>BLKR01000989.1:287500-360901 GCA_011170035.1 Teleogryllus occipitalis
CAAGTACTCGTAAGATCTAAAGTGAGGCAGTTGACCTATTAAGATCATAATAGGACGGAAAATGCTAATTATAGAATGGACCAGATGACACGTAGTGAACACTAGCGAAGGAGTTAGAAAAGGCGAGCAACGTAGGTAGAAGGAATAACCTGCATCTTGGCAGCAGCCTACGCCTCGAGGCAGCCACTTGGCGCGGTTGCTCATTATGAGGTCAGGCCGCAGTAAAACACTCTCCCAGATAAATGACGCGATATGCCACGCTTGCTTCACTTAAATGTTTCGCAGAAAATAAGATCGGAGCGAAAAATCTCGTCATCGCGACCCTAACGCGCCCACGCGGTACGTTCCAGAGCAGTTCAGCCGGCGGGGCGGTGCGGGACGGGGTGGGCGGAGCGGGCGGGGCGGGGGTGAGCCGACGGCGCGCTAACACGCTAGTGCAAAAACCGGTTCCCGACCGCCGCCGCGCCGCCCTCCTTGTCTGGCGCCGTCCCACGCGGCCCCGACGCCGGGCATCCGCTCTGTCATCGTTAGCGGCTCCCAGGCAGCGCTTCGGCCACCCCCTCGCCCCCGCGCCGCACAAATTCCCCTCCGTCTCCTCGCCCCCTTGTTCAGTCCGCATCCCTGACCCACCCCTCTGCGCCCCCGCCCCCGCAAACTTCGCCCACTCCCTCCCACTGCCCTCTGGCGCCGCGCCCGTCGCTCAGTCAGCGCCTTGTTCTCCCCTCCCCAGCGCTCGCCCTCGTCCCCGCCTCTCTTCAGTACTCTCTCCGTCTGAATTCTCCTTGTGATTCGGTTGCTGCTTGGCGGTCCGGGAGACGCCGCGTCCTACGCACAGGTGCCAACGTTTCGGCCGCCATACTGCGACCTTTCTCAGGGCGAAATGCTATTTGGCTCATTTCGCCCTGACGAACGAAGGTCGTGAAATGGTGGCCGAAGCGTTGGCGCCTGTGCCCAGGACGCGGCGTCTCCCGGACCACCAAGCAGCTGCTGACTCCGGTCGCGGAAGCCTACGCTCTGCTGATTCGCGCTTCTCATTGAGTCTGCACCTGCGACCGCGTCTCCGCCCCGTTTCCTGCCCACTCCTCGCACATCCACCGACCCCATGGCCATTGCTGTCACAGACTCTACCACCGCACACCACTGTCCTGGCAACGACACCCCATAGTCATCACCACCTACGCTACATCGTCAATACCTCAGCCAATTGCATGATCAACAACCCCGTAAAACCATCGTCTCTGCATGGACACTCTTCAGTGCCTCCGCCGTCTTCACTGCCTCCGCCCTACCTCAGTCTTCAATGTTGCTCTCTAGACCGCCAGTAGAGCAACCTTCAACGTTCTCGTCTCCGTTCGCACCTCCATCCTCTGCATCATCAACACCAAGAGTTCGAATCTCGTCGATGACAGGATTTTTGACACTGGTTAGACAGCTGTGTTTTTTCAGCCGCTGTCTGGAGGAGAATAAGAACCGGTGTCAGCTCTAATCGGTAGATTGTTTTGCGCGATTTCTCCGATCAACACTAGGTGAATGCCAGAGCAGTATCCTAGCAAACGGACTGTGCGATCTTTCCTTCCCCGTCGTTGTTCTATCCTCACCCCTTACACACACTTACACTTACATGCACTACACTACCACTCATGTTATGATTGCAGTCGGTAGCTTAGAGCTATTCCTGGATGGGGTGATGCCACGCTGGTGGGAGACACCTGGTTGGAGAACATTCCCGCAAGCCGATACGTATGTAGTTCGGTGCCAGATCTCACCATCCAGCGGGGGAAGCTTGCACCGCCACCTTCCGAGTGGAAAACATGCACTCCACTTACATGAATGGCCTTTGTAGTTGACGCGCCCGGAATCACCAATCAATCAGTTCACAGTCACCTCATCCACATCTGTCCACCGCCGTCTCCCACGTTCTCTGTCTCCCTCACTCTCCCCCTCTCTCTCCATCTCTCTCCCTCTCTCTCCCTCTGTCTCTCTTTCCATCTATTTCTCCCTCTCTCCCCCTCTCTCCCTCACTCTCCCTCTCTCTCCCTCACTCTCCCTCACTCTCCTTTACTCTCCCTCACTCTCTCTCTCCCTCTCTCCGTCTCTTTCCCTCTCCGCCTCTCTCCCTCTCTCTTCCTCTCTCATTCCCTTTCCTTCTCTCCCTCTCTCATTCTCTCCCATTCTCTCCCCTCTCTCCCTCTCTCCCTCCCTCCCCTTTCTCTCTCCCTCTCCCTCCCTCACCCTCCGTCTCTCTTCTCACTCCTCTCACTCCTCTCCCTCTCTCTCAACGACCCGCCGTCTCCTCGACACCGCCATTTTCCGCCACAAACGCTTTGGCTGAGTCCCACTCCCTCCTCGCGCTGTCTCCGGCCGCCCCCGCGCTTTCCAGCGGCGCCCACGCGCCACCCCGCGCAGTTGTTTGTAATGTGTTTGTTACGACTGTGGGTTCCAGCTTTTTGCTCGCTTCCACAGCTCCCATTCATACCTTCTTTTACCGTTTGGCGAGTAATCTCAGAAGACAGTCATTAATGGAATAAGGATACTTTCTCTCCTGTTGTTTAGTTTTTTCTCAAACGATTCTTCTGCTCTTTTTTTTTTTGTTCTTCTTCATCCCTTCAGAATGTGCGCGGCCGACCGTCATACAAACTCTAATGTTTGTTTTTCCCAACTATGATGAATGAAAGTCGTGTGTACGCATTGATTTGCCAACGTTCAAATTTATTTCTGTTGTTTTTATGTAAGCTTCTTTGTGAGGGTGCGAATAACTATGTTGCTTTCTATCAATGTATGTATTTTAGGGCAAAAGTATACAAGAAACTGAGATATATTTCTTATGTGCATGATCTCAAATACGGCCATTACATTGGGATGAAATAGAGTTTCGATTTGCGGTGTTAAAAATTCAGAACTACATAATGGACAACAACATTAAATTTTTATATTAAAGCAGCATTAGACATGTAGTTATTATCATTCATATTCACTACATGCTATCAAAGATTATGGCAGTAGTAGTCGTGCTCAAGAACGCAGAAGATTCTGTAACTTTACGGCAAGTCTAAGAAACCGTTCATGAATGGAAAAATTTTCCGAGCAGTACATAGTCTTATATTTAATTGTTGTAATGCTATAAGTTTGCTGCGGATATGTCATTCAGCTTTATGGAGAGAGGTACTTGAGTTGGAGACAGTGCGTGAAATCGCATAGTGTTTAGCTTTTTGACGACAATACACCTGTGTTTACTATCCAAATTGCATAGAATGTTGTGAAGAACTCCGGCTTAAAGGAGTTGGTAAATTCACCCTACTGACCAGATTGGATACCAAGCAACTACTACCACTAATCCAAAATGAAGAACTTTCTGGAAGAAATTTTAAAGTACGAGACGAAAAAAAACAGTGTTTCGCCATTTTGCGAACAAAAGTTTTGGACTATGTTTTCAAAAGAAATGTTAATGCACAGAAGTGAAAAGTGGATTGGAGCCAAGGATGACTACGATGAAAAGTTCCATAATTTTTTCGTTGTATCACATTTTGAAGTTAGTGAGTCCAGAAACTTATGCAACGCATCTCATACTTCAAGCACAAATTTTGCCGACTTAGGTTCCATCGTTGACTTTACATTTTAATAGTGATGAAATCCACTTTTTCTAATAAAGAAGCTCACCTATTCGATTTTCTACTGTGGTCGATGATATTAATCCTTCTTACATCCTTCTTCCTACCTTATAAAATGAATCTTTCTAGCAGTGGTAAGCACATTTAATGGCCACAAGCGCCGTTGAGAAGAACGTTCGCGAATTAATTAAAAAGATCCATTTTATAAGGCAGGAGGTGTAACAATGACCTAATATCATCGGCCACTATAAAAAATCGAAATAAAATATAAAACAGAATACACCCACTTGCAAATTATTCGTTCTCAACACTAACTCCTAATTATTCAGAAACTCCTCGGAGCACTTTATATTCGTTCCGCGTACACTCTCTGTCCCATACTCCGGTGCCATGCCTACTACATTCCCGTCTCAAACACTGCCTGTACGACTCTCCAGAGCCGCCCATTCAGTTATTTCGAATGTGTTACGACTATGGGTTGAGGCCTCTTGCGTGTTTCCACTGAGTACACTTTCGTCCATTACCATTTATGAAGATAATCTCCATAAACGATCATTTACGAAGCATCCCAATCTCAACATTCACGCAGACGAAAGAAATAGATGCTCGAAATGAGACTTCTTGTGAAGTGCTGGCGTCCGCTCTGATGCTTGCCCATTGCCACCCCACCCCTGCGCCTCCCCTCCAGTAGCACCCCCCGTGCGCTCCCCTTCCTTGTTACACGTGTCTATTTCCCGCCCCTCTGACTCCTTGGCAACGCCCATTTACAATCTCTCGGTACCTCCTGTGACACCTCTGCTACATCCTGCGAAACGCGTGTAACATCTTGGATCTCTGTGACACGTCTGCGATATTTTTGAATCCCTCCTTTGATCTTTCTTAGACTCTTACAAGTCACCCTTTTGAGGTTTCTCTACTGCTGCATGTGATATAATTTGATATGACTATTGTGTCAATTATCTTATGCGTGAAAATTCTCATTTCTCAACTTTCTTTTACGATATCTGATCAATGGATTTCAGGAAAATTACACCTTCTCGAACATTGCTTCATCTTCTCTTAATATCGCTACCATTACGGGGGGATATCAAAATGCTCGCTCCAAAAAGAAATTGATTCGAGGACTTTTCCGTACAAGATTCGTAGAAAGTACCATTTATAATGTAGGTTTATGTGAACTATTAGAAAGACACATTTCTTTCCATTAGTCTCTGCTAATCCGAATTGGGACGCCGTTGAGAAAACATCCTACATCTTCATTTTTAAAGTCCACCATTGTCCGGTGTAGAAGAGGCCGATGTTTTGCAAGTGATAAAATATGGTATTAGAACAAATTTCTGTATTAGCCAAACACATATATGCGCGATGCAGTACAAAAACTGCATATCAATATACATATAGTTGGACGCAGAAAGTGATGGAATTAAATGATATCGAATAAAACTAGTGGTGGTACAACAGCACATTCATTCTCGCATTAATTCTAACTGCTCCGCTATATTATGCTATTACATAAACCTGCAAAAGTGTTTTCGAACAGTAATTTTTTTTCACACTGAGACTCAAACTCAGGTTCTCCAAGTTTACTCGCTGAGAGCCTTACTTCTACGCTATACAAAAGCTGTGAGTTTCGAACATTTTGCAATTTTCGAAAATATGGAGAGTTCCCCGAAAAGAGACTAGCACCATATTTTACAGCCCCTTGTTACATATGACGAGAAAACTCAATGAAAAAATTTGAATAGGTTTTTGAGAATTTTTTTTAGAAATTGCATAAATTTGAGACAAAAATTACGCAAAATCTATTCGTTTATAAAACATTGTACATCATTTTTTAAACAGTTGATTTTTTACAACAGACTTTGCGAATGGCAAAAATCGCTATCTTCTTATAGTTTTGAACAGTTAACGTTTTGCACTTTTCGAAAAAAGAGTTTGCCGAAAATGGGTCTAGTACCATATTTTCTACCGCGTCTTGATACATACGAGGAGCACATTTAAAGAAAACATTTGGATCGGTTATTTTGTGGCAAATATTTAAAAAAAATTAAATTTGCCATATTTCGTGCAACATTACATGAAAACTACTATTTTCGAAAACTTGGATATGACCTTTTAAGATCTATCTTTTAAGAAAATTATATTAACCAAAGAAATATCTATCTTTAATATTGCAGTTGTAGGAAAACGCTCAAAAAATTGCACTATTGCAATTTTCGAAAAATCAGGGATTTCAACGAACATTAAATCTGCACCATTATCTTAAGCGTCTTTGACGCTCTCTGAAGACAAAGTTTAATTAAATAATATGGTGCAATTTTTAAGAAAATTTTTAAAATGTTTTTGAAACTTCATGAAAGGTACCCTCACAAATAAAAAATATCCGTTTGAAACACTCAAAGCCTCAAGTTCGTTCTAATCGATCGGGGAATATCAATTTTGGAGAAAATCGGCTGAACGGGTTAGATATCGTTATCGTTGACAGGAAGACGGACTGAAAGACGCACAGACAAATGTTTTGCCATCAACTGATTTTTCGATATCAAGGACCCACAACACGTGGATTCTGGCTATACCACGTGTGAGAAAAAGTAATTTATTATGTAGGATTTATCCACTTTTTCGTTTCCAGGGCCCGATAAAGAGTTTTCGGTCGCGTTTCTGAAAATAAGGAATTTTGAACTCATTTTAACAGAAAACTGCTGAGTTTTCGAGAAACTTGTACATTATTTAAACCACATGTACTCATAATTACAATAACATGAAGAAATCGCCTCTAATAAAATATTACCGACGTGAGAGACAAGTGAAAAAAATTAATTTTTTGTAATTAAAAAAACAAAACAACGGAGGATTGAGCAGTATTCTTGTACTCTGCATACATACGGTAATACACAAGTACAGACACACAGACGGACAGACAGACGTTTAGCTTCCAATTGATTTTTCGGCATTAAGGACCTACAAAACAGGGATACTGGCTTATCCACGTGTTAAAGGACTTTTTCTCTTAATTTAGCAACTAATTTTATGCACTTTTTCGTCACCAGAGCCCGGCAATGATTTTTTTTCCGCCGAAAATTCGCCGTTTTTTCGCGCAGCATTACATAAAGTTCTCTACACTACGTATATTACTCTGTATATACGTACGTATACGATAAAGTTAAAACAATAGTTTGCGCATGGTTGTGCCCGAAATTAATGCAACAAAATTTTTTCTTCAATTTTTTCCGCAGATATAACAAAGAAAACTCAAAAGTATGGTGCACGTCTCATTGTCGTTGTATTCACATAAAGGATAACTAGTAACAATTTTCAGAGCTTTTGCCGAGAAAGGAAAGAACAACAAGAAGGAATAGGAATACATTTCTCAATGAGAATAAACAACGCATTTATTTAGAGGAGAAACATTTCATTGGCTAGGCCGCAAAAAGAAAACTGCTATTTATAGCCCTCACTTCTGCCTAGACATTAAAAAGAATAGTAATAGCAACCTCCAAAGGTTTGAGGTATCACTTTGAAAATCCACTAGCTAATTGACACCTGTTAGTGGCTGTCATAGGACGTCAGAATAATTTAATACATAACAGTAATACACCAAGTGAAACATTTGCTTCTAGACACACCAAAACTCTTAGCTATTCACGGCAGTATCACATTGGCAGTCCAGGTGTAGAATTATTATGAAATAATAGTAAGAAAAAATACAAATCTCTCTCCGTGACTTCTCGCGCTATACCGCCACGCCAGGTCACTCCTCTGTTCGTTTAATTAATGGTGAAGATTTCCCCATGGAGCCAGGCCAATGCCTCCAACGCCAAGCTACACCACACCACATCCAGCCGATCCCACCAGCCCTACCGTTGATGCACTCAGTGCATCAACTGGTCACTGCAGTGCCTCTGACTGGGTGGTCCTAGGCTCGAGTCCCGACAGTGACAAGATTTTCGACACTAGCTACATGAAATTCAGCCGTCGCCTGGAGAAGAATTCTAGAGGCCTGCTGCTCTGATCGGTAGTTGTCCGCGGTTTCTCCGATCAACACTAGGCGAATGCCGGAGCAGTACCCTACCAAACGGGCCACAAACCGCGCGCAATCTTTCTTTCCACTTCCTTGTCCTATCCTCATCCCTTACACAAACTTACACTAACAAGCACTACATTACCACACATGCCGGGAGACCGGTTGGGAGCTCAGAACTTGTCCCGGCTGGGGTGGTGCTCCGCTGGTGGGAGATACCTGGTTGGGGGATCACCGCTAGCCGGCGGTAGGTCGGCGCCGGATCTCGGCACCCCCGAGTGATCTCCGCCCCCTCCAGAGGAAAAACATGCACTGCAGTTGTGGCATGAATGACCTCAGTAGTTGACGCGCCAGGAATCACAAACTACCAACCTACCAGCCAACCCATCCAGCTGACCGGCCCTCTAACCCTCTGAACGCCTCTCAACCTTCACACAGCAACGTGTCACCGCGGCCTGGGGCACCGCAGGCGTGGGCGGTCGCCCGGGCAGCAGAGAGCGCTCCTCCTCTGGGGAGGGGGCGGCTCCCCTGAGCCTTTCAATAGTTTACAAGATTTTTATTATCTAGCGAATTTAATGTCATCATAACTCTCCAAAGTCAAAATTTGAAGAAGACATAGGTCAGGCCCATAGTTTTCAATGCGGTATGGGAGACTTGCTCTCCAGATGCCAGGAGGTTCTCGGGAGCGGCAGGGGACGCCAGTTTCAGCTCATCGATTGAGAAGCGGCCTTCTTCGGTCCCGTCGTCTTGGTCACCCGCCTCGGGAAACAAATGCGTCCTTCGCCGCGATCCCGACCCGCCACAAGAGGGGAAACATTTCTCCAGAATGGTGGCCTGCACCCCAATCCCGCACCTGCCCCTTTCTCACCCTTTTACTGCCTCTGCTCTCTCTTCGTCATCTCACCCCACTCCGACCCTTTCACACCTTTCCCCACTGGGCCCAGCTCTCTCAGGTCAGGGTTCCGTCCTCATCACACGTCGGGCCTCTTTCGCCCCGCTTCGCAACGCTCCTCACCACTTCGCCCTGTCCCACCCCCTTCGGCGTGGTTCCGATGCGCTCTCCTCGACGATCCATTTCCTCCCCCCTTATCCTCTATCCGTTAACGGATTCGATTCCTCGCCAAGAGATCGCATTTTAGAGTTTGCGATGATACTTGAATCGTTGCCCTTACGTTCCCATTGGTCCATGAATTCGCATATGCGTTCATGCGGATCTTTCTCGTTTGAAGAATTGCTAAGGATCGCAAAAACAAGGGAACTTTCTCTTAGTTAATTCGCCCACGATTCAGCCATTTGATTGTTTGAATTTCGTTGCCAATTAAGATTTCTGCAATATGTATAGTTCTACAAATTGTTGGTGTTCTTAAATTTTTCTAGTACACCAATGATTCATTTCGGATTCTTCAGAAGTACATCTGTGTATTAGAAGTAGCAATGAAACAAATTTGATAAGAACATTATAACTAGAGGTGCTACAGAATGGCATAGACTTTCTCGTAGTAAATTCTTCTAATTTCCTTTTTGTGGACTGATACTGTACAGTCTTGCCCCTCTTTCTTGCCTGCTGCCATTAATCGCCGACCAATTTACATTTTTTTGAAATTTTATCAACTTTTTGGTTTCCAAGTAGTAGAACCCAAATATTAACTTAACAATATTAAACAAGACTAAAACCTCGTTTTAAATAGCAATTTTTATTGAAAAATTTGGAGCCGCTTTTAAGAAAATGGCGTTAAGCGTTACTGTATAGGCGAAATTTGAAGCACTTTTTCCCAGGAATCTATTGAGTTTTCAATGTTGTGTAATTTTTTAAAAAACAAAACAGTACACCAAAATGAACTCTACGTCATATTAAACCATTACCACTATCCCTTGTAGAAGTTTGAAGGAAACATTTAGTCCAATTCTTTAAAAAATGACGTTTGAACGTTTCTGAAAAAGCGTAATTTTGAGCTCATTTTAACAGAGAACTGTTGAGTTTTCGAGAAACCTTGCATGACATTATTTAAAGCACATGTACTCATAATTACAATAACGTGAAGAAATCGCCTTAAATGTAAATATTACTGACGTGAGAGACAAGTGAAAAAAATTGTAATTTTTTAAAAAACAAAACAATAGAGCAATATGGCAGCAATATGGCGTTTATGTCATCCTATAGAGTTTGTTTGTTACTATACCTACCAAAAAGTTAAAGAAATTTTTTTTGCGGTTTTTAAGAAAATATTGTTTTTGAATTTTTTCAAATTGCAAATATTACACACACTATTGCACGAATACTAGTAAAAGTTTCAAAAAAAGTTGTACATGGCCTTTATGAAAGAAATATTTATGGACAACAAATTTCATTTGAAGGACAAATCTGTCTTTAATTTTGTAGTTGTAGGAAGGTGCCGAAATAAAAATCCAACTTTTGCTATTTTTGAAATTTCAGAGTTAACCGTGAAAATCGGACCTATGCCACCTTTATAAGTGTATTTTAACCTATTCTTACAATAAATTTAAATAAAAAAGTAGGAGCCGTTTTTGAGAAAATTTTGAATATGTCTGTGGAGCTTCATGTAAAGTACCGCCAATCTTTAAAGAATGCTCTTAGTCCTGCGTATTACCGTCTGTATGTAATTATTCAAAAAGTTTGAAATTGTTTCGGCGTCTTACTACAACTATGAAATTTAATACAGAATTTTTCCTTCAAAGGAAATTTGTTGAACTTAAATAGTTCTTTAAATTAAAGTCATGTAGATTTTTTTTAAAATTTTAGTAGTTTTCGCGCGATAGTGCGTGCAATATCTGCAATTTTAAAAAATAACAAAAACAAGATTTCCTCAAAAATGGCGCCAAATTTTTTCTTTAAATTTTTGGTAGGGATAGTCCCAAATGTACCTTAAATGATGACATAAACGCCATATTGCTCTATTCTCTTGTTTTTTTCAAAAATTACAAAAATGTAATTTCTTTGACTTATCTCTCACTACGGTAATATTTACAATAATGTTGAATTCTTCACATTATATATTTATGAATTTATGTGCTTTAAATAATGTCAACTCAAGTTTTTCGAAAACTCAATAGTTTTCTATTAAAAATGAGCTCAAAATTCCTCATTTTCAGAAACGCTCACACGCCATTTTCTAAAATATGGCTCAAGATGTTTTCTTCAAACGTTTCCAACGGATAGTTTCTCAGTATTATCTTTTGTCAGTTTTCTCAAAAATATTAGAGGCTTTTCAATACACGAATGGAAACCTTTCTCAGGAAAGAAGAAGCGTTTTTAGACTCACAACACGGTTTTAGGATATCAAAATCTACGGAAACTTCCAATTTTTTTCTTTTCTTAAAGATGCTGGTCATCAAAGGGCCAAAATGAAGAACCCAATGGGATATTTCTAGATCTTTCGAAAGCTTTTGACGTTATTAACCATAACATCTTGCTCTCAAAATTACCTTCTTATGGAATTCGTGGTATTGCCATAGATTGGATAACCTCGTACCTTAAACATCGATCTCAAAGAGTAGAAATACCATACTGGCACGAAAGGATATTATTTACTTATCTTTCCAATTCTTTGATAATTGAACATGGGGTTTCACAAGGTTCGATCTTAGGACCTATCCTCTTTCTGTTGTTCGTAAACGATATGCCCTCATCTATTAAAAATGGAAGAACAGTTCTGTTTGCCGACTACACAAATGTTCTTGGCAAAAAATAAACAATAAATAGTACAATTTCAGAAGTTTCAAATTGGTTTTGTAATAACAAATTAATAGTTAACGAAGGATAAACTGTCTCAATGCAATTTTGCGTTTCAAATCGGCAATCGTATTCTCCATTGAATGAATGGCAAGGTGGATTTTCTCAGAATGTGTTTTCTGTAGTTCAGAGTTGGCACCACTTGGTCCTAAATAGCTATCATGAAGGCTTCTGTCTACAAAAAGAGATCCCCATCCTGGCGCCATGTCGACTTCTGGTTTGATCAGCTCATGAGGGTACCTTCCGTGCAGTACTTTCGCTTTCCATGAGGTTATCTGCTCTTCGGTTTCAATGACCGGCTGAACAGGTGGATCAGTCTTTTTCAAGTTCAGAGGACTATAGTTATCAACTGCGCTCACTCCTTGCTGAAGTCTCCCGCAATGGCCCAGAAAGTATCTTCTGAATGATAAATTTGAGAGCTGTGTAGGTTTATGAGATCTACAAGACCTCGCTCTCCTTGTGATCTTGGAAGGAAAAAACGTTCAATACTTCAATGAGGATGATTTTTTCGATGTTGAGTCATAGCGGTTTATTATTATTATTATTATTATTATTATTATTATTATTATTATTATTATTATTATTATTATTATAGTTCTTCGAGTGGCTCGTAGTACAAGCTTTCACTGAGGCGGTCGCGAGTTCGATTCTTGGTCAGAGAAAAAATGAAGCTGAAGCTTTGTAATACAAACCGTGACAGTTTCTATTGCTGTTTGTCGAAAAAAGCTCTGACAGGCAAATAAGCTACAAGGTATAGTGATGGGAATACATCGCGACGTAAAAAAATAAACAATATGAATTAATTTGAATATTATTATTTTACACATAGAATATATTTCATTAGATTAATATTTAAAGAAACGTTTTCAATTCACTAAATAAATAGATATTTACCTTAACATCCTATGCACGCGTTGCGGCCTCGTTCAGACCACCGTGCGTCGGGCTCGCCGCAAGCCTCCCTTACCCCCTGGCGTGGATAATAAAAACGCAGGGTCCAAGTCTGGGAAAACCGCTAGCTCGCAAAAATCGGATTAATCTTATCGTCAATGCCAAAAAATACATTATTATTACTATTATTTTGATTATTATCATCCCCTAAATTACCGACTTTAAAGTTTAGGTGTCCGTTATAATTAAAATTTATTTCAAGTTGCAGCTAGTTTCCTAAAAAGCAGAACCAGTTTCTGTGGGTGCCTGTATAATACTTTGCACAAAATACAGTTATCAAAATTTATATGTCTTGCATTTTTCAGTCTTGAAATAACTGAGAGTTTGAACAATTTCTTAAATAAATATTTTGTAACAAATCTCAGCACTTCTATAACAATTGGTTTTCACCCCACAGTCGGCTGACCTCTACTTCCAAACATCAATTTAAGACTTTTCTTTGCCTCCTTGATTAAGTCATTCGGATCATATGGCACAAGAATTACGAGTAAACACGATTGTTTCTCCAATTCCAGAATAAGATTATCCATTTTGTTTGCTGATGTATTTCGAACAGCATGAATGTGCTTGTCTTACAGTATTGCACATGGTCCAACATGCATCGCAGATGGTAAGTGTTCGTGTCAGTTAGAACTGGAACATTGAGGGTGTTACGAACCTGCCAGAGGAGGTAACCTTGCCTTTTCATGTTTGGGAAATTCTTAAAATTAGGCAAGCTAAGACGTTATGATTAATGAAACCTTCATCATATATTGTGTTATCAATAGCTGACCTTAGATAACTATTAACAGTGCTTCCGATTCTGGCTTAATTGTTCCTTCTTTATATCACATAAATGACTGGACAATCTTGACCTGTGTCTTATCGATTCCTTAAGAGTGTTCATCTATAGTTGGTTCAGATGGTTAGTGTACATCTATGGTTGTTCATCCATGGTTTGAATCACATTTATTTTACTTTTTCGAATACACAATATTGAAAAAGTTATATAATGTTGCAAAAAATCAATGTCAGTATGTAGAAACGCAGGTTTTGGGAGCCCTGATATCGAAGAAAAGTTTTTTTTATAAACGGTCAGTCTTTCCGTCGGTCTGTAAACAACACTACATTTACATACAGGATAACTATACTCAGTGTTTCACCGATGTTCTTATACCTTAATCGACCAGACAGATATCGCATCCCCTCAGATTTACAACTGATCTTTTAATTTCTGGAAATACTTTTCATGAGATCTCTACGTTTTCGAATTTTCTTAAAAGGACAAAATTGAAATTTCTATGATTTTTAGTTTCCAATAGTGAAGTACACTGGCAATGACGTTCTGATGGTCAACCAAGGTCATGGCCAATTTAGGTTTTTGTTTCTTTACGTTATTGTATTAAAATTACGCCTTTTACTTTAGGGAGTACTTACGTATATATGGAGTAATCTACATGGTATAGGGAAAGTTATGTAATGCTGCGGCAGAAAACAGCGATTTTTCGACAGAGAAACTCGTATTGCAGGGCCTGATACAGAAAAAGTGGATAAATCATGTTCTAAAATGTAGTAAACTATTCCCTCTACGACGTTACGGAGTCAGATTTCACGAATAGTTAGCCTTTGATACCGAAAGAGTGTTTTGTATTTCAGAACGTACGTCAGTCCGTCCTTCCGTCCGTCAGACTGTCGTTTGAGAACAACACTAGCGACTAAACTATGCGTAGGATTTTTCCCAAACTGATTATCCCCCCATCGATCTGGCCTCACTCGAAGCTCTGCGGGCCTCACGCGAAGCTCTGCGGTGAATAACATTCATACATTTTTGGGGCTGCTTTTCATGTAGCCCCTGGGACATTTTCAAAATTTTCTCAAAAACTCTAAATTTTCTTTAAATGTCTTGTAAGAATAGACGGAAGTAGACTTATAAAGGTGGCGTAGGTCTGATTTTCACTGTTAACTGTGAATTTTCAAAAACTGGAAAAGTTTGAAATTCTTTCAGTGTCTTCCTACAAATACAAAATTGGGAGAAAGTATTTTCCTTCCAAAGAAATTTGTTCTCTATAATTAGTTCTTTCATTGAAGTCATGTCCATGTTTCGAATATTTTAATAGTTTTCGAACAATTTCAATTGAAATATGGGCAACATTATAAATAATAAAAACAAAGTTTTCTCAAAAACAGCTTCAAATTTATTCTTCAAACTATTTGTATGAATAGTTCTAAATAAAATATTATAAAAAGATATCATAAACCACATTTTGCTTTTTTCGCTTGTTTTTAAAAAATGAAACATTTTTTTCAAATACCTCTCACGTCGTTAAAATGTACATTATAGATTTATTTCATTGTTCAATGCGTATGTTAACACATAAGCTTCAAAGTATCTCTAATGATGGTTTTTGGAAAAGTCCATTAGTTTTTGAGTATTCGGGAACTAAAAGTGGTGAATTTTCAGTTACGTTCGAACCAATAAAAAATGGAAAATTTCCCCCTGAAATTATCCACAACGAAGAAGACTTCAATTCTCTCTGGAATTCTGAAAACTTAATTTCGACCAAGACATTTTGAGGCCCAAAATATCGAGAAAAAATGTTGGAAAATGTAGGTCGTTTTTTAATCACACACAGAATCAAAAGTATTCCAAAACGAAAAGTCAACTATTAAGTCAATTGAAACGTTCTCTAAATATTTTGCCTCATAACATTTTGTGAAATGTTTGTAAATATTACCGCAAATTTGAAATATTTGTATTTGTTCGCTTAAGAATTTGCTAGTGGTTTAGGTGGAAATTGGTTACCATGACAAGAATGTTGTTATTAACATTTTTTTATTAGGATGAATATGGCAGCATATCAAGTTTTGGAGATAATTTTATTTAATAAAATGATTAATCAGTTTAATATTATTAGAATAATACAGCGTGGTATATATGTCGTTACAGTGCACTACTTAAATAGTGATAATATTTCAAGTACATTAACCGGGTATTTCAAGTACATTAACCGGGAGCGGTCGCTCAGTGCATCAACTGATGTCACTGCAGAGCCTCTGACCGGGAGGTCCTAGGTTCGAGTCCTGACGGCGGCAGGATTTTCGACACAAGCTTTTCAGCTAGGTCAAATTCAGTCGCTGTCTGGAGGAGAATTCTAGCGGCCGGCTTTTCTGATCGGTAGTTTTACGTGGTTTCTCCGATCAACATCAGGCGAATGCCGGAGCAGTACCCTATCAAACGGGCCACGGACCGCGCGCGATCTGTCCTTCCTCTTCCTTGTCCTACCCTCTCCCCTTACACACACACTTATACTAACATGCACTACACTACCACATATTTCGGGAGGCCGGTCGGGAGCTTAGAGCTTGTCCCGGCTGGGGCGGTGCCCCGCTGGTGGGAGAGTCCTGGTTAGGGGGAAACCCCACTAGCCGACGGTAGGTCGGCGCCGGATCTCGCCATCCTGCGGGGGATGATCGCCGCCATCTCCCGAGAAAACAACATGCACTAGACTAACGGTACTAATGACCAAAACAGTTGACGCGCCCGGAAACACGAAAAAATCAATCAAGTACATTAGTTGGATTCGTTTTATTAGTGAAATGGGTTCGTGTAATGTTGGGAACAAAAATATTGCAATTCGTCTAGTACCTACGTGCATTTAAATTGTCTAAAGAAAATCCACTAAAAAGTAAGTGGTTGAGAATGTAAGAAATCAACGATTTTGGCTCACAGTGAATTATGAAGCTATATTTAGCATTCATCATTTTAAATCGTTTGTAGATAAAAGTTCTCGATTAGTGAATGTATTGGTTTCCTATGAGAACATCTGTGCAATTCTTTAACACCACTAGTAATTATTATTATTATTATTATTATTATTATTATTGTCATTCAGAAAATGTTTTACTACCATTTCCATTATTTAATTCGCCAGCTAAATCTTTTCTTTCTATTTTGCTTTTTATTTTCTATTATTACTTTTATAAATTGTAATTACTCCTTCATATCTCCACTCAACATGAACGTCTTCATTTTCTTATTTCTGTAGGATTCAAATCTACTACTTACCTACCAATTTTTGTCATTCCGATAAAATGCTCAAATGTTTCGCAATTGGACTGAAATGCTCAATTTTTTGGTCAAACTGTTTGCAATTATTGAAAAGACTCAAAGAGTAACTGCAAAATTCTCTACCGCCATCGCCACGTATGGATTCACAACGCATTCTATCACACCCAGTCTGCCACTGCGCCAGGAAATCTGTTCACCGTGTTGCTATCTAGCGGTGAGCAGCTGAAGTACTACGACGTCGGATTGCGCGCAAAATACGTACACGTCAATCGTCGGTGGGGAATGTGACTTTTGGAATTGCACGAAAATGGCTATTACGTAGCAGTGCTGTCATAGCTATACTAAGTACCATATACTGCCTGATGACACCTACAAAATACCAGAGGTGTCAGAATGTATTGTTCAAACTAATGGACAGAAAAAATCATTGAAATAAAAGTACTACAGAAAGGCGAGTTTCTGGAGATCTGAGTAATTATGAACTATTTAATGGGTGATGATATGGAACATATGGTTACGTGGTAGCTTCCATTCAGCTATCAATATGAAAATACATAAGCATTGCGAGAAAATCGAACGGACACTCTAAGTTCCGTGCTCCGTTGTCGCCACTGCAACCGCTTGTCACATTTTGATAAGTAATGCAACGTAAATTGGAACAGTTAAATAAAAAGATATGAATAAATGCCTTATTTTACGTGGCGAGACTCAGGCCATGAGGCCTGCTCTTCCGTCTGACGTCGCAAATTTCGTTACGCTCCTTTCACCTACTAGGGGAGAAAGAAGGTATTACTTGGGCGACGAAAAAGGCAATTTGAATTTAGCTCAGAGGCTTCATTTAGGCTGAAGTTTCTTTTACATGCAGTAAATCTACTAACATGGGACAGCTGGGTTTACTTCCCCTCCGAAGGAAGGCGGACGAAGGATAGACACATTAATAGCATTTTCAGCTCTACTTTTCGATCACGAGATATTTCAAATATTATCTAATTAATAGTGGCATTTCATACATCGTTGACTCCGGTGATTCTTCAAAAGTCATTCTCACAAACATTCTCGTTTGTTCGTTAGCTCCGGCCATAGTGTACTACCAATAAGGGAATGGTTTCGAGTGCTATGACGAAACCTGTCTTGAGATTCTTTTTCAGAGGCAATTAGTGTCGCAACTGCTCATAAAGATGCGTGATCAGAAAGGTATGCGGGTGGTTCAAAAATAATTTAACATTTGTAATGTCCAAAATTCAGAAGTGTTATAATGAAATTTTTAATATTGTTAAGTCATTACACATAATTTTGAAATTAATTTTGGACCAGATATTGAGAAATTCTGATTCCTCAACTACTCTTATTTACATGGGATGGCAGACGGCCAGTCAGATAGACACGTACGTTTAAAAAAGTTTTCTTATGAATGGGGTTACGAAACGGCAATTTTAACAATAAACAACAAAGCTGTTTATTTCCCTCAAAGTTTTGTTGTTCATATTTTTCATTATTATATAATAAGCTCTACACTAAGCTTGCGTTTATTTAGGGAGTATATTACTTCCGTATACCCAATAAGCATACTTAAAGGTTATCAAGGAGACTTAAAGCACACTGTGTTGAAAGCCATATAAAAACACAGGAAAACAAATCTAAGTTCAAATTCTGATGACATGTAGTTATGTTTCTCGGTACGCCATTGCTTGTAATGTTTTTCTTTAACTTTTCACAAAAATTACTTCTGTTATTACTTTCTCACCTAGTTACGTAGGGAAAGTATTGAAATGTTGTGGAAAAAAGCTATTTTTCGATAGAAAAAATCTTATCGGAAGGTCCTGGAACCTAAAAAGTGCATAAATTTTGTTCCTATATGTAATAAATTCCCTTCTCTAACACCTCCTGTGGTCAGATTACATGTTTTGTGGGTGAAAAATTGAATGACGGCAAAACGTGTGTCTCTCCGTACATCCGTTTTCCGTCCGTCAGTCTGTCCACTTGTGTGGTCAACGATATCACCTAAACAGATGATTTTCTCCAAAATTGATACTCCTCAATGGATTTGCATAAACTCAAGACTCTGCAAATTTGAAACTGATATTTGGACATTTGGGAGTACTTTACATGAAGCCTCAACAACATTATTGACAAATTCTCAAAAGTGACTCCAAATTTTTGGATTAATGTTTGTCCTCGCTCCAAGTAAAAATTTGGAGCCGTTTTTGAGAAAATTTTGAAATTGTCCGGGGGGCTTCATGCAAAGTACCCCCAAATTGTGAAGAATGTTTTTCAAAATTTAAAAGCTTAAACTAGTGCCAGATGGACAGATGTTTCTTCAATTTGGAAAAGATCGTACGTGTGGTTTAGGCGCTAGTTTTGTTCATATACGGCAGACGGACGGACAGACAGTCTAAAAATTAACGTTAAAAATACCGACAGTTTTTCGGTTTCAGGGGACCCCAAAACGTGTATCTCCGTTGAAATCTGGAAATCGATTTTCCGCATCATTACATAACTTTCTCTATACTGCGTATATTACTCTCGTATATACGTATGTATACGAGAAAGTAAAAATTGACATTGCAAAAGTATCATTTTGATCGATTTATTTTGTTCCGTTCTAAAAAAATCAGTTCTTTACAAAGGGTCATTTACATTTTTTATTAGTTTAGCGTAATTTTCAAATTTTGGAAATGGCATATTTAAATTTTCAGCACTTTTTCCCCTTAGACTCTTTCACGATGTATCAAATTGGAATACTCTGTAGTTAGAAATTCTGAGAATTCCTGTTCATTTTGGGGGGAGATATTACAGCTGAATTAAACGCAAATTTTAATGCTGAAATATATGTTAATATACAAGCTTTCAAAGAATTAGGTTTCGCATCGAATGTTTGACGATACGAAATGAATTTTGCAAGTATTGATGACTGAGATATGTTAATATGGACAGAAATTGCTGTATTAAATGACGGCGTTATTATGTAACTGTTTAAAACATGAACAGTTCTCGCAATTTTCGAGAGAATTTTCTCACGCGTGAAAACGTATGTAGCATTTAGCATTGCATATAAAGACAAAGATACTAACATTTAATTCGTATTAAAAGGAACATATTTGAAGAATATCACAATATTGTGTATTAATTTTATTTTAATTATTTATTATTAGCAATTTATTACAAGTATTTAAAAGTATTGTATATTTTTCGAACCATTTGCATTTGGTTGCCGGCGCTCTCAGGAGTACTGGGTTGCAGTGGCGGCTCCTTGCGGTAGGCAAGGTCGGCAATGCCTATCTTGATGAATATGATCTAGTTTAATGATTGCTTGGTTGTTAGTGATTCCGGGCGCGTCAACTACTGAGTTAGTTCGTTGGTCTCGTATGTGTAGTGCACGTTTTCCCCTCGGGATATGGCGGTGATCTTCCCCCGCTGGATGGCGAGATTCGACACCGACCTATCGTCGGCTAGTGGGGTTGCACTGAACCAGGTATCTCTCACCAGCGGGGCTCTCTCCCAGACAGACAAGCTCTAAGCTCCCCAACGGTCTCCCGACATATGTGGTAGTGTTGTGCATGTTAGTGTAAGAGGGTGTAAGGGGTGAGAATAGGATGAGGAAGTGGGAGGAAATATAGCGAGCGGTCCGTGTTCCGTTTGTTAGGTTACTGCTCCGGCATTCGCCCATTCGCCTGATGTTGATCGGAGAAACCACGGAAAACTACCGATCAGAGCAGCCTGCCTCTAGAATTCTCCTCCAGACAGCAATTGAATTCGACCTTACTGACAAGCTAGTGTCGAAAATCTTGCCCCTGTTGGGACTCGAACCCCGGACCACCCGGTCAGAGACACTTCAGGGACATCAGTTGATACATTGAGCCACCTCTCCCGGCTTCTAGTTTAATATATTTCTTAATTATAAAAAGTTAAATGACTCTGACAATTTTAGTATGGTGTAAGTATTTTTTCTTCTGAAAATGTATAATGGACATTTCATTATCTTGGTACGAGCTATATTTTCAAGCGTTTTCTAACCGTGCGCCATGTGATATGTTCCGTCTTTTCCCGCAGAGACATGCGCCCGCTTTGCGCCTCTCAGGGTAGGCACGCCCGGGCACTGCCTCGCTTCGTACTGCACTCTGTTAAACGGCCCTGTGGTGAGCATGGAACAGTAGCATGCTGTGTCACGCGTACGCATTGTGCGTAGGCCAACAACATTCGCTTGCTGCCTGCCCGCATGGAAGATTCCGACTCCTACTCACGGCCAAGCCGCATAACGCGTGTGTTTAGTGTTTTGTTGACGAGTTCACTATCGAAGAAACTGATTATTATTGAGGAAGTTTTTCCTTTTGCATTTTAAATTATCATGCTGCTTCTTTTTAGTGTTACTTAACTGTTTATATTTAAATCTGTTTTTAAGTTAATATTACGACAGATAGAGTTAATGAACTACTACGTACACAGTTTTCTCGTCTTTAGGATATAGAAAAAAGACAAATTTTGGATCGACCTACTCCCATCTTGAGTACGGTTGTTCATCGTGCTGACGAGAAAAAGGCAAGAAAATTCAATCCTTTGTGGTATGATTCACATAAATGGTAAACAGGTAGCGAAGTTAAAGCCAGACTTTATTGTTGGCCATGTCTTTTATTGTCAATTAAGGAGAGTACTTGAAATAGAGATGGATACTTTGACATTGAAATTTTATCAAAAGCTATACAAAAAATGAAATGTCAAAAGATCACATAATCTTAACTGCCTGGGAAGAGAATCCGATTTCTGAATAATTGTCAGAACAACGCTAACTCTCAACTCTTTTAGAAACGGATTATCTTGTAACCACGCCTGCGTGTGCTTCATAGAAATAATGTTTTGGAATGTAATGATGTCAGTGAGACAATTGCTTTGAATAAATTGAATAACGTGACAAAAAATTGGATTGAGAGGGGGGCTTAACCCCAGGCCCCATTCCTGGGATTCGCCGCTGTTCAGTAATGTTTTGCCTACCCTGAACATTTGTTCATGACAGCATTGCTGGGTTGTTAAATCCATATTCCAAACAAAATTGCCAAACAAAATTGCTTTAAGAACGTTAAAGCAACGTGCGTTAGCAATAACAGGCAGTAGCAACAGGCGCCACCCTCACCACCGCCGCTGATAGGTCGTATTAATAATACTTACTTCTAATTATTTTAAGCTAAAATACACATTTATTTGTCAAATTTGTGTTGATATATTAGCTTTAAAATAATACATTTTCAATCCTAATATTCTACAATGCGTTAAGAGTTCTATAAGTGATGACTGAGACGTGTTAATAAGGGGAGAAATTGTGGTATTATAATATTACGTGATCGTTACCAAGTGCGAGAAAGTACCTGCTGTTATAGCACTAATAGTTTTTCTTGAAATACAGTTTGAAGCTCCAAGGGGCACGGACCAATGCAATTTTAGCCACTATAAACTTCTCTTTCATGAGCGATACGTTCTAATAAATAAATAAAAAGATCCGTAAGTCTGTAATTTTCGAAAAAACTGCAATTACATTGTATAATTATTTAACCTAAAATTCCTCATTCAAGCGACAATGTCAGCTGTACAGTGGCAACCCCAACGCAGGGAATATGTGGAGATCCTGGGTATCTGCATGACTGCGATTGGAGCACAAAGGGCATATATAATTACGTAATTGAAGATATGGTCTGCGCTGAGTGCCCTATGCACGTTTCATGCGAGAGATCCGTGCCACGCTAGTGTCTGATTCCAAAACAACGCACATCTTTCCAGAGAGCCTCATTGTTCTCCCAATATGATTCTTCATTGCATCAGTACGCATGCGTCTCTCAACATTTAATGTCTGTGGAGTACCTTAGCATATTTTTATTAGTACTTTCAGGTATTTGTTTTCCTTTAATATGGTCTTTAGAGAAAACATCGGATATTCCTGTTTTTTATCTTACATAAATGCACATACTTAACGATAAAACGTGTGCGAGCATGATGATACGAATAAGTAAATATGAATATTACTTTGAGTTGTGCAGAGCTGAGGAGATTTTTGCGTGTCTCTGAAAAATAGGAGCGTAGCTAAGGCCTCATTCACAATGCAAAATTAAACGTAAACATAACGTATCCGTAAAACCTAGAAATGAGTTGACACCATTCGCAATGCTTTGACGTAACCGTAGACGTATATCCGTAAATTTAGAGTTCACAGGCACCAAACGTTTACGTTAAGTTTACGTCGGAATTCTGCTGAAGATCAATCAGAGAGCATTATGAAAGAAACAAACATGGTGGATTTCAGATTGTATTCACGTAGTTTGTAATTGCGTAATTTCATTACTGTTATGTACTGAACTAATTTGCAAACGGTTTTGATGCGCATAGTGAATTCAAAGTAAGAATTTGGGCTATTTTCTTTGTGACTGTAACTGGACATTGCGAACAAAATAATTACGTTCGACGAATCACTCGTGAATGTCGTACAAGAGAATCCTTATTTATAAAATAAAGGAAATGCAAGGACTAATACAACAGCTACTAGCATTTATACATAAAGACAAATCGATAGGAAAATCGAACAAAAAGCTAGAAATCAAGGTGAAAAGATCTTTCCACCATGCTAGAAACGAATCGACAATCGATCAAGCTTCAATACGTTGAAATCTGATTGGCTCAGGTGAGACTTACGTTCCAGCTTAGTTTGTCATTGTGAATGCTTGTTTTTACGTGTAAATTTTACTGCTATATTATTACTTTACGTTTAAGTTTGCATTGTGAATGAGACCTAAGCGAGTGCAACCGGTGTACCTCATCAGTGCGCCCGATTGATTCATTACTAATGATTCCGGGCGCGTCAAGGCTAAGGTCATTAGTCCCGTAAGCGTGCATGTTTTTTGCTCGTGAGGTGGCGGTGATCTTCCTCCGCTGGATAGCGAAGTCCGGTGCCGAGCTCTCGTCCGCAATCGGGGTTCCCCTACCGGGTATCTCCCACCAGCGAAGCACCTCACCAGACGATACAAGCTCTAATCTCCCGGCCGGCCTCCGGATATGTGTGGTAGTGTAATTCGTCAAGTGTAAGTGTGTGTGTGTGTGTGTGTGTGTGTGTGTGTGTGTGTGTGTGTGTGTGTGTGTGTGTGTGTGTGTGTAAGGGGTGAGGATAGGACAAGGTAGAGGAAGGGAAGATCGCGCGCGGTCCGTGGCCTGTTTGTTAGGGTACTGATCCGGCATTTGCCTGATATTGATCGAAAACACCACGGAAACCACTGATCAGGTGGCGGGCGGACGCTAGAATTCTCCTCCAGACAGCGATCAGTTGATGCCCTGAGCCACCTCTCCCAGTCCGGTGAGCCCGAAGCGAGAGGCCCCTGAAAACATTGTCTCGGCAACCCTCAATTAGGATTCCTGTTGAGAAAGATTTTGAAAGTATTCCGTGGTAAATATATTCGTAACAAATTACACTTCAACTGAATATTTAATTAATATTATTCCTTACTATTACCGCAACTGGATGTGAGAGAATTGTTTCGAAAAAGCAAAGGCTAGAGGTCCGATGGGCCAGTGGTTGAGTGATGGAGAACTCTGAGCGCGTTCGCCACGTCTTTTGGATGTTTCCACACTTGATAGTTTTCCGAACGAGTTCACCAAAGCCTGCCGACCGATCAGGGTCGGCGTTTGGAAAATGAATTCGCATAATTTTCATTAAAGTAAGCGACGGAAACTGGAAACAGTACGGAATAAATACACGAGCAACTTGCATCGTTTGTTTTTCACATTATTCAGTCCTAATTGTTGGCATTAAGAATTTTAGACTAATAAAACTGAAATTAATTAATTGGGCGGTCGCCAGGAAGCTGAACTTTCAAACAATTTTATTAACAAAATACTTCATCAAAGCCAACCAAAGCTTCGGTATCCTTTACTTCTATTTGACAACATGTTACCTTTGTTAATTTGGCAATTAAGGTCTCCTTACAAAGTCAAGAAAGCAATTTGCAGCTCATTAGACAACGCGCATTAGGTAGAAAATACAAACACAGCAACAACAAAAATGTTATTATACAGGTGATTCAAAAATACTTTTACAAACTTCAGGCATGGGTTCCTTACACAAAAAGAAGACAAAATGTTCGTATGAACTTGTGTCCTACATGTGTCTTACATGTGTCCTGAATTCTTTATTTTCTCGTTATTAATTTATTAATGAAAACTTATAACATATCGTAAACACATAGAACATATCAGGTGCTTGAAATGTCCTCCTCTTGTTTCTAGATACGCATACACTCTTTGAATCATGAACTACCTCACCATTTCTAATATTCCCGGATGGTATCGAATGGTTTCGCAGGCTCCCATGACACGTTGATGAGTTTCTTCATCTGTGGTGTCCGTTGCATAAATTATTTCTTTGAGCTACCCGCAAATATACAAATCCAGAGGACAGTGGAAAACATGCAGGTCATGGAACTTATCCATATGTCAAGGTAGATACCCAGTGGATCTCCAACAATGAGACTAAAACACATTTTAGACACATACATCATTTGATAGAGGCTCAAAATATTACATGATTTGCCTCATTTGCAGGAGCACAACTTCGAGTAGAAAGTCAAGGAGAGCGTTCTGAATGAAGTCCCTGTAGATAACATCCCGGGAAAGCGTATGGACCTACAGTCACCTGCAATTTCAGCCTACACATTAATCCTGAACTGTAGTGTGTCTAGCAGAGTTTTCGTCTTTGAGGGGGAAGCAGATGTGCAACGTAATTTGTATTGAAAGTTATGTGCAATTCAGAATGGATTAACATTCAGAACATATATTCAGAATTTCATTCATGTGTCGTAAGTTTCATTAAAAGTTTGAGTTTTCAATGAGAATTTTCTAAGTTCGCAACATTTCCAACAATTACCAAAGAAGTCAGAGCGCTGAGTAGGTGACCGTGGGGGTCGGGCGAATGAAAGAAGTCATGCAAACAGCCAGATTACCCGCATAGCGGGAGCGGTTTGGAATAATTCGTGGCCTGTTAGCGGACGCCATCTCCAGCAAACGTTATTACGTCGCTAACTGAATCTTGGCCGCAGCCTCATCGACAGCGTTATTGGGTTAGAGGCCGGCGGCGGGCGCTGAGAGAGAGAGAGAGAGAGAGAGAGAGAGAGAGAGAGAGAGAGAGAGAGAGAGAGAGAGAGAGAGAGACAGACAGACAGACAGACAGAGACAGAGACAGACAGAGACAGACAGAGAGAGGGAGAGGGTGAGAGGAGAGTTGCTGAGAGGGAGGGAGAGGGAGAAAGAGGGAGGTGGAAGCGAGAAAAATCAATGCTTCAAGCGAGAGAGCGCAGTCCATGCGGTGGACGCACCTGGTCAGTCCGCCACCTCGCGCTTTCCTTCTCATTGCGCGTTCCTTTTTAGGGGAGGATGCTTCGCTTGAGGATGCGAAAGAGCTGTATGGAAATCCTTGGCCTCGGCTTTGCAGCGATCTGAGCGAGACACGGAGTAACTTACAGCAAACCTGAAAATTATTCATTTGTTTATCGTGTCATAAAATACTATTTATTAACATTATTTTTGCACTTTTATATTGATTTTACGACCGAAACTGCTTTCAATACATTTGCTAATACTTGTTTGCTGCTTCAGTACTTTTCGAATTATGAGATTATCGAAAGTCACGATTCATATATCACTTTTCATTGATAAATCTTACCCACACCAACACATTAAATTACAATACATTTTACTATACTAAATAACAGTACCATAAATGCTGTATAAAATATTTCGTGATTGATGTTCAAGCCAAAGTTTTCGACTGCATTAATTTTTAGGAGTATTATTTTTCCGTCCAGATCTCATTTGGGCTCCAGTAAGTTGTATGTTAATGAAAATGTTATTGATAATAAAATGTAAAAAATATAATATTGAAAACATGAATTGAAAGTAACTGACATTATCGTATTTTCATTATTACTTATAACGTAATTAACGGTATTTGACCTAAAAATCATAAGAGTAAAAGTATCTTTGTTCTAAGTTTAAATTTGTTGAAAGTGTTATTGCTGAAACAAAAAATTGCGCCAATTGTGGTAAGAGTTGCTAGCGCCTCTCGTATCACCTACTGAAGGTGGGGCATTTTCTGAAGGTATTTGAAGATGGAGTTTTGGAAACCGTGCTATCCAATGGTTCCCCATAAATGCTTACGCATTACGAGAATTCTTTCACAATTGGGTTTACAATTACCACAAATCCGAAAAAAGTTTAACACTAATAGTTCAGTGAACAATAGAACTTGCTTCAAAAATCTAAGATTTTCTCATTGTTTTTAAAGATTTAATCAAAGTAACCACCGGGAGAGGTGGCTCAGTGCATCAATTGATGTTACTGCAGTGCCTCTGACCAGGAGATCCTAGGTTCGAGGCCCCACAGTGACCAGGTTTTCGACCCTAGTTTGTCAGCTGGGTCGAATTCAGTAGCTGTCTGGAGGAGAATCCTAGCGGTAGTTTTCCGTGGTTTCTCCAATCAACACCAAGCGAATGCCGGAGCAGTACCTAACCAACGGGCCACGGTCCGCGGGCGATCTTTCCTTCTACTTCCTTGTTCTATTTTCACCCCTTCCTTACACACACACTAACATGCACTACACTACCAAACATGCCGGGAGACGGTCGGGAGTCTAGAGCTTGTCCCGGCTGGGGAGGTGCCCCGCTGGTGGGAGATACCTGGTTGAGGGTAACCCCGCTAGCCGACGGTAGTTTGGCACCAGATCTCACCATACAGCGGGGGAAGATGACCGCCATTTCCCGAGGAAAGACAGCACTACACTTACGGGACTAATGACCTCAGTAATTAATGCGCCCGGAATCACTAACAACCAATCAACCAATCAAAGTTGCCATTCAATGGAACCGCATAGTTTCCAGAAAAAATTCAAATGAAATTCATCGAAAGAGCTCGGTCAAATGGTAGAAAATAAAGCAAAGTTTTGGTATTTAATTTTTTTTGTATATTTTCTTAACCGTATTACACGAATATTGTGTTTCCCTTGCCAACTTTTGCCCGTAAATACATTTTACAAGCAAAAGTAGTATAAACAGACTTCCCTGAGAGTCCTCTGTGAAACAAAAGAAGATAAAATGTATTACATTTCAATATACTGTTTTTTTCCACCAATGTGTTAACCCTGACCACTCTGCTAAATTTGTTGTTACAAGCAAATTAATGGTGCTACAACAGCACGAACTTTTTCGCGTTATTCGTAATTCAATATTTTTAATTTTGCAATTTTCAAAAATTCAAGGAACTCAGCAAAAAATGAGACCTGCGCCAATTTTTAAGCTTTCCTTCTATCCGTGGGAAAAAATTGAAGAAAAAATACAGAGCCGTTTTCAAGAAAATGTTTTATTGTATAACTTTCTAGCACAAGTTACGCAAAAATAACTCTTTTATTCAAAAAATGGTACATGCCGTTTTTAAAGAGTTGATTATTGAAGACAAAAATCTTTATCTTGAATTTTAAAATGTTAAAGTTGAAAAATTTTGAAAATACAGAGTTCGCAGGAAATGAGACTAGGACCAACTTTTTACCGTCTTTTAATAGACATGAGGAGAATATTTAAAGAAAAAAATTGGAGCCCTTTTTGAGAAAAAAAATTGATTAAAAAATGAAAAATTGTCTATTTTTCACGTAAAATGTCGCTTAAAATATTCATACGCCTAAATTGCATTTGACTTTATTTCAAGATCTATTTTTAAAGAAGAAATTTTATTCAGAAAAAAATCTATCTTCATTATTGTAGTTGTAGGAAGAAGCCAAAAGAAACGAACTTTCGCACTTTTCAAAACATCTGAAATTTCAACAAAGTCCTGAACCATTCTCTTAAGCTTGTTTTACGCTATTCGAGGACAATGTGTAAGAAAAAAATTCAAACTAGTTTTGAGAAAATTTTGAAAATGTTATTGAGGCTTCATATAGTGTCACCCAAAATCAAAATATCAGTTTCATAGTCAAGAAACCTCGAGTGCAACTAAATTGATCGGCAAATATCAATATCATATTTTGAAGAAAATCGGCTGAACGGTTTAGGCTCTAGTTGACTACAGACGGGCGAACGGACAGACACGTTTTGCCGTCAATAAATTTTTCGGTTACAATGACCCACAAAACATGGATTCTTACTACATAACTGCAGGAAGTCATTTACAATAAATAGGAACAGAATTTATCCACGTTATCTCGTATTTTCATTACCACAGCCCAGCACTAAGAATTCTTCTGTTGAGAATTCGCCGTTATCCAGCGCACGATTACAATACTATCTCGTGAGAGAGTAAAAAAAATCTAAAATGGGAATCATTCTACTTTATCTTATAATAAATAAACACTAATCTTTTTCATAAACGTTGACCTTATATGAAATTAAACAGGATAAATTTATCTGCATTTTGTATCTTTAGGGTTTTTTTTCTTTAACCAACAGAATAGCCGAGAGAGTGCTCTGTTTTTTTTCTAGTGCTCTCCAGCAGCAACTAGTGCTTCAACAGCACATATTTCTCACAATATTTCTAAGTTTTGCGATCGACAAAATGTTTAATGAAAATTTGATAATGCAATGAAAATTTTACCTGCGCCATTTTTTAACTGTTCTTTCTTCTACCCGAGGTATAAATTTAAAAGAAAACTTTGGAAACTTCTTTTGAGAAAATAATTATTTCAAAATTACCTGCATTTCACGCAAAATTACGGATACATATCTTCGAAAAATTGTTCACTACCTTATTAGATTAGATTTATTACTAATTATGCAAATAAGTTTGAGAACTTGGTTGCAGAATTCACTAACTAAACATTAAAGATCTTAACGTTTTCCCGTCGAAACAATCGCAGTTTCTTGCCACCGCATTACAATTTTGTCTTCTATTCTTTCGTCTTACTACGAGAGTATTTAAGAGAAAGCATTGCATTGCTATTACAATACTCTCTAATAATTTGTCACTTTAATATGTACATAGTGTGACGGTCTATTCTAGGAAAGATCATCCTTTAGTGCCCAGACATTTAGATTGCAAAAGAAAATTATCCGAATAATGAAAATATGCCATTCACGTGATTCCTGCAAGCCTCCTTTCATTGAGCTTGGAATCTTACCATTGCCTTGCCTATTTATTTACGAGTCAAAACTGACTTACTTAACGGTGGGAACTTATTTTCATGTAATACTGATATTTATAATTACAACACACGGCGTAGGAATCATGTTCATCAATTGTCAGTATCAACAGTTCACTACAAGAAATCCACATACAATACATGTACGTTACTTTACAACGCATTTACAGATGAAATTAAACAATTAAAAATGGTACACAAATTTAAGTTAAAAGTAAAATATTTTCTGCTGCATAACTGTTTCTACACAATTAGAGACTATCCTGATTACCAAAAAGAAAAATAATGTTTATTTTAACAAAACAATGATATATAATACATTATTTTACAATTGTATTATATAATTAAAAAAACACTTAAAATGCCTGTAACATGAAATGTTCTTCAGCTTCCGGGGCAATGACTCCCATCTCGATCAGGTTTTGTTTAGTTTGCCTGATCCATTGAGCAAATGCTGATAAAGCCCCTAGTTTTGCTTCTGGAGCATTGTAGCTTCACTATGCGCACGTTTTGTTCTGCTTACCTTTTTCTTGTTACAGTATAGTATCAGTATAGTCTATACTGATTGTCTAAAAGAAAAATAATGTTTACTTAAGCAAAACAATGATATAGTATAATGAATTAGTTTACATTTGTGTATAATTTTAAAAAAAGACTTAATATGCCTTTGACAAGAAATGCACTTCAGTTTCCGGGTCAATGGGCCCCCTCTATCGGGTTTTTGTCGTTTCCCTGATTCATTGAGCAAATGCTGAGATGGCCCCTTGATTTGTTTTAGGACGTAAATGTAGCTTCACCATGCGCACGTTTTGTTGAGCTTTCCTTTTGCTTGTAGTGGTAGTAGAGCTTAGGGTGAGTTTCTATTTTGTTAGCAATACAGAAAACTCAAATCTGCACTTCGTTTACCGTTACAAATAAGTTTTCTATAACTCGAAAACGAAAATATCTAGTTTTTGAATGAATCTCGCTCTTTTAAAATTTATTATTATTATTATTATTATTATTATTATTATTATTATTATTATTATTACTATGACTATTATTTTTTATCTTTCAACTATTAATAGTTAAATTGTTGGGAAGGAATTCTGAAACTCAAGAAAGCGTGCGCAGATGACTCACATACAGTTTTTTACTGTTATTGACTAAATAAATAAAATAAAAAATAAATAAAAAAATAAAAGTATTCAGACGCACCCAATATTTAGACATTATTTAGAAAAAAGACTTAATTTTCTTATGTAAACATGGACGAACAATTGAAAATGCATTAGTGGAATTTTATTTTCGTTAATTTAATTGCATTCTCAAGAGCGAGGCTCAAAATGGACTATGGAATTATCAACAATAAAAATAGGGCATATTCTAATAAAGATGGCAAGTCGTAAAATCATACCGTTCAAAATTAAATAAAGTTCGTAATGGTAAAAAACATTTCCGTATTAAAAGAAGACAGTCAGATGTTCTCGAAAAGGGACGAACAAAATCTGCTGATATTTATTGAAATAAAGGAAACTAGTGTTTAAAAGAGGATTACGAAAAATGCAAATATTTGGTAACATTTTTGGGAATTATGGCTTTGCCACAAGGTCTATTAAAAGAAATTAACGTTAGAAGAAAGCGAAAAGAAATCAACAATATAGTGGAAAGTCGCCTTTTGTCTTCAAACCACGCGGTCTGAAAATCGAAGGGGACCTCAGAAGGAATCGAGACACACTGCGAGACGCGTCGTATAGTCGCTGAGGACTGAAAGTGTTTATGATTCAAAGTGTTGAAATGTTTAAAATGATGGGAAGATGTATTCTTTATGTTTTGTGTGGAACATTTAACATGAATTGCAGTAATCGCAGAATTGCGGAGCAGCAGAAGAGGCAAGTTCCGAAAAACATTTTATTCATTTCAATCATTCAAACTTTATAACAAGGTCAAGAATGTTCTAATTTTTAAGATATTGAGAAATACATGGCCATGCATTCATTATTCATAATTTATTTAATTGTTTATAATCAAATTTGTAAAGTGCACTCGTATTGTAATGATCTATCATTTCGAGACAAAACCCCCAGATGCAACTTTACAAAATGTGACAAGGAATAAACTTGTGTATCGATTACAACGGTGCCGACAGAAAACATTTTACAAGTCAAAATTAAAATCAAGAATAATAGCGCGTGAAATTTGTGAAAATTGAACATAATCGTCCGGTAGAACAGAAATTCTGAAATTAAATAAAACAAACGGCATCAAATTCGGTCTAAGCATTCGGAAGATATAAATTGAAATAGAATTGGAATTTTTAATGTAACGAACATAATATGGCCATTGTTGAGCTAGTAGAGAGAGATTGTAAACATGTTTTTTTAAGAATTGTAACAAAACGCACAAACCGATTTGGCTGAAACATTGGGAAACAATAGATTAAAACACGGGGAAGACGACAAAATTAGTGTCAACCTTGTCGCCTGTTCGGAAGCAAAATTATAACATAATATTTGGAAATTTGCAATGAACTAGAGGGATAAACAAATGACGCCATGTTACGAAGAGAAGAAAGTCATTGGAATTAACTACAGATTAAAAGCAAGCGAGTGGCAACTATTTTGTTCCAGAAGCCTTCTGTAACAATGCAAGTTGCTAAAAAAAATTTCGATGTGCGAGACAGATGTGTCGTGGGTACCGGAGAGAATGGTTCGTGTGCGCGAAATTGGCGCGTAGTTAAATTTTTTTCGAGAGTGTGGTATTTCAAATAGGGAGTAAAGTTGTGATATTTATTGGAATTTTGAAGTGTTAGCAAAAAGAAAAAAATTAGGGAGTATTTTTTTTCTTGAGTAAAAAAATTTTGTGATTACGGACAATTAGATTTTATTATTTATTGTAAAGAAATTCAACGCTTCGGACATCTCGTTATAAGATACAAAAAAATAGATGCTGAGATCGGAACAATTGGACGTTCATTTTTGAATGTAAATTGATGTAAACAATAGTAATTTCGAGAAATGACGTGTTTGATGAAACGCGAAAAATAGTTGTTGTTTTTTTGTTTTGTTTTGTTTTGTTTTGTTTTGCCGAACAGTACGCAACGAGTACATGCAATTTTATCAAACGGTGACGGACTAGCAACTGAGGAATATAATTTATGCGGACAATAGCGTTTCGCGATAATTGGTTTCCCAAGGCGACAGCGAGCAGGAATGGACGGCGACCGCGCATCGGAAGGCACCGGACGGCGGCCACCGGACATCATTGCCACGAGAGCTGAGCCGCAAAACAGGGAAGTGACACGTGTGTGTGTGATTTTCTTTGCAGACACTTCATCTGAAGACGCATTCCGTAGCTGAAAAGAGTTTGTTGAAGACCAAGTTTTGTTGAATAAAATTAAATTAAGAAACGGTCAAAAAAAATCAGGGAATGCACATTCGATGTGTGAGTGAGGTTTCATATTGTTTTGTTATTATTATGCGTGAATGAGTTTCTTTGTTGTGTTTTGTTTCTTTGTATGTTTATGTAATAGGATTACTGTGTACCAGCGTGGAGGGAAAAATGGTGAGTTGTTATCGTATATGATGAAAGGAGGAAAAAGCCCGAAAGCAGTAATAAACGAATGAACAAAAATATTGTTCATTTTACCAATTGAGAGCATGCGTCGTCATTAACTATAATACCCTAGCACGCACAATCCAGTCACCTCGCTTGGATTCCTGTATAGGACCACCACATTATCCACGGCTGCAGGTTATGAGAAATTTTATAAAAACTAGCTAGCTAAAAGGGGCAAACGATAGGTTCAATTAAGTACGAGTACAAAATATGGCACCCAACAGTCTGTAATACTATAATATAAGAGGAGATTAGTCAGGCAATAGTAGCAGAAGAGAGAGAGAGGGGAGTTATTACATTTGGCTGCCCAACGCGAGGCCAGGATAGCCGGGAACTATTACATTTTGGCTGCCCAACGCGAGGCCTGGATAGCCGGGAACTATTACAGTATGGATGTTAAGAAAATTTAATTGTATGAATGTAGAAGGAAGTATGTGTTGTAATGTTAATAATAGGGTATATATAAATATATACCAATTCTACACTGAGTTCCAATCCAGTGCATCAGTAAATTTATATTAAAGGGACCAGGTCTTCTTTGCGAATGGGCTCTGGGGTAAGGTAAACATTGACACAACAAATTTTCAATATAATAATCATATACAACTTTATTTCTGTTGTTATACAGACACCTTGAAATTCTCTTAACTTTTAGGTCCTTATGCTACGAATCACTGCCTTGCCTAATTAAATTCTGGCTAAAGTATTCCTTATGAGACCGCAATAACACTGATTGCCCTTCAATAAATTGGTAGGTCTTCCTCTTAATCTTTGCTTTTCTTTCTTCTCCCGATTTCACTAAAGCTTGATAAGTCGTCTCAGTCAAACACCGGAGACCTGGCAATCCCTAGATCTACTGCCATTACTTGGAACTCTTTATCACTCGCATATCTCTTCTCCATGTCCGGTTCCTTTCTACTCAACAGGTCTGGTAGATGGTTTTGAACCCCTTTGCAATATTCTACCTCAGAGGAGAATTCTTGTAGTGCCAATATCCATCTGTGTATTCCGTTATTTTGGACATGGCATCTGCTTAAGAACGTCAATGCCTGGTAGTCGGTTTGCACTTTAAAGTGTTTGCCTTTCAAGTATGGCTTGAATTTTAATATCGCCCAAAGGATAGCATTAGCCACCTTCTCAGTCGCCGAAAATCGGAGTTCCGGCCCTTTAAGCGTGCGGCTGGCAATTGCCATGATCTTCTCCTGATCATCAATCACTTGGTACAACATTGCCCCAATTCACTACTGTCTGAACAATACACTCCTTAGAAAAATCCGGGTGAGTTATAAAGCAACTTCTTTAAAACATTTCTTTGAGCCGTTCGAATGCCTTCTGATTGGATGTGTCCCAGCTCCACTTACAACCCTTCTTCAACATCTGATAAAATGGGTACATGACATCCGCGAATTTCGGGCAGAACCTGGCGTAATAATTGCAGGTACCAATAAGCCTACGTACTTGCTTGACCGTTTTCGGTGGCGTACTTCGTATCTCTTCCATGGTTTCCGGCTTCAGGGAGATTCCCTCCGTTGATATTACGTATCCTAGGAATTCAATTTTTCGGGTAAACCAGTTTGACTTTCTCAGGTTCAATACCAAATTGTTTTCTTTCAAGATTTGGAACAATTCTTGCAATTCGGTAAACGGTTGTTCCAGGGATTTCGTTCGTACTACGATGTCATCAACATATACCATTATTCGGTTTGACAATCGGCCGTGTAGGATTCTGTCTACGCACTGTATGAGTGCGGCCCCGCTGTTGCGTAATCCAAAAGGCACTCGGCAGAACACATAACATTTGCCTTCAAAGGAGAATCCCGTGTACTTCTGGTCCTCTTCTTCGATCTCCATCTGCCAGTACGCCTTACTAAAATCGGTGCTTGAGAATATCATATTGCCTCCGAATCCTCGCAGTATCTCGTTCACTGTCGGAGGTGCATCTCTGTATGGTATAGCTACTGCGTTTAGTTTGCGGGCGTCTAGGCACAATCGCAATCCTCCATATTTCTTCTTCACAATTACTATTGGGTTGGTATACGACGTTGGTGCTTTCCTGATAATCCCGTCGTCCACCATTGACGCCGTCACTCCGTCACTTCTTGTTTTAACATGATCGGGATGGGATAATTGCGCTGTTTAAACGGTGTGTAGTCGGTTAATTGGATGCGGAATTTATAGTCCTTTACTGAGGCTCTATTCTTTTCGAACACTTGCTTGTTGTCCATCAAGATCTTCAACCATCTATCTTTCTGCTGTTTGTCTAACATCTCTATTTGCTCAACTTGGCTTCTTAATCATTCTTCTACCGGTTCTTCCACCACGTCTCCTGCACATATCTCATAACCTTCTTCCAATTCTTGGCTCCTTTCAATCTCTTGGCCTCCTAAGTCCACAATTCTTCGGTCGAGGTCAAAACAGCTCTATACTCGGATAAAAAATCCGCCCCCAGGATCATTGGATGCAAGAACTTTTTCACAACCAGCGCCACAACTCCATACAGTCGGTCACCAATCTCTGCATTCATCATAATTTGTTTGGTGATAGGGCTGGACCTCTTTGGGGTTGCCCCTATCACATAAGCTCTATTCACGGGCAAACTCATTACTTGTTTCCCTTCCGCCACTAACTTCTCATAGTACTCCTCCGATACTACTGTCGTCGTGCATCCTGTGTCGACTAGTGCTTCTGTAATTATTCCTTCGCACACCACTCCGATCGTAGGGCATCTTCTTATTTGAACTCTTCCGCCTCTGCTACGGTTGATCGTCGTAGGCGACCGTTTGAATCGTGTTAATGGGGACCACGTTCGAGCTCTTGCCTCTTCCGTCCGCGATGGGGTCTCCCTGCGCCACGGACTCTCCTAGTTTAAATTCCTCCCATCGTCCCGACTCGTGCCGGGTCGTGACGACCGCTCCATCGCGTTTCCACCTCTACTCTCCAAATCCTCCCTTCGATTACTCTCTTGCCTTCTACACTCGCCGTGATGCCATCTCCTGTCTTGTTCCTGTCGGAATTCGCCCCTTTCCGGTTGATTCCTCGATTCGTTTAACGCGTTACCTCTTCCTTGTCCACCGGTATATTCTATCCTGGCTGCATTGACGTTCCCTTCATTCCTCTCCCTGGGATTCCCGCGAAAGTTAAATCATATCCCCCGAGCACGTTTTGGAATTTCTCCAAATCTGTGTGGTTCACACTACGCAATAAGTTTTGTATCGTAACCGGAAACTGTCGCGTTACGACACAAATGATTTCCTGGTCACTCATGGGTGGAGTTAGCGATTTGAAATCCATAATTTTCTTCGTAGCATAATCACGCAAACCCCCTCTGGAGCGATTATAAAGGCTATTCATCAAGCTGAGTTTGTAATTCATTTGTATGTCTTCATTCCAATATATTTCAAAAAAACGTTTCTTCAGTTCCTTCCACGTCTCTGGGACGGCCGTCCAGGTGTCAGCTCACATCCGGGCGTTTCCCTCTAACATCACAGTAGTTGTATTTTGCATTTATCCGATATGTTGGCGACATCCAGATGTCGCTCTGCTGCTCTTATGAACGCGTATGGGTTTTCTTTCACATCCCCAGAAAGTTTTAATGATTTCGGGATTTTAATCTGCGGTATTCCACCTCCAGTGGTCGGGAGCACTCCACCCCCCTTCATGTTTTCCACCTCCGACTTCAATGACAATATTTGATCTACCATTTCGCTTGTCACTACTTGTTGCGTTTCCTTCACCTCGGCTTCCATTTTATGAACTTCCTCTGATATCTTCGTCTGGTATTGACCAATTTTGTTCTTCACTGCTCTGATGCCTTCTTGACATTCGATTCGTACTTCTTCGATTCTGTTATCTCGTGCCACGAGGTGATCATTAAATCGCTCTTGCAGTCGATTTTCCATTTCTTCTCCTAACTCGTTGACTCGTGTTTCTAATTTTCTCTCTTGCTCTCTCTTTCCTCAAATTTGCTTGTCCACAATTGCTTGTGTTCGTCCATCAACCTCCTATTCTGTTCTTCAATATCCCTTTTTAGTTCTTCAATGTTCCTCTTGTCCCGTTCTTCAGTTTTCCTCTCCCGTTCTTCCGCTTTCCTATCTTGTTCTTCCCTTAATTTCTTCTGTTCTTCTCTATTCTTCCTCTCACGTGCTTCCGCTTTTCTGTCTTGTTCTTCCTTTAATTTCTTCCGTTCTTATCTATTCTTCCTCTCGCGTTCTTCCGCTTTCCCGTCTTGTTCTTCAAATAACTTCATCATTATCTGCAGCATATTGGATTGGACGCCTGCTTGTTTCTCCCGAGCCTGGTTTATTGGCGTTGATGTGATCCCAATTTCTCGGCTAAATTTTTCTCCCGTATCATCAATCCATTTACCGTTGTTCCCTGTATCTTCGCTTCTCAACGACGTGCTTCTCCCTATTCCTTCGTTGATGTTTTCCATCCTCCCCACTTTCTCTTCCAGTCCTAATTCCTCTGAATCTCCCTTTTGTTTATTTGGTTACAATCTCGTCCCTAACTACTTCGTAATGTCCACACTATCTATCATCCGGCTTCCCAATACCTACTTTTACAACACCGCCTATCCTCTACACTTGCCTAAGTTCACAATAATATTGTGGTCTTCCCAATAATTGCACCCTAATCAACTAATGCACTTTATCAACGCCCTAGCAGTGATTCGAAACATAACCTTGTCATACACAGGATCATTTCTCTACACATACACCTTAATACTTATTACTCTTGCATTAACAATTGTCTATACATCCTTCAACCTTGAATACATTTCTACAGATCTTACACCTATGCCACTATTCTTATAAATTTCCTCTACCCAAACACCTTCACGCACATCATTGATTCTATAGCACAAATACCCTATCTCCAATTAAATTGTATAAGTTGGCATCAAAACAAACAAAAAATTATAATAATGCAAATTTACACACATTGACCACTCTGTGGTTAATAACCTATTCAAACGGATTTCCTACAAAACAAGATCAATTCACAAGTTGAAAAAAAAAACACACACACTTCTGCAAAAATTTTCATTATGAACATAAACTTTCAGAAACCCTCTTCATAAACATAGACACACAAGGAATAAAACATTACACAGTGTTAATAACTCTGTTTAAGGTAATAAATACATTCACAATTGTGTCAATTCATAGCATGCCTCTAAAAATGTTTGTACTTCGATCAAGTCACCCAGTTTGTTTTTACAACAATAATACTAGATAATTTAGTTTTGAACACTTGAAACCATTATACTGTATTACCTAGTCAAATCAAACATTCAGCATACACCCTTAAAATACTACACTTGGATTTCCCTAAACAAAATAACCAAGGAAGAAGAGTAAATAGGAGATAGTAGATAAGTAGTTGGATTCGCGATCTATTTCAATATATAAATCATGATAATAGTAAACAGAAAGTATTGTGATCCTGTGGTGAAAATCGGCGATTTTTGAAGAGAAAAGTTTGTACTGTTAGCCCGTTGTAACGATAAAAGGGAATAAATATTGTTGCTTTAAAATCAGAACGTTATAAGTGACATTTTATGAATTCTGAGAAAAACATGTTCATATTAAGCTATATTTCTGTACCAATGTAGTTTCGTGATATTAATGAACAATTGAAACGCCGTGGTATTAATGATGAAACAGTGATATTGAATTAAATAAACAGTTTTCTTAGAATTAATAAAATGTCTGTAGCAGATGCAGCCTGGGAGGTGCCGTGCTGCGAGTGCGACTACATACGGGGATCAGAACGGGTTTCAGGGGATTGTTTGCCTTTAGGGCAATGATAGATAATATGCAAGTAGAATAAATAAATTTAATTGCATAATAATTATTAATACAAATGGTTTTGATTTATAATAAGCCGGAGGACCATTGATAGTTATGAAGTTAATGATTGCTCTTCTTTCTTGAAGTACACTTGGCAGCTTACTTACAGTTTGAAGCAAGGAAGGCAGCAACCCAAATCACTCGGCTGAGTGTGTCGCTGTCCGGGCTGAGGTAGGCTCCAGGCAGTTCGGTGGTGCGAACTGGCATGGGCGCGGACTCAGATGACCGGAGCTGGTGGTGGAGTTTGCCGTGAATTCGGCCAGGTGGCGGCTGCGGCCCACGAGTGGCACGAATTTGAGGCAGGTTTGATATGGCCGTACTAATCGCCTTGATAGGCGAAGCAGGAACAGCCGACCTTGATGAAATTTGCTAGTCAGTCAGTTTGACAAGTTCGGAGCAATGTAGTTAGAGAAGTTCTGTTTAGTCTGTTCTGTCTGTTCTTCCTGTTGTGTTTCGTTGTTCTGTTTGTTGTCTTTTTGAGCGAAGTCGCAGTATTTATTATATTGCGGGTGTGATTGAGGCCGTGGCGGGGAGAGTCACGTGGCTGTGACTTGGGCCTATGGCAAGGCGGGAAAGTTAGAAGTGCCCGCGATCGGCTCCCTATTCGTGATGTGTCTTCGGGTCACGTGACATTGGCGGCGTTTGGAAGCAAAGGCGGTGGCACGTGGTGTGCACGCGATGGCGGCCCGTTTGTATTTGAGATTTCAACGGAATTGAGGCATCTGGCATGCAGGTGGCCGGGGAGCGGGGCGGCGCGCCGGCAGTGCACCTTTGTCGGCGAGATACATTAACGGGCTTATTTTTGCGAGGGAGGCCCGAAGCGATTCCCAGAAATGTTTGTACACATTCTTGGTCGCTTGTCAGGTAGCGAGCGATGGGGTGAGGGCCCCGCGCGCCGGGGTGGCCCAGCCCTTGGCTAATTGAGGGCTTAGACCCCAGCTGGCGACGTCGAGAAGCAGCGGTCATTGTTCTGGGCGGGCGTGGGCCCGTGCGAACGGCGGTTTGCGCGGAAGACGCTGTAATTGATTTTATTGCCCTTTTGTAGTAGTTTCCGAAGTGTAGAAGCGTGCCGGCATGCACAGAGAGCGACTTGTGAGAGGTTTGTGAAAGTTCGCTCTGGGCGGCCGCGCGGGAAGAAAGCCTCTAAGGGCCGCGCCCCGGCGGCGAGACTGAAAATTTGATTGCGAGATTGAACAATGTCACACCGTTCTGATTTTCACCTATTCATATGTAGTAAATTAAAACTTTTAACGTTTTTTCAAGTCATAATCCGCATTTTGATTGTTCTTGATGTCGAAAAATTGATTGTCGGCAAAACGTGTATGTCATTTGTCTGTGGTTAACTTTATTCCCTAAACTGTTCAGACGATCTTCATATTTGTTATTGCAACGTATCCTTGTGTATCCTCTCTCCGGTTACTCTTACTATATTTAATCACACCCACACGTTGGGCGTCCAACGCAACGGGTGCTGTATTCTCTACTCGTCACGTGCACTATCTTTGCCCTGCCCTAGCTCTAACTTGCAATTGGATCCCACAATACCTTCGCTTATCGGTTGCCCGTACCTCTGCTAGCTCGAATCATTATTTATATCCTACCTGGTCGTGGTCCGCGCGCTCACTTCATACGGAGTTGAGGTAAGGGTCCGTTTCGTTCGTGCCTGGGTCAAATTTTATACAACTACTGAATAAAAAACACATGGATTCAAGGCAATTATGAGCCATGTGGGATGCTCATACATTTAATTTCGGATTTCCTTTGCTTATATCCTATCCATAAGCACAATCTGTCCCTCCGACTTGCGAAACATGACAACATAAATACATAAACACACAGGAGAAGAAAATACAAACTTGCACACTGAAAATATAATACAAAAATCTCATACATACATCAGAATGCGCATTCTGTCGGGACCTTTTTATAATCCTATCCTTAACCTAATATCAGGACTTGGTCTTCGACAGAATTTTTCTTTCTTGGGACTTGCGCGTGAACAAACAACAACAAAATACAGTAATTGCACAATTCGTGCCACTTCCCTTTTTGCAGCGATGTCACTTCCTGTCAGCGCCCGTCGTTGCTAGTTGTAACGTGCATTTTTCATGCACGCAGTTCCCGTTCAGCTGCCATCAGATCCCAGATGCACTCGTCCATTTAAAATTTACCAAATGTATTCACGTTTATTGTTCCTTGCACTAATCGCGTCTTCCCTAAACGTTACTTCTATTTCTCGCGACGTATTTAGATTTTGCGACGCTCCTGTTTCCTGCGCCTAACTTGCGTGAATACTGTCCATGCGGATTTTTCCGTGAATTTCTAAACAAATTAAATTGAATTTTAGCTCCACTTAATCTGAACAACTGATTTTATATAATCGAAAATAACTTAAGAACTTTTGCACATCACTTCCACGAAATTTCTCCAAAAATTTAACATAGCATCAAAACGCGTGCGATCATCATCAGACCCGAACTCATTCTGTCTGTAACACATTTTACATTGTTGGTCCACACAATCCAAGTGACTGTCTTTTATCAAACACATGCCCATTACCATAAAAAATGTTCGAAAACATTTACATTTTCACTGTTTTCGGGCATCTTGCGTCTTACTATCTGTTTCATAATTTTACTAACTTTCATTTTGTAATCGTCACATTATCGAATTCCGTTTTCCTGTTTTCCTTTTTCCAAAAACCTTTATTTTTCGTCTTCTCAACTCGTGATGACGTCACTTACATCTTCGGTCGCTCTTTCAATTCTTTCTTAATCCGCTATGCTATGAAACTGGATAATAATTTATTCCGAGCCTTACATAAATTCCCCGCGCCGTGACTAATTTTGCCCTGATCTAAATATTTTTCTCTATGATTTCTGAAAGTTTGGCCAAAATCCACCCAGGCATTCACTGGATATTCAATAAAACTCGTCTTGTTGTATACTTCCAGAAGTACAACAATGGGTGCCATGTCCTCAATCTTCGCCGTGTTATACATGCAATTTACACAATTTATGATATTTACGGAACCCGAGGCTCAAATAATGTGATTCTTATTTTAAAATGTTCCTAAATTTGGGTTCTATTCACTGTTCATAACGCCTATTTCCGCCCCTTATGTTTTCTATTACTTTCCTAATAATTATTATTACGCGGCGCTGTTGTCTATTGTTTATTTAATTCTTAGTTCCTCTTTGCTTACATAAAAGTTCCGTGTTCCATGCATTCTTGCGGGCTAGTCTCACAAATCATTACATTATTCCTCGATGATCCGAGAGAACTCAAGGCCCTGCATTGTTTGAAACAGATATTTTGTTTTGGGGATAGCTTTACTTAAAGTCTTAACATGTTTCAAAATTTCTCAGAAATGGCTCCAACGTTGTCCTCGGTCAAGGTAAAGAATGCCTAAAGAACGGCGCTGTTCTTATATTCGTTCAAATCTCTGAATTTTTTAAAATTGTCAAAGTTCAATTTTTTTCGACAAGTTCCTACCATACAATGTTGTAGAGATGCTTTCCTAAATAATATATGTTGTTCAAAGATTCCGTGATAGCGTTGTGTAAAATATAGACACACTACAGTAGTTCTTTGCATACCAAGAATAACAAACTAGTACTGCTACAACAGCTGACATTTCCTGGCAATATTTGTAATTGCAAGGCGATATTATATATAATACTACTTCAATCTACAAATATGTTTCCAACAGCGATTTATTTCTCCGTCCTGAGATTCAAACGCAGGTCCATAGAGTTAACAACCAAGAATCGATACCTCTAGACCATCAGCCTCAAGGCTAAACTCGACTCTCCCGACCCTGAAAAAAGTTGATTACTTTCATTTGCAATTTTAAAATATTCAGTGAATTTGATATACTTCATTTTAAGTTCTAAATATAAAGAACAGATTTCTTTAAGGAAAAAATGTTATCTTCAAAATTTTAATCGTAGGAAGGCGCCGAAAAAGTTTTAACTTTTTCAATTTTCGAAAATAGATATATCAAGGCTTTACGCTATCCAGAAAATATTTATTAAATATATTTTGAGCCATTTTTATTAAATTTTTGAAAATGTGTTTTGGCTTCATGCAAACAACATCCAAATATCAAAATATAGGTTTAAAACTCCCAGGATCTCCAACGGTTTAGGCGCCAGCGTTGACCACACACGGACGACGGAGTCACAGCCAAACGGCTATACGATATGCCATCAATCGGATTTTCGGTGCCAAGGTCCCACGAAACATAAATTTTGTCTATACAACGTGTTAAAGAAAGTAATTTACTACCTACATGAATAACCTCATCTTGAAGTGCCTCATCTTGAAACAATGTACCTTTTTAGATTGCGTAATCCTGTGTATCAACAGATAATGTAATTTCTGATGTCAGCAAATATCAGCTCACGAAAATACGTGAAAACGGGATTTTGTAGGGCGGCTGCGTCGTTACATCCAGTAACGTTTAGCATAACAAGGGTGGCGCCTGTCAAACTGAGCATTAAAATTCCGGAAACATCTGGTTCCTCCTGGGATAGTCATGTCCTTGTCCAGGGCGAGATTCGAACTGCAACCGTTTTAACAGGGGTGTTAAGTCGTTTTTCTGATCAAATTGCATCAGTTAATCTTTTTTTAAAATTTATTCTTGCTTGGCTTGTGTTCCTCAGCAGCTGCGAACTACTGATACAGTAGTTTATTTTTTATATTAACAAATCAATTAATGTCTAACAAAGTTCTTTTTGCAATAAAATTTGTGTGAGTTTAACAGTGTTTTGCGATTCAAAACACACCAAGAGGCCGAACACCAGCTCTTCCTGTCCAAACCGTCACGGCTGTAATGTCCTCGTCGACCGTCCGTTCCAGTGAATTAATTCGGAGCGAGGAGGTCCTTCGACCGCAGCGGCCATAGAAGTTCAATTAGCGACCGCCTCCGTCCTATTAGCGAGGCAATTAGGCGCCGGAATGTGCGGCACTCAGCGATTGGCGCGGGCCTCATCTCCGCCCTCTGCCACCACCCTCCTCCGCCGAGACTCGACACCTCCAGGGCCCGCCAGTTCGCACCGAAGTCTCATCTTCCCGTGCCGCTCGATCTTTCGTCTTCCGCAGGCACTGGAACGTAGCGTGGGCGTATCCACTCATCTGAGACGTAGGAGAACCCAGATGATGGTTCGCCTCTGGAGGAGAGAATGTTCAAAACAATACGCATTTCATTCCGGATATCACATTAGTCCAAAACGTCCTGATAACTCGCGCACTGCTAACTTGAATTTCTCTGTAGTTGGTTTTTACGATTTTAACAAGAAAAAACGGATTGGTTTTAAATGCTCATATCTCCAAAACGATGGTGAACTTTTCAATTCTAGAGGCACAAGTCTGTTTCAAAATATTATAAACTTTCAGAAAACACCATCATTTGCTACATTCGGACGTAAAGAGCGGCATTCAGACGCATTTTCTCAATCTATTAAATCTTCAACGTCGCCAAAAAACAGTCATCTTTGACGGGCTGTATCTCCTAAACTATTCGCACTAGGACGTTGAAACTTGCATGGCAGAGGAAAAGTACTCTGTTCTTCTCTCAGTAATTTGGACTAGTATTTTATGCGCAGGGAACGTGAAAAGAATTGCGAATATATAGATTGCATTTTTGTCTAAAAACCGGCGTGTTTTCTGATTTTTTTCCGCGAATTTCAAGAAAACGAAACCTCAGATGGAACAATGTTTTTTACCATTGTAACCGCCATTAAATTTCGAGCTAGGACGCTAGTTTTCAGGAGTATCGGCCTCCCGTCGAAATTTGCGAAATTCAACTGGGGGGTGATAAATTATTACGTTTTTAACAAGAAAAAAGTATTGGATTTAAATGCCCATATTGTAATGATCCCGTAATGCAAAAGGAAACATTATAAACAATTATTTAGTAATGGTGCCATGGGAGGAGAGCGCCGCCAAGTGTTTTGAAGCATGACGAGCGGCGAGAAATCGCATTTAGAAATTGAAAGAATAATCGTGTACGAGTCAAAAGAATACAACAATGTATGGACATTTCGGAAATGATACGAATTTCTAAAAACATTTAGTTGTATATAATTAGTAGAGGGACGACGGGATCCAAAATGAACACCTGAAACTTGGTCTAACAACGATTGGTCCTGAAATTATGAGAATATTCAACCTCATTTTGGAAACCGAAGAAATTCCCGAACAATGGTTATCTAGCACAATTACCTTAATTCATAAGAAAGGTCCCAAAAATTAGCTAAACTAGTGAGAACCAGTCAAAATATGACGGTGTGATCTAAGATAAATGTAAAATACTGTGCCCAGACTAATGTTCACAATATGTTGCATTGTTTGAATCTTCAGGGTATAACGAATATATTCTGGGATGTGGAGTTCACAAAATTTTCAACACGTATGGCCCATGACCAGGTGGCAATGCAATATCAGCACCAAATTACACAAAAGAAAGACCACTATTATACTGACGGATATTATTTCTAAAGTTTTTTGATGTGTCATAATCTCCTAAAAACAACTGTTTGATTTCTTCTGGCATATTGCCGGAAGGTAAACTTATTTTCCCATATAAGCAACACACAGTAAACTCGTTTACAGAATTTCTCTGACATGGGAAGTACAAAGTAGAACAAAACTGACATTTCATAGACAATAACCCAACAGAAAACGAAATGACCTCACTATCACGACACATACGCTGACTTTCTCTTTCCCTGCTCCCGTCAATGTACTACGTTTGCGTCTTTTGGGGCGCGTGGGCAACGATTCGGAATTCGACATAACCTGTAAACAACTTCACTACAACCGCACAAAACCCACTGTCCGAATGTTCTCTGCAAAATACACTACAAAAGCAAATATGTATATGCAAACTGTCATCTTCACAATGCAATTATTACACTGAAACAAAACCTTGACGAATTGTGAACAAATCTCAAGAATCAAAACAAAAACATGAAGCAGCGCCACCATGAAGCGGCGGGAACACACATCTATAGACTCATATATATCAATTTTCAAACAGCCACCCTTTGGAAGAAAACAATTGACTATTGATAAGCGTACTATTAAAGAATGATTTAATTAATTAATTTACACCGTAAATGTTGGTGAATCAACACAAACAATATCTGATAACACATCTAGGGATCACATTCTTTCATTTAAAGGAAAAAATACTACAATCGGTTCAGTAGAAGCTCTAAACGAAGCCATGGCAGAATACCTTATTTTTTTAAATATATAGATAATTACAGGCCGGTAAGTTTGTTGCCAAACCTCTACAAACTTTTTTCTAAAATCATTACCAAAAGGCTAACAACTATTCTGGACAGAGAACAGCCACCAGAACAAGCAGGTTTTAGACGGGGATATTCTACAGCCGATCACCTTCCGACAGTAAACCAGGTAATAGAAAAAACGAAAGAATTCAATTTGAAGTTATATTTGACCTTCATTGATTTTAAAAAAGCATTTGACTGTATAGAACACCAAGCAGTTTTTCAAGCTCTGAAAGAACAAGGCATTCACGGCAAATATATACGATTGCTGAACAAGATATATCAACGAAGCAAGGCAAAAATACGAACGTAAATTGATGGAGAACCTTTCCCTTTAAAACGGGGAGTTAGACAAGGAGACACAATCACACCCAAACTCTTCACTTGTGTTCTAGAACATATTTTTAGAAAACTGAACTGGAAGGCCAACTCCGGTATTTTGATCGATGGAAGAAGACTAACAAATCTTCGTTTCGCAGATGATGTAGTGATATTTGCCAAATCGGCACAAGAAATGACAGAAATGTTAGAGGATCTATCTAGTACGAGCCGCAAAGCAGGTCCAACGATTAATATTTCTAAAACAAGAGTTATGACCAATCATCAAGAAGTGCCAATAGTTATGGATAAAAAAAAGTAGAATATGTTGAAGAATACACTTACCTGGGACAGATCGTCTCCTTTAAAAACAGAGGTACAAAAGAAATAAATCGTAGAATATCGCTAGCATGGACGAAGTTTTGGAGTCTGGCTTTTATCCTCCTCGATAAAAAACTAAAGATCAACATCAAACAGAAAGTAATGGACACTTGTGTACTACCGGTTTTATTGTATGGATCACAGACGTGGTCACTAACGCAAAAACAGAAGGATATGTTGGGAATATGTCAACGTAAGATGGAAAGAAAGATGCTCTACATTTCTATTAAAGATAGAAAACGAAATTCGGTTATTAGAAGAAAAAGTGGCATTTTGGATGCGGCAGACCAAGCAATGAGTATTAAATGGAAATGGGGTGGACACTTGATGAGGCTCGAGCACCAACGATGGACCCATGCTGCAACAGTATGGGACCCGCGAGTGGGTTGAAGACGACAAGGCCGGCAGGAAACCAGATGGTCGGACTACTTCAAAAAGACAGTGGGTGTAGAGGGGACTAGAGTGGCGAAGGACCGTGAACAGTGGAAAAGAACAATAAACTTTTGAAACCTCCCTACCCTAATCAGGAGACTTGTGCCCTACAAAGGGATGTATAGACTAAATAATAATAATAATAATAATAATAATAATAATAATAATAATAATAATAATAATAATAATAACAATAACAATAATAATAATAATAATAATAATAATAATAATAATAATAATAATAATAATAATAATAATAATAATAACCCCGTGTGGTGTTGGGGGTTTTGTAGAATAGCACCACGGGACCTCCCCCTGTCGTAAAAGGCGACTAATCGGAGCAGCTGTCCGCTGTCACTCCCCATAACATCCTCTCATTCCCACGAACTTCGTGTGTCATTGCTTCCACTTACTTGTGACACACTTCTGTTATCTGTCCTGTGGGCCAATCTTCATATCGGCCAACCCTTGTGTTTACGACCCCGACGCTATTAGGTTACGAGGGCTAGGGAGTCATTTCTGTTCTACTTTTCTATTCTAACTCTATTCTTCACTGTCCCCCTTCTTCTCTTCTATTTCCTTTTAGCTGGCGGTAGCTCAAAAACGCTAGGGGAAGGCGACCCTGAAGAAAAAACCCGGTATGGAGGATCGTTTAGGATCAACCGTTACGGTGCAGGGGATCGGAGCCCCAGTACCGGCGGTCGGTGGTGAGCAAGCAGGCCACCGGGCGTCGTCATCAAGCAACTGCAATGCCAAGGGTGCGGATCACTCGGCACCCGGGGCAGATATTGCTACGAGTGATAACAAACTTCGCGGGACACGTATGGAAGTTTGCGATCCCAGGGTTGAGGGATCCCTTAAAAACTCTCGTCCAGAAATAAGTTCTGAGTTTAGAGCAAAAAGAATGAGAACTGGAAGAAACATAAACCCTGATGACTTCTTCAAGAACACATCAGTGGTACCAAAGTACCTTATAGTTAAAAGAAAGGAAGGAAACTTTGAAAAAGTAAGTCCCTTTCTAATAGAAAAGTGTGTTAGCACCTGTGCTGGATCTGCCGTAAGAGAGATAAAGAAAACTCCGTCTGGACTCTTAATAGAAATATTTAATGACAATCAAGGTCAAAAGTTGTTAGAGTTGAGCAAAATAGGTACTATCGAAGTTGAAGTAAATGCCCATGGTACGCTGAATACCTGTAAAGGTGTTGTAGTTTGCAGTGATTTACTAAACTGCAGTGAAGAGGAAATAGTTCAAGAACTGGCTCATCAAGGAGTCATTGCCTGTCGTAGGCTAACGATGAGGCGAGACGGGCAGATAATTCCTTCTGCATCCCATGTTCTGACGTTCAACCGCAGCACGTTGCCAGAAAAGATTAAAGCTGGCATTCATCGTCTGAGCGTACGAATGTTCATTCCTCAACCAATGCAGTGCTTTCAGTGCTTACATTTCGGACACACAGCATCTAGATGTGCTAAAATCAAAGCATGTCAATGTGGAAAGTCATTTCATAGTGGTGATCCATGCATGGATCCTATCAAATGCATCAATTGCAGCGGGCAGCACTCATCAAGGTCAAGGGACTGCCCAATCTATAAACAGGAGGCAGCAATACAACAAATAAAAACCAGACAAAAACTCAGCTATCCTGAAGCAAAAAAACTTGTTTGTCCTGAAAAAGGAAATATCACATACGTTGAAGCAGTTACTAAAAGCACACCTTTGCCTTCACTAGTAGTGAAAGAACTAATGCCTGTAATAACTCACTGTATAGAAAAGTATTTCAATGAAATTTACAAGAACAAAGTAAACACAGAAGAATTAAACACAAACACCCAAAGTGAAATAGTTCTTGAAAAGCAATCTTCAGCACCCCAGTCAAATGATGCAGAAAGAAATCCAGTGGCCGCCGCCGCAGCCACATCCAGTAAAGGTGAATCGGCAAGGGACCACCGAAGTCGATCACCTCGTTCTCCAAAACACACCAAGGAGGACTTGCTCAAACAAAAAACCAATGATCAAGACACGACCACTGGCTCAGAGACAAGCTCGATGATAAGTGCAGAAAACAACGATTACCAGTCAATCGATCCAAGCAAAATTCCGCGCAAAAAGAAAAAGAAGAAAGGATGGCCAAGAGGAAAACCCAGAAAATAAGCAGGACCCATCCATGCCACAGCAGCAGAACTTCATCCCAACTATGGAAAATATTATTCAATGGAACATAAACGGCTGTATCTCACATTATTGTGAACTGAAATTACTACTGGCCAATCACACACCAATGTGTGTGTGCTTGCAAGAAACCCATTTTAAACCAGAAGACCGTTTCAATTTAAGAGGTTATAAGATCTTTCGCAATGACGTAGAACCTGATAGGCGCGCTAGAGGCGGTGTTGCCATATTGATCAGCAATACACATTCTGCTAGTCAAGTGCATCTCAATACACCTCTACAAGCAGTAGCTGTAACATTACACCAGCCATTGAAGATGACGTTATGTAGCCTTTACTTACCAGACACCTCATGGCAAAATGAAGACCTACAAAACCTGATTGACCAACTACAGCCTCCATTTCTTATTCTAGGCGACTTTAATGCTCACAGCACCACATGGGGCTGCCCTAGAACAAATGACTCCGGTCGCAGAATCGACGAACTGTTACTCAACAACGAATACGTGCTCTTAAACACAGGAGCAAACACTCACTTCAACGCTAGAAATGGAACATTCTCGGCCATAGACCTTTCAATATGCAGCCCAAATCTTGCAACACGCTTGACGTGGAAACCACTTCCCGATCTTCATCAAAGCGATCACTTTCCTCTGTTGATATCATCAAACATATCAAAGAACGCCGTATATTTACAGAAACGTTGGTGTACCGAGCGTGCAGACTGGTTCAATTTCACCAGTCATTTAACACCAATAAATGTCAGTGGAAACACAGAGAAAGACGTAACAGACTTCACCAACACTGCAATTTCTACGGCTGGAAAATACATTCCACAAACTACTGGTCGCCCATCCAGAATTCCAGGGCCATGGTGGAATACAGAGACCAAAGAAGCAATAAGGGAGAAAAGAAGAGCCCTCAACACATACAGGCGTTCACCAACACAAGACAATCTAATTGCTTTTAAGCGTTTGCGTGCACTTGCTCGCAGGAAAGTACTAACTGCCAAACGATCAAGCTGGGAGAAGTACGTGACAACCATAACCAGAACGACCAAAGTCACAGAAGTATGGCAGAAAATCAGGTCAATAGCTGGAAAAAATGTTTTCAGTCCTATTACATGCATAGAACATGAAGGACAACTAGTATGCAACCCAGAAGAAATAGCCAATGCCTTCGCGTCTCAATACTCTAAAGCCAGTAACACAAACAGCTATCCTGAAGAATTCATCGAGGAAAGACAGGAAGAAGAACAAGTGCTAGATTTCACAACTGATACAGATATGCCGTATAATTCTATTTTCACACAAAGAGAATTACAAGATGCTATAAATGCAGCCGGAGACACTGCAGCAGGATCAGATAACCTCCCCTACAGCATACTACGTCGGTTGCCAGAGGAAATACTTTCCACCTTGTTAAATATATATAACAACATCTGGGTACAAGGCAATTACCCCAAATGCTGGAAAGAAGCGATAGTAATCCCACTTTTAAAGACTGGTAAAGACCCGCGGAAAACTGAAAACTATCGGCCAGTGTCACTGACATGCTGTCTAGGAAAAATCCTAGAAAAAATGGTCAACACTCGACTAACATGGTGTCTCGAAAGAAACAACTTCCTGAATAAACATCAGTGTGGTTACCGACAGCATCACTCTACTACCGATCAGTTAGTGTATCTAGAAAACGCAATACAGAACACCTTTATTAAAAGACAACATATGGTGGCTGTATTCTTCGACCTAGAAAAGGCGTTTGATAAGACCTGGCGTTACAACATCTTGAGACAACTGCATAATTGGCAAATCAGAGGAAACCTTCCAAAATTCATATCCAGCTTCCTTAATACCAGATCCTTCCAAGTTCGTGTTGGGCAGTCTATCTCAGAAAGTTACGTACTTGAGAACGGTGTACCACAAGGTTCTCCATTAAGTGGTACGCTTTTTATCATAGCAATCAATGAGATGTTTGATGGCATAGAATCATCAGTTGGAAAATGCATGTATGTTGATGATATTGCTCTATTTTATTCAGCCAAATCGCCGGCAATGATTAAATTGAAAATGCAAAATGCCATCAATACACTGGTACAGAACGCAGAAAATATCGGATTCTCATTTGCAGCAGCTAAAACCAAATGCGTCCACTTCTGTAGAAAACGGAAAAGATACAGAGATCCAGATCTAACGTTACATGGTGTTCAACTGGCGTACGATGAAACGGCAAAATTCCTTGGTCTGATTTTTGATAGGCATTTAACCTGGAAACACCATCTAGAGTATATCTTGTCTAGATGCAAAACTTCTCTGAACGTGATCCGATGCATTTCGCATATAAATTGGGGAGCAGATAGAGACGTCTTGCTCCGTCTCTACAAATCCCTCGTCATGTCCAAAATCGATTATGGGTGTGCAGTGTACTCCTCAGCCAGGAAATCAAGCTTAAGAAAATTAGAACCTATTCACAACGCAGGCCTCCGTTATGCATCTGGAGCGTTCCGCACTAGTCCCTCATTAAGTGTCTATTGTGAAACCAGTACCATGTCGCTACACCATAGACGAGAAACACTACTACTCAGATATAGAGCAAAAATGCTGTCACTACCAGAACACCTAAACTATCCATTGATGACTAGTCCCAACCTGGCAAATATTTACAATCGAAGACCTACAGCTACTCGTCCAGCCAACATCCGTGCAATAGAAATAATCCGATGCTACAACTTCATTCTACCACCGGTTTTCAAACATAAACCATATGAAGTCCCACCTTGGACGCTTAAAATGCCAGAAATTCGACTCGACACCACCAGTGTAAAGAAAAAAGAAAGCCTTCCCACGGAATTAAAAATCAGATTCAGATCACTTCTTGAAGAGTACATGACAGATCACACAGTTATCTACACCGATGGATCAAAAAGCAAACATGGAGTTGGAAGCGCATTTGTAACCGAAGACGCATCAGAAACATGGACACTTCCACCAGAAGCGAGTGCGTACACAGCTGAATTGTTTGCAATATTACAAGCTTTGCGATACTGTGAAACTCTCGGTGCAAGAAAATTTGTGATCTGCACTGACTCGCTCAGCTTTCTCACCGCAATAGACAGACGCCTACCTGTAGACCCACTACTACAGATGATTCTCCTGTTATGTCACAAGTTAAAACTGCGAGGAGCATCAGTTACGTTCATCTGGTGCCCTGGGCACACAGGTATCTCAGGCAATGAAGAGGCCGATTCTGCAGCAAGAAATGCCGCAAACAAACAATCAGGAATCGAAATAGAAGTACGCCCTCAAGATGTAAGAAATGCTGCTTTAAAGTGCATCCTCAGAGCATGGCAGACTACGTGGAATAGTCTTCAAACAAAATTAAAGCCAATCAAACAGAGCGTCAATGAATGGTCACCGTATGTCAGCTACACTCGTCGAGAACAAGTGTGCCTTACAAGACTACGAATAGGCCATACAAGGATAACCTCTTCATACCTGCTGAAGAATGAGGAGCAACCTATCTGCGACTGCGGTGGAATTCTCACAGTGAAACATCTTCTGACAGACTGTGCAAAGCTCTCAAGACTCAGAGACAGATGTGGTGTGAAAGGGAACTTGCAGGAAGACCTTGGAACAGACAAAACGGCAACAGACAGAACATTACGATTCCTGAGAGAGGCGAATCTTATTTATAAAATTTAAAGTGTACATGTTGAGTTTTTATCACTAATTAGTAAAAGGCTAAAGGCCACAGTTGCCAAGCCTCCAAATATAAAAAAATAATAATAATAACAATAATAATAATAACAATAATAATAACAATAACAATAATAACAATAATAATAATGATAACAATGATAATGATAATAATAATAATAATAATAATAATAATAATAATAATAATAATAATAATAATAATAATAATAATAATAATAATAATAATAATAATTAGTAGAGAGGAATTGGAAATGGAAAGGATAAATAGCGTAAGGAGAACCGTCGACTGTTTTTTTTTTTCAAAGGAAGAGCTTGGAAAAAGTCGAGGAGTTGTCAGAGGATGATTAGCCGTCGGAAGGCATGGACGGAGACGCGTGGTAGACGCCGTGAATTCTAATATACAGTTTTGTCAGAAGCATAGTGCTAAGTTATTCGTGAAGAAATTGGATGGAATTGGAATGTGTGGTCGCAAGAAGGTTTGTGGAAACTGATGGGGCCATGAGTGTATAGCAGCAACTACTCCAAAACGGGAAGTGATAAAACTTTTTGACATTTTTTTTGTTTTTGTGTAGCAAGACCAAATTTAAAATACATTGTAGGACAAAAATTGTGAGATTGTGCTTGGAAGCAACGCTAAATGTATCCAATAATGAGTAATAGTATAGTAAATTTCGGAAGGTGCACCAATAGTAAATTAAAGAAAGTAAATCAAAATATTTAGTATTAATTAGCAGTGTCGTTAACTTAAAAAAATACTTGTGATTGTTGTATTTTTCTTTGGCTAAAGTAATCATTTAAATAATTACAAGGAAATAAACGCAGTTGTCGTTATTCAACTATGGAAACAAATTTCAGATTTTCATTTTAATGAATGAGAATTAGTCCCTACAATAATAATAGTGTTATTTACGGTTTCCCGTATGGGCCGGTTCGGCGTACCCACGGATATAAATTCGTTGATGTGGCTTCCTATTATTACGACGAGCTAGTAAAACAGGATAATGGTATCCAATATCTTTGGAGAGATTGATGGAAATATAATATTGTAATTGTGATAGGAGATAACGATAATAGGAACCATGACAATATCTTCTAAACTATGGTGAAATTGTCAATTCTAGGGGTAAAAGTCTTCTTGAAAATTTTATAGACTCTCAGAAAAAACAATCATTTGTCTCATTCCGACGAAAAATGCGGATTCAGACGCATTTTTTTGTTCTATTAAATTTTCAACGTCGCCAAAATAGTCATTTTTGACTGGCTGTATCTCCTAAACTATTCACCCTACGACGCTAAAATTTGCATGACATGTTTATAATAATCTGCTATATTAACGAATTTTTTGGAATTTGGTTTGATAAATTATTCCTGAATTTACAGAAAACACAGTCTTAGAAAGAAAATTTATTTTCACCGTCGTTGAAATTTTACGTTTTTTACGAGAAAAAAGGATTGGTTTTAAATTTTTTACCTCTGAAACTATGAGCAGTTTCTCAATTCTTCAGGAATAATCCTTTTTCAAGCATTTATAAACTTTCAGAATACACCGTCATTCGCATCATTTGGACAAAAATACCTCCTCCTGACGCATTTTGACAATCTAGGAACTTTTTTACATTTAAAAAAATCCGACATGTTAAAATGGCTATATCTCCTAAACTATTAGCCTTACGACGCTGAAATTTGCTCGACAGATTTAAAGTCATCCGCTCTATAACGAATTTGTGGACTTTGGTTTGATAAATTTTTCCTAGTGGCGAAGGCGTACGAAGGATATTTTTGACCCTTAAAAATTCACGGCTTCGGTTGGGTTTAAACACGAAAACTTGGGTATAACAGACCGTGACGCTAACCGTTACACCATCGCCGCCGCAAGCCATGGGCAGTTTCTCAATACCAGATGCAAAATCCTGCTCGTTGAAATTTTCCGTTTTTTACGAGAAAAAAGGATTGGTTTTAAATTTCTTACCTCTGAAACAATGAGAAAGTTCTCAATTCTTGAGGAAAAATCCAGTTTCCAAATTTTATAAACTTTCAGAATATACCGTCATTTGGTTTATTCGGACGAAAAATATCCCTTCCAGACGCATTTTCACAATGTAGGTACTTTTTCACATTAAAAAAAACAGATATGATAAAAAGGCTGTATACCCTAAACTATTAGCCCTACGATGCTGAAATTTGCGCGGCAGATTTAAAGTCATCCCCTCTATAACGAATTTTTGGACTTTGGTTTGATAAATTTTTCCTGAAGTTACGAAAAACACAGACTTAGAAGGAAAAAAGATCTTCACGTTGAACTTCTTCGTTATTCATAAGAAATAACGCTTGGTTTCAAATAGTGTATCTTCTATACTATGGTAAGTTTCTCAATTCTAGGGGCAAAATCTTCTTCAAAATTTGTAAACTTTCAGAATATACCGTCATTTGCTTCATTCGGAAGAAAAATACCCCCTCCAGACGAATTTTTGTTAATCTAGGAATTATTTCACATGTTTGAAATTTAAGACAACTTTACATGGCTGTATCTCTTTAACTATAAGTCTTACGACGCTGAAATTTGCAGGTCTGAAATAAAGCTGAAATAAGGCAGATATAAACCAATCTGCATTATTACCGAATTTTTGAACCTTGGTTAGATAACGTTTTTCTAAATCTACGGAAATTACAGCCTTAGATGCAAAAATGCTTTTTACAGTTGTTAAATTGTTAGATATTTTACAAGAAATAAGGATAGGTTTTAAAATCCTAAATCTCAACTATAGACAGTTTCTCAATTCGAGGGGCAAAATCCTGCTTTAAGATTTTATACTTTTAGAATATACCGTCATTTCGTACTTTCAGTAAAAAATACCCTCTCCAGACACATTTTGACATTCTAGAAATTTTTGTACATGTTAAAAGAAGTAGACATTTTTATATGGCTGTATCTTCGAAACTATTAGCTCTACGTATTTCGTGAATTTCGTAAAAATGGCAAAAATTTTTTCTAAAAACTGCAAAAAAAGCGCTTAATTCTCATAATCTACGATGCAAAAATCAGCGTCGTAAAACGCATATTTAAAGAGATACAGCCAGTTAAAGATGTGAAACTTTTATTGATGTCCGAAATCTCTGAAAACTTCCGTCCTGGGATAAACTTATATTGCGATTACAATAGTATAGACCATTTTTCCATTTAAGGCTTCGTATTTCGTAAATTTCGTAAAAATGGCGAAAATGTTGTACTTAAAACTGAAAAAAAGGAGAATTCTGATAATCTACGATGCAAAAAACAGCGTCGTAGGACGCATATTTAAGGAGATACAGCCAGTTAAAGATGTGAAACTTTTATTGATGTCAGAAATTTCTGGAAACTTACGTCCTGGGATAAATTTTCATGGCGATTACAATGGTATAAACCATTTTTCCATTTAAATCTTTGTATTTCGTAAATTTCGTAAAAATGGCAAAAAAGTTTAACAAAAATTGCAAAAATAGAGCTATATTCTGATAATCCACGATGCAAAAATCAGCGTCGTAGGACGCATATTTCAGGAGATACAGCCAGTTAAAAATGTGAAACTTTAATTGATGTCAGAAATTTCTGAAAACTTCCGTCCTGGGATAAATTTTTATTGCGATTAAATTGGTATAGACCATTTTTCCATTTCAGGCTTTGTATTTCGTAAATTTCGTTAAAATGGGGAAAATTATTACTAAAAACTGCAAAAATAGAGGAGAATTCTGATAATCTACGATGCAAAAATCAGCGTCGTAGGACGCATATTTAAGGAGATACAGCCAGTGAAAGATGTGAAACATTTATTGATGTCAGAAATTTCTGAAAACTTCCGTCCTGGGATACATTTTTATTGCGATTACAATGGTATAGACCATGTTTCCATTTCAGGCTTTGTATATCGTAAATTTCGTAAAAATGGCGGACATTTTTACTCAAAACTGCAAAAATAGACCAGAATCCTGTTAATCTACCATGCAAAAATCAGCGTCGTAGGACGCATATTTCAGGAGATACAGCCAGTTAAAAATGTGAAACTTTAATTGATGTCAGAAATTTCTGAAAACTTCCGTCCTGGGATAAATTTTTATTGCGATTAAATTGGTATAGACCATTTTTCCATTTCAGGCTTTGTATTTCGTAAATTTCGTAAAAATGGTGGAATTTTTACTAAAAACTGCAAAAATAGAAGGGAATTTTGATAATCTACGATGCAAAAATCAGCGTCGTAGTACTCATATTTAAGGAAATTCAGTCAGTTAAAGATGTGGAACTTTAATTGATGTCAGAAATTTCTAAAAACTTCCGTCCTGGGATAAATTTTTATTGCGATTACAATGGTATAGAAAATTTTTTAACTTAAAGCTTTGTATTTCGTAAATTTCGTAAAAATGGTGGAATTTTTACTAAAAACTGCAAAAATAGAAGGGAATTTTGATAATCTACGATGCAAAAATCAGCGTCGTAGTACTCATATTTAAGGAAATTCAGTCAGTTAAAGATGTGGAACTTTAATTGATGTCAGAAATTTCTAAAAACTTCCGTCCTGGGATAAATTTTTATTGCGATTACAATGGTATAGAAAATTTTTTAACTTAAAGCTTTGTATTTCGTAAATTTCGTAAAAATGGTGGAATTTTTACTAAAAACTGCAAAAATAGAAGGGAATTTTGATAATCTACGATGCAAAAATCAGCGTCGTAGTACTCATATTTAAGGAAATTCAGTCAGTTAAAGATGTGGAACTTTAATTGATGTCAGAAATTTCTGAAAACTTCCGTACTGGGATAAATTTTTATTGCGATTACAAGGCTATAGACCATTTTTCTATTTAAGGCTTTGTGTTTCGTAAAATTCGTAAAAATGGCGAAAATTTAAATAAAAACTGCAAAAATCTAAGTGAATTCTGATAATCTACGATGCAAAAATCAGCGTCGTTGGACGCATATTTAAGGAGTTACAGCCAGTTAAAGATGTGAAAATTTTATTGATGTCGGAAATTTCTGGAAACGTACGTCCTGGGATAAATTTTTATTGTGATTACAATGGTATAGACCATTTTTCTATTTAAGGTTTTGTATTTCGTAAATTTCGTAAAAATGGCGAAAATTTTTAATAAAAACTGCAAAATAGAGAAGAATTTTAATAATCTACCATGCAAAAATCAGCGTCGTAGGACGCATATTTGAAGAAATACAGCCAGTTGAAGATGTGGATCTTTTATTGATGTCAGAAATTTCTGAAAACTTCCGTTCTGGGATAAATAATTATTGCGATTACAATGGTATACAGTTCTCGCCTGGACGCCGTGGTGTGCGGATCGTGTCCGCCGCTCCGTAGCCTTACCTTGCTCGACAGTGAACGCGCCAAGATAAGGAGAGGCCAAGCGATAACAACTTGTGTTTCGTGTTGAACATTTAAATTGTGCACAGGAACAGTGTTATTCTCTATAACAATTCAGCAAAGACAACAAATTTTGTGATCCATTCAATAGTGCAGTGTATTAGAGGCACGGCAACATGTAGTGAGAACGTCGTAGCTGCCAATACCCACCCGGTCAGCTACATCTCTCAACACAATGTCAACAGAAGAATCAACAAGCAGCGGCAGCCACAGCATGGATCAAGACTCATCTTTTCCCGTGGACCTGACCCAGAATTCATGGCAAATGTACAAACCAGCTCGACCAAAACGACCGAACTCAGACGACCTCGACCCGGAAGAAAATAGAAGGGTAAGGCAAAAGACAGCGTCTAGCGATAATAATGTTAATATTATTACTGTGCCCACGCACAATAAGTTTGGTGTACTCAGCGCAGAAGATACAGTAGAAAATACTGAGGAAACTTCCTCGAAAACCACAGTACCGCCTATATTTGTTCCAAATGTTAATAATGTCCCGGCCATGGTAAAGTTCATAGAAGAAGCTTTAAGAACTGAAGATTTTGAGATAAAATCTCTGTCAAATGACAAAATCAAAATAGCACCAAAAACTCCAGATGCTTACAGAGCAGTAGTAAAGCATTTATCAAGCCACAAACACGTTTACTATACGTATCAATTGAAACAAGAACGTGCGTATAGAGTTGTTTTACGTCATATACATCATACTGTAGACGTTCAAGATATCAAAGCTGCGCTTTTGGAAGAGGGGCATAAAGTAAGAAATATAATAAATGTCCGCCATAGGGTAACGAAGTTACCTCTCCCTTTGTTCTTCATAGACCTTGAACCCAATTGTAATAACAAAGAAATATTTAAAATTAACCGACTGCTAAATTGTGTTGTTGCATTTGAACCACCGCGTATGAAGCGACGAGATATAGTTCAATGTAAAAATTGCCAAAGATACGAACATACCAGAACCTACTGTGCGTACCCATTTCGGTGTGTTAAGTGTGGAAGAGAACACGCTCCAGACAAATGTGAAAAAGAAAGGCAAAGTGAAGCAACATGTGCTCTGTGTGAAGGCAATCATCCTGCAAACTATAAAGGTTGTAAAGTATACCAGGAAATACTAAAAAAGAAAGGCTATTATAAACTGAATAAACAAAGAAGTAATTTTCAAAAAGAGATGACAATGAAGGCACAAAATAACGATAGTGAAAATATTTATCATGAAGTAAACAAAAGACGTTCACAAGCTAACGAAAGAACGTGGGCCGATATTGCTCGGTCAAAGCGCACAGAACCTCAATATCCTGATGAGAACCACTCTATTCTGAGCATTATCCAGCACTCATTTGAAAGATTTGAAAATGTTCTGCTACAACAAAGCCAGCAAATAAATGCTCTCCTAAATCTAGTATCAACATTAGTGACTAAATTATCCAATGTGTAATTTTTTTCGAATTGCAGCATGGAATGCCAACGGCTTGGCGCAACATCGCCAAGAACTCGAAATATTTCTTTCGCAGAACAAAATTGACATCATACTAATATCAGAAACACATTTTACAGTCAAGAATTACTTCAAATTAAAAAAATATATAATATATGATACCAAACACCCTGACGGTCATGCACACGGAGGCACTGCTATCCTCGTTAGAAAAAATATAAAACATCATGAAGAAAAAGAGTTTCAAGACATCGATCTGCAAGCTACTTCTATAACAATCACTGACTGGCGTGGACCTCTTACAGTAAGTGCTCTCTATTGTCCACCAAGATTCAATATTAATAAAGCACGCTTTGAAACCTACTTTAACAACTTAGGCTCGAGATTTATAGCAGGAGGAGACTTTAATGCAAAGCATACACAGTGGGGATCAAGGCTCATCACTACAAGAGGACGAGAACTTCAGAAAGCAGTAACATCACTTCAGCTTGAAACCATCTCTACCGGAGAACCAACGTATTGGCCTACAGATCCAAACAAAATTCCAGACTTACTAGATTTTTTCGTCGCCAAAGGTATATCATCTGGTTACTACTCCATAGAAGCATCCCATGAACTATCATCTGACCATACTCCTGTTATTGTCACTATTAGTAATACAATATTACTACGACCCGCTCCCGTCATACTTGTAAATAGAAATACCAATTGGAACGTGTACCGAAACTGGATCTCCCACAACGCCCAAATTCGAATGCCATTAAAATCTGCTGATGACATTGATGAAGCAACTGAGTATGTCACGCAAAGCATACAAACTGCAGCATGGCATGCAACATCTCAACGAACTTCCGTTAAAAATTGCACAATGTGGCCTGCGGAAGTCATCAACAAAGTCAATGAGAAAAGAAGGTTAAGAAGAATATGGCAAACTTCAAGACTACCAGGAGATAAAACTAACTATAATAGAGCCACTAGACAACTCAGCAAGCTACTAAAGAACTTCAGAAATAACAAGTTTCAAAATTACATCTCCAGCCTTTCCCCGACAGAAGCTACAGATTACTCCCTATTTAAAGCCACAAAATACTTAAAGCACCCAATCAAACCTGAACCCCCAATTCGAGACAAAAATAGTAAATGGGCCAGAAGTGCTACAGAAAAAATTCAAGTATTCACACACCATTTCGCTAACGTTTTTCAGAGCTTCCCGCCTTCGAATATGAGAGATGAAGAGGAAATAGAAGAATATCTAGATTCACCAGCACAAATGGCCCTTCCTATAAAGTTTATTACAACTAAAGAATTATGTAAAGTAATACAGAAGGACCTGCCTTGCAGAAAAGCACCGGGCTATGACCTCATCACTGCACAGTTGATAAAAGAACTACCACGCAAAGGGATTGCACTAATCACAGCACTCTTCAATGGGATAATTCGCACTGGACATTACCCCGCCCAATGGAAGGTTGCCCAAATTCTGCTATTCCTTAAACCAGGCAAATCCCCACACGAAGCGTCATCATATCGTCCTATAAGTCTACTTCCAGTTTTATCTAAGGTATTTGAGAAACTTCTCCTAGCAAGACTGCGACCTCACATCCGTAACATCGTTCCCGACCATCAGTTTGGATTTCGCCAGCAGCACTCCACCATCGAACAAATAAACAGGATCACATCATATATAGAGAACAACTTCCAAAACAAGCAATACTGTTCTGCTGCCTTTCTTGATGTCACGCAAGCTTTCGATAAGGTATGGCATAAGGGTCTCCTGTACAAATTAAAACTCTATCTACCACATTCCTTCCTGGATATTTTCAAATCTTATCTTACGGATCGACAGTTCCAAATCAAATATCAAAACGAACTCTCAGACCTTTATCCTATCCAATCTGGGGTACCACAAGGTAGCGTACTTGGTCCAGTGCTTTACCTGTTATATACAGCAGATATTCCTGAAACAGAAAACACAGTAATTGCGACATTTGCTGATGATACAGCCATTTTAGCTTCAGACCCTGATCCTAGAAGAGCATCGGACAACCTGCAAGACCATCTCATCGCACTCGAAGAATGGTTTAAGAAGTGGAGAATAAAAGTAAATGAGAACAAGTCAGCTCACATTACATTTACTCTCAGGAAAGAAACGTGCGCGCCAGTAGAAATCAACAGAAAAACAATACCGCAAACCGATTGCGTAAAATATCTAGGTCTTCACTTGGATAGACGTCTCACCTGGAAAAAGCATATACAAGCCAAGAAACAACAGCTCCAACTGCAAACAAGGAAACTCTACTGGCTTATTGGCTACAGATCCAAGCTGTCCCTGGAAAATAAATTGCTAATTTATAAAACCATCCTAGTTCCTGTATGGACATATGGAATCCAAATCTGGGGCACAGCCAGCAGAACAAACATATCAATTCTTCAAAGATTCCAGTCAAAAATTTTAAGAGTCATCTCATCAGCACCTTGGTACATGTCTAATGCAGCACTCCATCGAGACCTCAGTATTCAAACAATTCAAGAGAAGATACAAGAAATTAGCCTAAACTACAATAAACGCCTGGAAACCCATCCAAATCATCTAGCCCTAAACCTTTTAGACAATAGCCAAGAAATATCTCGCCTCAATAGAACCTCCCCTTTGCAACTTCCTTACCGCTTTAGTATTTGACATTGTCATACCCAACACAAAAATTATTCTCCGTTTTGTGTTATTATTATTCTAATGTTTTCTTTTTCTCTTTTCTGTTATAGTCCTTATGTATTGATCCTGGAAAGCACCAATGGGGGACTTTTCTGTAAATTATTGTTTCTTAGATAATTGTATTTTATTGTGAATTATCATATTTACTTATTATTTCGAAATGAAATAGATTGTAAATTTTCATTGTGTAAATAAAAAAAACAAAACAATGGTATAGATCATTTTTCCATTTCAGGCTTTGTATTTCGTAAATTTCCTAAAAATGGCAAATATTTTTACTAAAATCTGCAAAAAACGAGGAGAATTCTGATAATCTACGATGCAAAAATCAGCTTCGTAGGACGCATATTTAAGGAGTAACAGCCAGTTAAAGATGTGAAGCTTTTATTGATGTCGGAATTTCTGAAAACTTACGTCCAGGGATAAATTGTTATGGTGATTACAATGGTATAGACCATTTTTCCATTTAAGGCCTAATTTTTGGTAAATTCCTGCATAAATGGCGGAAATTTTTATGAAAAACTGCAAAAATAGCAAAGAATTCTGATAATCTACGATGCAAAAATCAGCGTCGTAGGACGCATATTTAAGGAGATACAGCCAGTTAAAGATGTGAAATTTTTATTGATGTCAGAAATTTCTGAAAACGTACGTCCTGGGATAAATTTTTATTGCGACTACAATGGAATAGACCATTTTTCTATTAAAGGCTTTGTTTTTCGTAAATTACGTTAAAATTGCGGAAATTTTTACTAAAAACTGCAAAAATTGAGGAGAATTCTGATAATCTACGATGCAAAAATCAACGTCGTAGGACGCATATTTATGGAGTTACAGCCAGTTAAAGATGTGAAACTTTTATTGATGTCCGAAATTTCTGAAAACCTCCGTCCTGGGATAAATTTTTATTGCGATTACAATGGTATAGACCATTTTCCTATTTAAGGCTCTGTATTCCTGAAATTGCGTAAAAATATCGAAAATTTTTCCTAAAAACTGCAAAAATCGAGGAGAATTTTGATAATCTACGATGCAAAAAATAGCGTCGTAGGACGCATATTTAAGGAGATACAGCCAGCAAAAGATGTGAAACTTTTATTGATGTCAGAAATTTCTGAAAACTTCCGTTCTGGGATAAATTTTTATTGCGATTACAATGGTAAAGACCATTTTTCTATTTAAGGGTTTGTATTTCGTAAATTTCGTAAAAATGGCGAAAATTTTTACGAAAAACTTAAAAAATAGAGGAGAATTCTGATAATCTACATTGCAAAAATCAGCGTTGTAGGACGCAATGTTAAGGAGTTACAGCCTGTTAAAGATGTGAAACTTTTATTAATGTCAGAAATTTCTGAAAACTTCCGTTCTGGGATAAATTTTTATTGCGATTACAATGGTATAGACCATTTCTCTATTTAAGGCTTTGTATTTCGTAAATTTCGTAAAAATGGCGAAAATTTTACGAAAAAATGCAAAAATAGAGGAGAATTCTCATATTCTACGATGCAAAAATCAGCGTTTTAGGACGCATTTTTAAGGAGATACAGCCAGTTAAAGATGTGAAATTATATTGATGTTAGAAATTTCTGAAAACTTACGTCCTGGGATAAATTTTTATTGCGATTACAATGGTATAGACCATTTTTCCACTTAAGGCTTTGTATGTCGTAAGTTTCGTAAAAAATGGCGAAAATTTTTACGAAAAACGTCAAAAATAAAGGAGAATTCTGATATTCTACGATGCAAAAATCAGCGTCGTAGGTCGCATAGTTAAGGAGTTAAAGCCTCTTAAAGATGTGAAACTTTTATTGATGTCAGAAATTTCTGAAAACTTCCGTTCTGGGATAAATTTTTATTGCGATTACAATGGTATAGACCATTTTACCATTTAATTCTTTGTATTTCGTAATATTCGTAAAAGTGGCGAAAATTTTAACGAAAAACTGCAAAAATAGAGGAGAATTCTGATAATCTACGATGCAAAAATCAACGTCGTAGGACGCATATTTAAGGAGATACAGCCAGTTAACAACGTGAAACTTTAATTGATGTCAGAAATTTCTGAAAACTTACGTCCTGGGATAAATTTTAATTGAGATTTCAATTGTAGAGATCATTTTTTAATTAAGGGCTTTGTATTTCGTATATTTCGTCAAAATGGCGAACATTTTTGCTAAAAACTGCAAAAAGAAAGGAGAATTCTGATATGCTACGAAACAAAAATCAGCGTCGCAGGACGCATATTAAAGGAGTTACAGCCACTTAAAGATGTGAAACTTTTATTGGTGTCAGAAATTTTTAAAAACTTACGTCCTGGGATAAATTTTTATAGCGATTACAAAGGTATAGATCATTTTTCCACTTAAGGCTCTGTATTTCGTAAATTTCTTAAAACAGGCGGAATTTTTTACTAAAAACTGCAAAAATAGAAGAGAATTCTGATAATCTACGATGCAAAAATCAGCGTCGTAGACGCATATTTAAGGAAATACAGCCAGTTGAGGATGTGAAACATTTATTGATGTCAGAAATATCTGAAAACTTCCGTCCTGAGATAAATTTTTATTGCGATTACAATGGTATAGACCATTTTTCTATTTAAGGTATTGTACTTCGTAAATTTCGTAAAAATTGCGAAAATTTTTACGAAAAACTGCAAAAATAGAGGAGAATTCTGATATTCTACGATGCAAAAATCAGCATCGTAGGACGCATATTTAAGGAGATACAGCCAGTTAAATATGTGAAATTATATTGATGTGAGAAATTTCTGAAAACTTACGTGCTGGGATAAATTTTTATTGCGATTACAATGGTATAGACCATTTTCCACTGAAGGCTTTGTATTTCGTAAATTTCGTTAAAATGGGGGAAATTTTTATTAAAAACTGCAAAAATAGAGGAGAATTCTGATAATCTGCGATGCAAAAATCAGCGTCGTAGACGCATATTTATGGAAATACAGCCAGTTAAAAATGTGAAACTTTTATTGACGTCAGAAATTTCTGAAAACTTACGTCCAAGGATAAATTTTTATTGCGATTACAATGGTATAGACCATTTTTTCACTTAAGGCTTTGAATTCGTAAATTTCTTAAAATCGGCGGAAATTGTTACTAAAAACTGCAAAAATAGAGGAGAATTCTGATAATCTACGATGCAAGAATCAGCGTCGTAGACGCATATATAAGGAAATACAGCCAGTTGAAGATGTGAAACTTTATTTGATGTCAGAAATTTCTGAAAACTTCCGTCCTAGGATAATTTTTTATTGCGATTACAATGGTATAGACCATTTTTCTATTTAAGGTTTTGTATTTCGTTAATTGCGTAAAAATGGCAAAAATTTTTACGAAAAACTGCAAAAATAGAGGAGAATACTGATATTCTACGATGCAAAAATCAGCGTCGTAGGAAGCATATTTAAGGAGATACACCCAATTAAAGGTGTGAAACTTTTATTGATGTCAGAAATTTCTGAAAACTTACGTCGTGGGACAAATGTTTATTGCGATTACAATGGTATAGACCATTTTTCTATTTAAGGGTTTGTGTTTCGTAAATTTCGTAAAAATGGCTAATATTGTTACTAAAAACTGCAAAAATGGAGGAGAATTCTGATAATTTACGATGCAAAAATCAGCGTCGTAGGACGCATATGTGAAACTTTTAATGATGTCAGAAATTTCTAAAAACTTACGTCCTGGGATAAATTTTAATTGAGATTACAATGGTATAGACCAATTTTCAATTAAAGGCTTTGTATTTTGTAAATTTTGTCAAAATGGCGAACATTTTTACTAAAAACTGCAAAAAGAAATGAGAATTTTGATAATCTACCATGCAAAAGTCAGCGTCATAGGACGCATATTTAAGGAAATACAGCAAGTTAAAGCTGTGAAATTATATTGATGTTAGAAATTTCTGAAAACTTACGTCCTGGAATAAATTTTTGTTGCGATTACAATGGTATAGACCATTTTTCCACTTAAGGCTTTGTATTTCGTAAATTTCGTAAAAATGGCGGGAATTTTTACTAAAAACTGCAAAAATGGAAGAGAATTCTGATAAGCTACGATGCAAAAATCAGCGTCGTAGGATGCATATTTAAGGAAATACAGCCGGTTAAAAATGTGAAACTTTTATTGATGTCAGAAAATTCTGAAAACTTCCGTCCTGGGATAAATTTCCTTTTCGATTACAATGGTATAGACCATTTTTCTATTTAAAGCATTGTATTTCGTAAATTTCGTAAAAATGGCGAAATTTTTTACGAAAAACTGCAAAAATAGAGGAGAATTCTGATATTCTACAATGCAAAAATGAGCGTCGTAGGTCGCATATTAAAGGACTTACAGCCAGTTAAAAATGTGAAATTTGTATTGATGTCAGAAATTTCTGAAAACTTACGTCCTGGGATAAATTTTTATTGCAATTACAATGGTAGAGACCACTTTTCCATTTAATGCTTTGTATATCGTAATTTTCGTAAAAATGGCGAAAATTTTGAATAAAAACTGCGAAAATAGAGGAGAATTCTGATAATCTACGATACAAAAATCAGCGTCGTAGGACGCATATTTAAGGAGTTACAGCCAGTTAAAAATGTGAAACTTTTATTGATGTCAGAAATTTCTGAAAACTTATGTGCTGGGATAAATTTTTATTGCGATTACAATGTTATAGACCATTATTCCACATAAGGCTTTGTATTTCGTGAATTTCGTAAAAATGGCGAAACTTTTTACGAAAAACTGCAAAAATAGAGGAGTATTCTGATATTCTACAATTCGTTTTCGTTCGTTTTCCTCTTTTCAGTGTATTTTCAAGATTTGTAAAACACGGTCATCTTATTTGTGATTTGAAAGAAAACGAAGCCTCAGAGAGAAAAATGATCTTCACTATTGTAATCGCCATTAAATTTCGAGTTAGGACGCAAGTCTTCAAAAGTTTCGTTGTCCGGTCGAAATTTGAAAATTTCCCCCGGGGGGGGGGGGTATTGTTAATTTTCCTATTTTTCAGGATTGGGTTTAAACGCTCATATCTCCTAAACTAATGCGAATTTTGCGATTCTAAAAGCACAGCCGCGTTCAGGAGGGTGAGTATATTCAGAAAATGTCCTCATTTGTTTCAATCGGACGCAAATTACGGCTTACAGACGGTTTTCCTCTTTTCAGTGTATTTTCAAGATTTGTAAAATACGGTCATGTTATTTGTGAATTGAAAGAAAACGAAGACTCAGTGAGAAAAATGATCATCACCATTGTAATCGCCATTAAATTTCGAGTTAGGACGCAAGTTTTCAAAAGTTTCGTTGTCCGGTCGAAATTTGAAAAGTTCAACAGGGGGGGGGGGTTGTTAATTTTCCCATTTTTCAGGATTGGCTTTAAACGCTCATATCTCCGTAACTAATGCGAGTTTTGCAATTCTAAAAGCACCGGCGCCTTCAGGAGAGTGAGTAGATTTAGAAAATGTGTTCATTTGTCTTAATCGGACGAAAAATACGGCGAAAAGGTAGTTTTTCTCTTTACAGTATATTTTCAATATTTTTTATTCTAATGAACGTTTTTGCGAATTTAAAGAAAACGAAGCCTCAGAGAGAAAAATGATCTTCACCATTGTAATCGCCATTAAATTTCGAGTTAGGACGCTAGTTTACAGAAAATTCGTTGTCCGGTCGAAATTTGAAGAGTTCAACAGGGGGGGGGGTATTGTTAATTTTCCCATTTTTCAGGATTGGCTTTAAACGCTCATATCTCTTAAACTAATGCGAATTTTGCGATTCTAAAAGCACAGTCGCGTTCAGGAGGGTGAGTATATTCAGAAAATGTCCTTATTTGTTTCAATCGGACGCAAATTACGGCTTACAGACGGTTTTCCTCTTTTCAGTGTATTTTCAAGATTTGTAAAATACGGTCAGGTTATTTGTGAATTGAAAGAAAACGAAGACTCAGTGAGAAAAATGATCATCACCATTGTAATCGCCATTAAATTTCGAGTTAGGACGCAAGTTTTCAAAAGTTTCGTTGTCCGGTCGAAATTTGAAAAGTTCAACAGGGGGGGGGTTGTTAATTTTCCCATTTTTCAGGATTGGCTTTAAACGCTCATATCTCCGTAACTAATGCGAGTTTTGCAATTCTAAAAGCACCGGCGCCTTCAGGAGAGTGAGTAGATTTAGAAAATGTGTTCATTTGTCTTAATCGGACGAAAAATACGGCGAAAAGGTAGTTTTTCTCTTTACAGTATATTTTCAATATTTTTTATTCTAATGAACGTTTTTGCGAATTTAAAGAAAACGAAGCCTCAGAGAGAAAAATGATCTTCACCATTGTAATCGCCATTAAATTTCGAGTTAGGACGCTAATTTATAGAAAATTCGTTGTCCGGTCGAAATTTGAAAAGTTCAACAGGTGGTGGGGGTATTGTTAATTTTCCCATTTTTCAGGATTGGTTTTAAATGCTCATATCTCCGTAACTAATGCGAGATATGCAATTCTAAAATTCTAAAAGCACCGGCGCCTTCAGGAGAGTGAGTAGAGTTAGAAAATGTGCTCATTTGTCTTAATCGGACGAAAAATACGGCGAAAAGGTAGTTTTCCTCTTTTCAGTATATTTTCAATATTTTTCATTCTTATGAACGTTTTTGCGAATTTAAAAGAAAACGAAGCCTCAGAGAAAAATGATCATCACCATTGTAATGCCATTAAATTTCGAGTTAAGGACGCTAGTTTACTGAAATTCGTTGTCCGGTCGAAATTTGAAAAGTTCAACAGGGGCTTGTTAATTTTCCCATTTTTCAGGATTGGCTTAAACGCTCATATCTCCGTAACTAATGCGAAGTTTTGCAATTCTAAAAGCACCGGCGCCTTCAGGAGAGTGAGTAGATTTAGAAAATGTGCTCATTTGTCTTAATCGGACGAAAAATACGGCGACAGAGGTTTTTCTCTTTTCAGTATATTTTCAATATTTTTTATTCTTATGAACGTTTTTGCGAATTTAAAGAAAACGAAGCCTCAGAGAGAAAAATGATCTTCACCATTGTAATCGCCATTAAATTTCGAGTTAGGACGCTAGTTTTCAGAAAGTTTCGTTGTCCGGTCGAAATTTGAAAAGTTCAACAGGGGGGGGGTATTTAATTTTCCCATTTTTCAGGATTGGCTTTAAACGCTCATATCTCCTAAACTAATGCGAATTTTGCAATTCTAAAAGCACCGGCGCGTTCAGGAGAGTGAGTAGATTCAGAAAATGTCCTTCATTTGTCTTAATCGGACGAAAAATACGGCTTACAGACGGTTTTTCTCTTTTCAGTATATTTTCAATATTTCTTATACTAATAAACGTTTTTGCGAATTCTAAGAAAACGAAGCCTCTGAGAGAAAAATGATCTTCACCATTGTAATTGCCATTAGAATTTCGAGTTAGGACGCTAGTTTACAGAAAATTCGTTGTCGGTCGAAATTTGAAGAAGTTCCACACGAGGGGCATATTGTTAATTCTCCATTTTTCAGGATTGGCTTTAAACGCTCATATCTCCGTAACTAATGCGAGTTTTTGCAATCCTAAAAGCACCGGCGCGTTCAGGAGAGTGAGTAGATTCAGAAAATGTCCTCATTTGTCTTAATCGGACGAAAACCACGGCTTACAGACGGTTTTTCTCTTTTCAGTATATTTTCAATATTTCTTATACTAATAAACGTTTTTGCGAATTCTAAGAAAACGAAGCCTCTCAGAGAAAAATGATCTTCACCATTGTAATCGCCATTAAATTTCGAGTTAGGACGCTAGTTTTCAGAAGTTTCGTTGTCCGGTCGAAATTTGAAAAGTTCAACAGGGGGGGGTATTACTAACTTTCCCATTTTTCATGATTGGCTTTAAACACTCATATCTCCTAAACTAATGCGAATTTTGCAATTCTAAAAGCACCGGCGCGTTCAGGAGAGTGAGTAGATTCAGAAAATGTCCTCATTTGTCTCAATCTGACGAAAACCACGGCAGGTAGTTCTCCTCTTTTCGGTATATGTTTTCAATATTTTATTCTTACAGGCGTTTTTGCGAATTTAAAGAAAACGAAGCCTCAGAAGAAAAATGATCTTCACCATTGTAATCGCCATTAAATTTCGAGTTAGGACGCTAGTTTAGAAATTCGTTGTCAGTCGAAATTTGAAAAGTTCCAACAGGGAGTGTATTGGTAATTTTCCCATTTTCAGGATTGGCTTTAAACGGTCATATCTCCGTAGCTAATGCGAATATTGCAATTCTAAAAGCCCCGGCGCGTCCAGGGGAGCGAGTAGATTCAGAAAACGTCCCCATTTGTCTCCATCGGACGCAAAATACGGCTTACAGACGGTTTTCCTGTTTTCGGTATATTTCAATATTTTTATTCTTATGAACGTTTTTGCGAATTTAAAGAAAACGAAGCCTCAGAGAGAAAAATGATCTTCACCATTGTAATCGCCATTAAATTACGAGTTAGGACGCTAGTTTTCAAAAGTTTCGTTGTCCAGTCAAAATTTAAAAAGTTCAACATGGGGGGGTATTGTTAATTTTCCCATTTTTCAGGATTGGCTTTAAACGCTCATATCTCCTAAACTAATGCGAAGTTTGCAATTCTAAAAGAACCGTCGCGTTCAGGGGAGTGAGTACATTCAGAAACATCATCATTCGCCTCATTCGGACGAAAAAATACGGCCGAAAAGTAGTTTTCCTCTTTTAGTATATTGTAATATTTTTATTCTAATGAACGTTTTGTGAATTGAAAGAAAACGAAGACTCAGTGAGAAAAATGATCATCACCATTGTAATCGCCATTAAATTTCGAGTTAGGACGCAAGTTTTCAAAAGTTTCGTTGTCCGGTCGAAATTTGAAAAGTTCAACAGGGGGGGGGTTGTTAATTTTCCCATTTTTCAGGATTGGCTTTAAACGCTCATATCTCCGTAACTAATGCGAGTTTTGCAATTCTAAAAGCACCGGCGCCTTCAGGAGAGTGAGTAGATTTAGAAAATGTGTTCATTTGTCTTAATCGGACGAAAAATACGGCGAAAAGGTAGTTTTTCTCTTTACAGTATATTTTCAATATTTTTTATTCTAATGAACGTTTTTGCGAATTTAAAGAAAACGAAGCCTCAGAGAGAAAAATGATCTTCACCATTGTAATCGCCATTAAATTTCGAGTTAGGACGCTAGTTTACAGAAAATTCGTTGTCCGGTCGAAATTTGAAGAGTTCAACAGGGGGGGGGGTATTGTTAATTTTCCCATTTTTCAGGATTGGCTTTAAACGCTCATATCTCTTAAACTAATGCGAATTTTGCGATTCTAAAAGCACAGTCGCGTTCAGGAGGGTGAGTATATTCAGAAAATGTCCTTATTTGTTTCAATCGGACGCAAATTACGGCTTACAGACGGTTTTCCTCTTTTCAGTGTATTTTCAAGATTTGTAAAATACGGTCAGGTTATTTGTGAATTGAAAGAAAACGAAGACTCAGTGAGAAAAATGATCATCACCATTGTAATCGCCATTAAATTTCGAGTTAGGACGCAAGTTTTCAAAAGTTTCGTTGTCCGGTCGAAATTTGAAAAGTTCAACAGGGGGGGGGTTGTTAATTTTCCCATTTTTCAGGATTGGCTTTAAACGCTCATATCTCCGTAACTAATGCGAGTTTTGCAATTCTAAAAGCACCGGCGCCTTCAGGAGAGTGAGTAGATTTAGAAAATGTGTTCATTTGTCTTAATCGGACGAAAAATACGGCGAAAAGGTAGTTTTTCTCTTTACAGTATATTTTCAATATTTTTTATTCTAATGAACGTTTTTGCGAATTTAAAGAAAACGAAGCCTCAGAGAGAAAAATGATCTTCACCATTGTAATCGCCATTAAATTTCGAGTTAGGACGCTAGTTTTCAGAAGTTTCGGTGTCCGGTCGAAATTTGAAAAGTTCAACAGGGGGGGCAGCAAGTGGTAATTCTCTCCCATTTTCAGGGATTGGCTTTAAACATCATATCTCCACCGTAATAATGCGAGTTTTGCAATTCTAAAAGCACCGGCGCGTTCAGGAGAGTGAGTAGATTCAGAAAATGTCCTCATTTGTCTCAATCGGACGAAAACCACGGCTTACAGACGGTTTTTCTCTTTTCAGTATATTTTCAGTATTTCTTATACTTATGAACGATTTTGCGAATTTAAAGAAAACGAAGCCTCAGAGAGAAAAATGATCTTCACCATTGTAATCGCCATAAAATTTCGAGTTAGGACGCTAGTTTACAGAAGTTTCGTTGTCCGGTCGAAATTTGAAAAGTTCAACAGGGGGGGGTATTACTAACTTTCCCATTTTTCATGATTGGCTTTAAACGCTCATATCTCCTAAACTAATGCGAATTTCGCAATTCTGAAAGCACCGGCGCGTTCAGGAGAGAGAGTAGATTCAGAAAATGTCCTCATTTGTCTCAATCGGACGAAAACCACGGCTTACAGACGGTTTTTCTCTTTTCAGTATATTTTCAATATTTCTTATATTTATGAACGTTTTTGCGAATTTAAAGAAATCGAAGCCTCAGAAA
>BLKR01000990.1:0-360857 GCA_011170035.1 Teleogryllus occipitalis
AATTTAATCATCTTCGATTTTTTTAAATGGAACTATATATTTTTATCACCAGCAATGGATAGACCATGAAAGGAGGATTAAAATGATGTATCATTTGCTAATATTTTGATAGTAACTTGAGTATAAAATTAGGCTTTCTGACATGTGATTTTGAATTAAACGGGTAATCGTTGCAACTCTCGTCTTTTGGGGAAGGTGGCCATCACGACGTCTAGACTGTTGCGTCTTGACTGAGAGGGGTGGCAGTGGGGGATAAGAGGCATAACTACAGTAATTCTTGGTGATGGCACAGACATCACACTAAGAAGTACCAATTTTGACAATCAGAATGGGAGACATTTTCCATTTATTTATTTAGATTTAACTTGCCTTCTACTAAAATTTCAAAACATTGATCGTTCCAAAGAACGATATAAAAAATGGTAGCATAAAGATGTTAATAATAATAAATATCATTTTCAAACTGAATAAGAAGCCAACCACCGTCTCTTCGTTGGTAAATGTCATTTTTAATTAAAATGATCACTCGTCCACTTTGCAACCATACGACTGCTGTTCTTAAATGGAAAAGAAAACTATACGCTTCCGTCTTCTGCATTTTCAAGTTTGAGGCAGCACTTGGCGCTATGAAATGAGAAACTCACTAATCAGAATGAACAGTAGCGAATGCAGATATGCATTTTTGTTAAAGTTTGGTAGTTACACTAATAGAACTGTCAAGAGTATTTCAAGTTTTTTATTACTTTGTTCTTCTGGTAGTACGTGTTTAAATAGGAAGTTAAGTTACTGTGAATAAGAAGAGAAAATGTCTACCTATCTATTATTTGATGAATTAATCAAGATATTACAACGAAAATCTTTAAGAATTCATTCGCCTCCCATATATTAAAGTGATAGTTTGTTTCTGCACTGAGTTCGAGTTCGGTAAATTTAGAAATGACCTTTATAATTATTATTATTATTATTATTATTATTATTATTATTATTATTATTATTATTATTATTATTATTATTATTATTATTATTATTATTATTATTATTATTATTATTATTATTATTATTATTATTATTATTATTATTAATTTTATTATTATTATTATTATTATTATTAATTTTATTATTATTATCGTTTTCGCTACAATATTTTTATTTCGTTCTTTTCGATTATCGTTGATTTGGAATTTCAGAAGAAGAAAAGTTCAACTCAGATGAACAACTGGGAAAAAATTCTCATTCAGATCGTTAAAATTGATGTTTGTTCATATGTTTTTCATGTCAAGATCATGAATTGCTGCAATTACACCTTCATCCTACACGGTCATCTTTCTTACACTCCTCTCTTCACAAAACAGTATCAACGTCGCGAAGGCCACCTTCCCAAAACGGCGACTGTTGCAAAGGCTGCCCGTTTACTTGAAAATCTGATGCCAAAAAATCTAATTTTATACTCAAATTACTCTTAAAATACTAACATATGATAAATCATTTTATTCCAATATTCATGATGATAACATTGCTGATGAAAAAATATATAGTTCAATTTAAAAAAACAAAGATGATTAAATTTCTCGAAAACTAAAACTATTATAGAGAATTCCTCTACCAGCCTGTTACCTGCCCCAAGATTTTGCATTGTTCAGCGAAAACTGCAACTCGATACCCTGAACCGTTTAGAAGTTATGGGGGTGGTCCATATTTGCTGGGACACCCGGTATCATATAAACATTAGAAACCCTATGTAACTTGATCGATGATAAATGAAAGCGATTGCTGTATACTAAGCGAATGAATAGGGATGACTAAATACGTCTCGTAGTGAAAACCTCGAAATGTTTACTTTTCATAGCGTCAACTTCGGGTAGCTATATTTTCTTAATTAAACCCCAAAATATCCAAGCAATTATTTCAAATTAAATAAAACTACAATTTTATTGACAATAATACTAACCTGATATGACTTTCTACAAACAATTACAAGGAGATGTGAACTTCTTCATCCTAAATCGTTACTTTTAATTTTAACGATTATGTTAATGTTTGCTACTCAGAGACACGGAGCATGCTCCAAAGAACACAATAAGTAAACGAAATTGAGGATATTATGATTATTATGTCGTAGTAGCTTCATTGTTGAAATGACGACTGATTCTTTCATATGAGATTTTCTGTGTTTTATGAAGATGACCTCGGCGTATACGTATTTCGAAGACGTGTAAACTTCCATGATTTTGACGCGATAAGCGATGACCTCAAACAATCCACTTCGATTCAGAGGGTAGTGTCAAAAATCATTGGCGTGTTAGTGTCGAATGGAAAAGAATACGTCTAGGAATTGTTCTGAACTTGGAATAATTGAATTTTAAAAACATGTTTATTTGCAAACTTTGCACCTTCATTGAAATTTACTTAACTGCATACGTAAGTTCACATTCCTTCAATTACACATGTCCATAAATAAACATATGTCATTACAATATTATAATAGTATTATTACTTTTTCGCATATTCCATACTGATGCGATATGCTTCCAAAGGCAGCAGACTTACTGGTTAGAATGAAATTTTGAATGTTATAACAATGTATTTCGTATTTGGAACGTGTGAATACTGAGGAGCTGGAAGCTTTAATGTCAATATTTATACGTCAAGACAATTAATGCAAAATTATTGTTTTCTTGTATATTTAATTTGAAAATTTTTCCACAATTTTATATGTAAAGAATTGGCTTCCTAAGAAGGTGGATAAAGGCTTTCTCGAGGGAAAGCGAGTGTTACGATTTATGCTTACAAACTCAGCCTACTTCGCCTTGAAGCGTGTGGAGGAAGGACGCAATTTTCACCGGGAGGGATTTCTGAAAGCCAATTGATGACTCTTTCTTGCTTCCAAGTTGAAGATTGTTCGATAGCCGACTCGAGTAGTATTTTAAAATTTATGCTGTAATTGTTAAACAAATGGAACTTAAAGTATTTAGAATAAAATGAAAAATTAAGGAGCTGAAAACCAGGAATATCTAACCAGCAACAATTTTCGTGGCAATTAATGCAAGCGTTGTGGACGCTGGTCCCCTCCACCCCGTTAGGAACTTCAAATGTATTTGCCGGAGAAACTAAGCAAGCCGTTGCAAAACGGCTTATAGAAAAGCTTAACGTGGGAACTGCCAAAAAATAGTTGCCATGACATGCTAATTTCTTATAAACACTTACGTATCTCGAAAACGAAAGGAAGCGCTAATCAGATTGCGGAATTTTACATCTCGTTTTAAGGCAATTTTAAAAAAGCAATACGTTTTTTTGTAAAATTTAAAAATTTATAAACAATTTCCAAATTTTGCAATTCTAAAGTGGGAAGGGTTTTTTGATGTCCCAGAACCAAAAACTGCGAATTAACAATTTTGCAACAATTAACAATTTTATAAACAATTCCGAAATGTGCGCTATTCCTTCCGGGGAGTGTCCCCAAATTGTCCCTGATTTGATGATAGTAAAATAACAATTTTGACATGAGATGCAAATTAATTGCTTAATATATAGTTTAATTGTTACTTTAATGATAAATATACAGCTGGTCTTTGAATTTTACTTTCCCTTATTGAAATGGTTCCCTAGAAGTCCTAACGATTCGAGAAAGACAGTATTTTGCATTTTTGCAAATGTAATATACATATGAACAATTGAAAATATGCAATTATAATCGTTTTTCTTATCGCAAAATTCTGTAGTAAACTGGTCATTTGATAAAGTTCATAAATAGCGTTTGGACAAGAATATTGGAATTTAAATATCTATAAGAACGTAATTGTTCTAAAATTAGTGTTATTTTATCTGACATCAATGCAATTTCTTAAAAAAGAATTGTGTTAACAGTGATTAAGTGCTATGAGTTCATATATATTTCAATGAATTTACTTTCATGTTCATTGAAGTGTTTCTTTCATGTATTTTTCATTTGAAAATACTTCCACATCTGAACTGGCGGCGCCCGCCATTTTGTATGACGTAATTTTGTTAGGGCACTCCCCCCTGCGTTGAGATTGGCTACGATGGTTTGTGAGGCTCCGCCTGCGACGTTTCGTCATGACAAGGGCTGTCCAAGCCGTGCAAAAGCTGAACTTAGCCGCAGACGGCCGCGATCAATTTATGTTTCCAGTACTGTGCCACAAATTCACGACCTCAGGTTGAGTAGTGGATAATATATTTTTAATCCCGGTGAACAAGCTAATATCGCGAGAAAACTACATTTTAAAGAAGTGCAATTTACTAATCTCGTGCATTGCTCTTGTTGAAAATTTCGTATCTCGTCTTTCTGATTGTTTGAACTGGCCTTGCATCAATAAGAAGCCAAATAAATTATTTATGGATCATTAGTATATTTTATTTACGTTCTTCCTAAATACACATTCATCCCCATTCACCCATTTCTCAGCAAGGAAAAGAAATTTAACTTTTCTTAGTATATACAAATTTGGTGGATTATTAAGTGTATTGAAAGGAATACTCGTTCTTATTGGATTTAACCTTTGAATTATTATTATTATGATTATGATTATTATTATGATTATTATTACTATTTTTATCATCATTAAAATATGATATATTCAAACATTAAATATTATTATATTATTATAAGATATATTATATAGACCAAGCAGTGGCATTACGAAAATGCCCACCTTTCTCCTCTGCCACGTCATCGGGTGCTGTAGCTAGCGGTAGGAGTAATGCGAGGTCGGCCACGGAACTTAAGTCAGAAAGAATAAGAAAAAATATAGATTCTTTGAACTTTGTGCATTAATCTCTTAAAATGGCGACATGCAGATGCGGAACGGAGGTTGGGTGAAGTATTGGACTGAGAGTGGCAAGTGTGGCGAAGACTGAGCGGAAGGAATTTATTCTAATGGGAATTGTCACAGAATTCGTTTTATTTTAAGGCAATTTTTAATTTATAAGGTCATTTATTAAATAGTTAAATCCTTTATCAAATATTAAAAATATTTGGGGGCTCGTGGGCTCGTGCACGTGTGACGATGCAGAAGCTCGAACGAGGTAGGGCGTTTGCGATGGCGACGGGCCGTGACGGGACGGGAGAGAACGGCACGGCGGAGAGAGTTTTCTCTCTTTCTATACAGGTTTGCATGAAACTAATAGATTTAGTTTAGTAATATTTCATTATAAGTAAGGTATTTTGCCTAAATATTCAGTAAACATAGTTGAGAAAAGCTGATAGATCTCATTGAACCACACGCCTTTTTTCTTTTATGTAACCCTTGGGTAAGCAGGACCCACACCTTTGGGACCTGAAAACTGGGAGTGGAGAGCAGGTAAGTATTTAATTACAAGATCTCAATTAAAGATCATGCTGAATTGAGGAAACAAGGAAGGAGAGAACTCTATCAGGGCTTAGACTCTCGCAGTGTGAAACAAGAAGGGGGTAAATACATTTTTGGATACCAGTTTTCCATTTATCTTTTTTTATTTACATGACGTATTTAATTAGTGTAGAAATAAAAAAACTACAAAGATAATAAATTATGACCATATTTATACAATAAAAAATACCATTGTTCTTATGTTATACCATTGTCAGGGTTGCCAGATGGCATAGAAAGACCTCTTCCCAAAATGTAACAATTCCCCAAATTGTCGGGTAAAAAGAGGGGAAAATCGGGGACTTAAGATATTTACGAAAATAAAATGGCTTATTATCCAAGACGACGGGCATCTTTCAAACATTTCAGAGGGACCGTAAAATAATCTGAGACCATAAAGTAACACACCGGGAACCCGCACGAAGGAGATATAAGATGTTAGCGGGGAAAAGTCGGCACAAACAGGAGATCCACGTGAGAACGACCACATGAGACGAGAACCTAGAATCGTTCGCAAATCTGCTCGGCGGCAAAGATGCGGGCTATTTCTGCAAGAAATCGCGCAGAGCGGTGGTGTGCGAGAGAGTGGAAGTGGAGCCCTTTCTTGAAGGCACAAAGGGCTCTCGGAGCGACGCGGTGGGCAGTGAGCTGAGGTCCGTGGGCGGTGGGCGATTGTCAAAGGGCGGGGGGCACCAGGAGGCTGGCGACTTGCAGCGAACATTGGCGAGTGTGTGTGGGGGGAGGAGGATGAAGGTCAACGGGCGGTGGCAGTGGGCGGCGTCTCGTGGACGGTGGGCGGGGGTGGCGGGAGTGACCAGTGGCAAGTGGGGCAGGGGTGGGCGGAGGGCTACGTGCAGTTAGAGCTGGTCATCGGCGGGGTTGATGATGCGCGTTAGGTAGTGAGTGGTGGATAGGGTTCAGTGGGAAATAGGTAAGCCTTGGGCACAGGGTTATGGGCTGTGGGATCCTGTCACTGGTGGGGTGGACAGTAGGGCTTTGGGAATGGACGGTGGGTAGTAGGAGGACGGCGGGGATACGGCCAAAGGGAAGGGGTGAGCGGAGCTTTATGGGCTAGTTACCGGCGGGGTGGACAATAGGTGTTCGGCAGTGGGCGATGGGTGGTAGGCCGTGGGCAGTGGGGAGGCGACTAGTGGGAAGTGGGCTGGGCAGAGGGTTATGGGCTGTGAGCACTGGTCCCCGGTGGACTTGGGGGTGGGAGGTGACCTCTGTGAAGTAGGATGGGCGGAGGGTTACGGGCTGTGGGTGCTGGTCACCGGCGGGGAGGGCGGTGGGCGGTGGGCGGTGGGTGGTGGGTGGTGGGCGGCAGGGGCGTCGCGACGACGCTCGACGCCAAGCGCCTCCGTTCCGCGCCCACCGCCGCTGCCGCCGCCTCCGCCGCCGCCGCACTGCGCCAGGACAGAGTAGGCGCCCAATCCGATTAGGGACAGCTCGCGGCCCACGCGGCGTTTTTCTGCTCGAAAGCCCGGACTCCCCTACGCCCGGCGCCCCTCGCGCACGTCCCTCACCCCCCCCCCCGCCGTCCGCCACGCTTCTATTCCTCCCGTTCCTCCTGTGCCACTCCTCACCTCCCGTTCGTCCGCCTTCTTATTCCTCCCTTGGCGTAGGTCTCGCGTCTTCCATCCTCCATTCTACGCATCTCTCTTCTGATCTCGTTCCTCCTAACTCCCGCCCCTCCCCCCATCCTTACTCCTCTTCATTTCATCTTCTTTCTCCCACCTTGTCTTGTAGCACTTCCACATTCATTCTCCTTCCTCACATTCGCCAATCACGTCCCGTTCCCTTCTTCTCCAACTTTCCAATTGTTTCGTTCCCCTGAAGATTTTATCCCTTCTTCATATTTCTCTCTTCCCTCTCCCTTCCGCGTTCCTCATCTTTTCTCCCCGTGTGTACTTTCCTCTCGTCTGTTGTCCTCTCCTCCGTTCTCTTTCCAATCGTTTGCGTTTCTTTCACCTTGTTTCTTTCCTATTCTACTCTTACTCTCTCGTGCTGGTTCTTGGCTCCCTTCTCATTTACCGTCCACATGTTTTTACCCCATAAATTTATTCTCTTCCATTTCGTTACCATGACCATTTCCAACTCCTTCTGTCTTTATCCCCCCTTCAATCCTTGCTCCCACTTGACATTTCGCGCAGCCTCCAGCTTCTCTTATACCACTTCACTCGCGCCATAAACGCCTACGACCTCCCCACCAAACGCCTTTGACGTTCTGGATTCCCGCCTATAACTCTGCAATGTTCCACACACTTCCTCTTCCAATCTCGGCGCCCAGCTGGGTTTCCATCACTCTCTCCACGCCATATTTTTCCTCATCAATCTTCTCATTACGCTCTTGCTGAGTCTTCATTCTCACCCTCTTGTACTTAACATCAGAGATTTAAAGCTGGTAGCACCCACTAATTTTGGAGAAAAAGAGCTAGAGAACATCAAGGCCAAAAGAGCCATTTAGGAATACGTCACTTAATTAGACTAGAATAGCAACGTTGCAACTGCAGTAACTCTGACCGGTAGTAACTAAATGGAGGCCATCGATGGCGCGAATTCAACACTAGCCAGATATCTAGATCGAATTCAGACGCTGTCTTGGAGAGTGAATTCCAGCGGTCAGCTCTTCCAATAGTTTTCCGTAGTTTCTACGATCAATACCAATCAAATGACACAACAGTATCTTAACAAACAGGCCACGAAGCGCGAGCAATCTTTCCTTCTTCACAGACGTCCCATCCTCTCTATTTAGACAAACACGCACATACTATACTTTCATTGGTGAAGAATTTTTGTGGAGGCGAAACCCCCTCAACTTGACGTGTAGGTCGGCACTGGTTCTCACAATGCAGTGAGGAGGAACGTCGCCACCTAAAATAACATACTTTATAATTAGGGTCTAACGACCACAGCAGTTGATTCGCACGTAAAGAAAGTCATTCAATCTAAAATTATTCTTGAATGTTGCTTACGGTTTGTTTACGTTTCGCTCTTTCTAGCTTCATATTACTACAACTCTGAGTGTGCCTATTTTGTCCAGGGTGGAGTAGAGAGAACTTCAATTCGAACCCGCCCATTGCCTGCTAAACGTTGTACATCCTTCACCGTTCACGTGTTTGCTGTTCCATGGGTCTCTGGGCATTCGGCAACCTCTTTTAATCGGCACTCTTTCCACCTCGTCCCTGGGCCTTCGCCTTCTCTCAGTCCGCGCCTTCTCCTCCCCAAAGACAACATACGCACACCTTCGCAGAACTTCGCTCGCCGTCTCCTCTTGTTTACTTTTGTTCTAATCTCTGGTCCTGCAGTAGTACCTCCACGGATTTCCACTGCTGCTCTGGGACAGGAAGCTCTTTGGAGGACTGTGGAAATAAATAGTAGCGACTACTTTACGAGTTATCTTTGCTAGAAAAATCAACGGCGTCATCGAGATTAATGCAGCCGAAGAAACAGCGGCGGATCATTATAACTGGAGCCCGAAAGTTCAGGCATTTATTTTACCTAGGCAGACAAAAAGGCATTTATTCTTAATAAAATAGGCATGAAAAAAGGCATTTATACTAGCTAAAGTAGGGGTGCCAAAAGGCGTGTAAAGAATTAAAAATCACATTCAAAAGGAATTGTTGTAAAAAATGAATAATTAAAATGATTTACATTTTTATTCTAACCCTAAAATTTACATTATCTCTCACGTGTGAAGGCAAAAATAAGACAAAATGGCAAAAATAGGCATGAGAAGCTAAAATAGGCAAAAAAGGCAAAATGAAAATCTACTAAAACAACGTCAGAAGGACAGTTAAGTGATTCCTATTTTCAAAAGTCATGAAATAGTAATAACCACCACCACAACAACAAAAAGGCATTTTGCCAAACTTCCGAGCTCTAATTATAACGCATGTGTAGTACGACCACCAAGTACAGTAACTAAGATGGCCTATGAATAACTTCCGATATAAGATAATTGCCAAAAATTTTCCTTCTAACATAGCTGTAATATAGTAAATTTTCTATTGATTAAATTGGAGACGAAAGAACACGCGGTAACCTGTAGCAACGTCGATTTAAGGGCATTGCTTGGGTAATAGCAAAAAAAAAGATAGTATAATACGAGGTTCATCCAGAAAGTAGTTTACCCTAGGATACCAATACAAATACAAGTTTTATGAAAAAGTTATTGTAGGAGATACTGCACGTTTTACATCGCAAACTAGCCACCAGAATTGAGGCATTTGTCGTACCATTGTAACCCGGTTCGTTAAGGTGTGCCGCCTGGGATAGGTACCAGACAGCCACCTGCAACTCTGCGTCACTGTGATAAGCGCTATGCTGATCGGACAGGAATTTCTTGAGGTCTAAGAAAAGATGGAAATTGCAGGGGGGGTGAGATCCAGACTGTAGGTTGACTTATTGTACGGTAGGCCACACACATCTCGAATCACAATAGATCTGCAGCAATTCCTCTGTGAGAAGTTAGGCACCTGCATGGTAAAAAATGAAATTAATCTGTAACGAAAACTATTATTTTGAGGCTAAATTAATATATTAAAATACTGAATTGGCTGTTTTTACATTTTAGTAAACCTCTCAAATAATAAAATGAGTCATAGCGGAGAAATTATTTTCGTTTAATCAGCTATTGTGGGTCTTGATAGAGTGAACGAGAAATGCTATTCCCTAGAGGTTCACTGTAGTAGATGAGGATTGAAACTACAGCTAGTACCGAAGAATCCCACAGTTGGGACTCAGATTAGAACCTCCCGGTCAACGGTACTGAAGAGATCGCTGAACTATCGTAGCATAATCGGTATTCGAACCCACACTCTCATATAACCGTCACTGCCTTAATCGCTATCCTATTAGGGCAGCAATTGCTATAGTTATATTCGAATTTAAAAATAATTAAAGAAGTCAGAATATTAATTTTAAGAAGAAAAAATCAATTAAGGAATTAATCAATTTTGTTTGCCCTTTTAGAAATTTTTGCAAATTGCAAGCGTTTCTTCTTCGTCGCGCCAGTCAACTAGAATTTCTTTAAATCTGTGGACCTTCATAGACGCATTTCACATAGCTGTTGACCCACTTTTCCGTTAAATAAGTGAATTCTAGTGTGACATATTATTTACGACAGTAAAATTTTTATAATTTGTGTTATATTATTTTAATACATCCGATTTTTATTTAAATATTAAAATTTTTAAAAGTGATTTCTATCAAGCACGAACATACTACGTTTTGTACGGCTACTTCATTCAGCATTACTATGGTTTTATGGATATTCCGGAAGTTTCGAAAGTAATATATTATTCTGTATATAAACTCAAGGTATTTTCGGAAAATCACCAGTATTTGCGTTCAAATATTGATAGTATATTTTCCCAACTAAAAGAATCTCTTAAGAAAGTAATGCGGGAAATATCAGAGACAAATACGCTGTTGTCTGTAATAAAAATATTCAGTAAAAACCCGTCAGGTGAACATTAGTATAATGACTGATTCGCAGCCATGTTACGCGAGAAAATCGAATCAGGTAGCTTTCACTTCAGTTGTAGTCCGCTTCACAGATGTCCGACTTTCTCGAAATGGTTATCTGCAATGCCCCACTCAGGTTCATAGAGCGAGTTAACTGGGAAAATTGACTTCCTGCCCTCTCATACTCCCAGCAAACCACAGCACTCTTTATTAACGTGCACTTCACAAAGTCGATTTATCAATCCAATTGCAAGAGGCAAACATGATACAAAGCTTGGAGAGAATTCTAGCACGTAGGACAAATTGTGACCTAATTCCGCATAAACAGTAACCTAAAATTGGAACGATACAGAGAAGATTAGCATGGCCCCTGCGCGAGGATGATACGCAAAATCGTGAAGCGTTCCACATTTTTTGACAATATCAACAATAAAATTCTAAAAAACCTACACACACCAACAATAGCCTTCATAAATAATATTTACAACTCAATATTAAAAATGTAATACTAACCATCCAATACTTTGAAAAAACTCAAAAATTATCCCTGTTCCCATGCCAAATAAATATCACAGTATCCCAGAAAGTTATAGACAAATCAGCTTATTACCAACTCTGTCAAAAGATTTCTAAAACTTAATTCTGAAAAGGTTAAAAAATTATTTTCCTAAAACACGAAACATGGAAACATGAGTTTGGCTTCATTAACCATGTTTACAGTGCATATAGAATATTTTCGTAATTTTCCGATTTTGTCGCAGCCAAGAAATCATTGAAACCTTGTGCACATTTCCAACAACAGTACAATTTAGACGTTCAACTGGTAAAGTTCGGCGAGATGGCAGCGTATATGCACCCCGATTCGGACAATTTACAAATTTGCGTTTTTCTTCGTGCGTGTCAATGGTTTTTTTTCTTCGGAAATATTTAAAACAGTTCTCTGCGCTTCGACGCCTATTACTTACAACCTTCTAAACGTTGTAGAAGAAAATAAATCGTGATAAAACATGCAGAAACAAAGCGATTCTCAGAGACATGGAATTAAAATAGCTGTTCTTCCAATTGAGGAGAAGACGATGGTGTGTTTATTTCACCTGAAATCACTCATCAAATTCCCACCTGATATATAACAGTATATATCCCAACATAAATGGACTCTCCGGTATATAGGTTCTCATAAATTCAGTGTACATAATAACTTTCCTCACAACAGCATGTCATTGAGGAAGTAAGAAACGTTGCGGCGTCTCTTGGGGGAGGGGGGCTAAGACGGCGCTGGACAAAGGCTGGACCCTGAAAAAAGTGCTTCTACAAAAAGACGACTGCATCCGGGAAATATGAAATGCGATTTCTCAAGAGAGCGACCTTGAAGATGCTGACGATACGCAAGGGAAGACGCATCAAAAGAAAATCTTTTATCGCGCAGAATTCTCTTCTGTATTCTAACTCCGAGTCTTTACGGGTAACTTGTAACGGGATACTTTTTCTCCAAATATTCGTCAGAGAACCACCTGCGATATTGTATGAAATTGCGAGTTATATACTAAAGATTAGTATACCTCAAAAACGAAGGTTCTACTTCTCTCAGTCGTACGGACCATTACTTATTAGCTAGATGATACCAAATGGCATTAAACTATTAAAATCGATGCACTAATTTAAGTAGAAAGTAAAATATTTTCTTCTACTTTGTTTCTATGTAATTAAGTCTACTGACCATAAAAATAATAATATTTATTTTAACTGTGTTTTAGTTGCAATGCAATATATAATGCATTTGTGGGCATTTGTCTTAAATAATTTTAAAAGTACTTAACATGCCAGTAACAAGTAATGTACTTCAGTTTTTGGACCAATGACCGTATCTCGATCAGATTCCTGTCATCATCATCATCATCATCATCATCATCATCATCATCGTCAACAACAACAACAACATTGCAATTTCCATTTAGTTGCTCCATGTTTTCAACATCGTAAGTAGTATAAAGGTACTTAAGGTAGTGGTGATGGATTTGAGGGATAAAGGTCAAAATGTCTCCCACATCTTGTTTTTTCTATTGTAACGTCTTCTGTTCAACTTTCTCTAAAGTTTGTCAGAAAGATGAACAGGGCGTCTTTTTTAGAAGAGGAAATGGGCGTTTTAATTCCCGAATTGAAAGGTAATTTGCGAAATGACATTTACTCAGGAAGAAAGTTTTAAACTGAATTGTGAAGGATTCACTCTTTTGGTACCGGTTGAATATTCACAGTAAAGGGAGAAAACAAACCAGGTATGTTACCAGTTATACGAAGAGAAGAAGAATAAAATCATTCATGTCCTATCTGTGCTAATAATAAATACCACTTGCTGAACACAATTATCAACCTAATTTAAAAAAGACGAAAAATGGAGGAATACCATTTTCGCTTTACGGGACACATTTAAATATCCAATTTTGAAGAACTTGATATCATTAATATATTTTGTCATTCTTTAGTGAGGTCATTGTAGGAGGTTGTCGAAAAATATTCAATATTTTAAAATTTATAAATATTCCTTAATACTTAAGCTGGGCTATTTTCTCATTGTTCAATAGAACAAAGCACAAGAAAGAGGAATATTATTTTTACATGGCGAGCATTCTTTAGAAACGAAACAAAATGTCCAAGAGGCTTCATGTAAAGTACTCTCAAAAATTAAAAAATCCGCTTTACAGTAGAATGCCCCCGTAGTTCAGTAGAGCCGCTACTGCGTATTCGTAGGAAGTAATATAATACGCATACAAACAAAAAAATCATTTTATGGGTATCAGAAACCAATAATAAGTATTGTTCTCTGAAATCATCGATATTTACTCCTGCAGGAAGTTTAGGAGAAAGTAGAAGTGTATATTGTTTTGCCTCAAGATCACACGAGAATATACCAATTTCTAGCTAGGTACTGTTTTACCAGGGCAGTGCCTCCGACCGGAAGGTCCTAGGATTCCAGTCTCGACGGTGATAGAATGTTTGACACTGGCTAGATACTCGTAGCTAGGTCGGATTCAGCCATTGTCTGGGGGAGAATGCTAGCGTTTGGCTGCTCTGATCAGTAGTTTTACGTATCCTAAAAAAAGCAGACCAAGGAGCGCCTCTCTCCTTCAACTTCCTTGTCTTATCCTCACCCCTTACACACATTTCACTACCACACATGTCAGGAGACCAGTCAGAATCTTTAAGTTTGGGCCGTGCCCCCGTTGCTGGGAGATGCCTGGTTGGCGAAAACCCGGCTTCGACGTGTAGGTTGCGCCGGATCTTGCCATCCACACGGGCAAGATCACCACCACCAATACAAACATAACTACACTTTCGGGACGAATAACCTTCGCAGTTGACGCGCTCGGAATCACTAATCAAACACCGCAGAACCATGGGGCAACTCTCTCTCTCTCTCACACACAGACACACACACACTCTCTTTCTCTCCCTTTCTCTCTCCCTTTCCCTCTCTTTCTCTCTCTCTCTTTCCCTCTCTCTTTCCCTCTCTCTTTCCCTCTCTTTCTCTCTCTTTCTCTCTCTTTCTCTCTCTCTTTCTCTCTCTCTTTCTCTCTTTCTCCCTCTTTCTCTCTTTTTTCTCTCTTTCTCTCTCTTTCTCTTGCTCTCTCGACCACTTGCCTCATTCCATTCACTTTCCAGGCACAGACCCCGAGGCTTGAACAGAGCATCCACAAGTCGATTCCCTCTCGTTTGCTAAACATGTGTCGTTCACATCCACCTCGTAGTTTTCTCGGGCACGCCAAATAATTTTAGTACCGTTCAAGTCCAATGTGCTAATGCCCACGGAGCCGCCACTACACAGGGTACGTCAACAACGTCATAATATCTTTTTTTTTTAAGTTACAAAAATGCAGATTGCTGAATCAATTGTAGGGACCAGGCCTCCCTACGAACAACACATTTCACCTTTGCCAAATGTTTTATTGAGGATACCTAGGGTCAAATTTCATTTTTGGATGCACACTGAATATAATATTGGATGCACACACGGAATATAATTTAGAGGATGTGCATTTTTTTATTTTTAAACTAATTGTGTTCTACATAACTTTTTTGTCCTGTTGATTTTCATGAATGCCGATTAGCATTCCATTGATGTTTATTAGCATTCGTTTTTTTATTTCCACTGAAACTGATTTTGCTTTCTTTGTTATATAAATCTAGCATTCAGGTTAATTAATTCATATTGATGCACACTTATTTTTAATGACTTTTACTGCAATGTAACGTGTAAGTCTCCTTAAATCTACACAGTTCTGGTGAACAAACATACTACCTCGGAGTTTGACGATAAGCAAAACTTAATTCTGGTTGCGTTCAGAACACTGATTACAATACATCATACTGACAGGTATTTGATTGCTACATTATTTAAATGTAACATTTTCAATAATATTCGATTTCAACTGAATTTCCAATTTGTCTTCCAAGACTTCGCGGAAAGCATAAATTAATTTTGACTTCAACAGTGAAACTTTTCCGAGCTGTTATATGGGTTAAATCAATATCTCTGAAAGCAGTGATTAAAACATCTTTCTGGATTAGCGTTCCATCTAGCTTGGAGAACTTTGTACAAGTAGCTGGGGAAGATCAGAGGCGCACCCAGTAATTTAGAATTCCCGGAAGTTTTTCTTGGAATAGTTGTAGGAAAGTATGCCAGGTAGAATGTAGCCATTAATGCATCGCAATAAGATTTTAGTTCTTTTTTGCTTATTAATAGTGATATACTGCACAATACTCGATAATTGAAAACTGCGGATTATTTGCAAGGTGATGTTTATAAGATAACTTACGAAACGAAAATATTTCATTTTTATGCAGAAAACATCTCTCAATATTTTTATGTAAACTTATCAAACGAGTATCTGACCGATTTTCGTGAAATAGTTTGGATGCCTATAAATATACTCTAAAAATATAAAATTTTAATTTTTGAGATAACAGACAAACAACTGATGATATTTTATTTCAAACTTTCTAGGTATTAAATAACTGATTTCTGATTGTGCATTGAAGTTTTTTCTGCACAGAAAAATGCATGTCAGTAATGCACTATAAGAAAAAGAAAGTCATAGATAAAATTATTCACTTTGAGAGATTGTAAATACAATATTCCGATCCAGTTTTTTCAAACATATAAAAATAATACAATGATGGCTATTATTCACGAGTTTATGTTTACTATACGAGCGATGTAGGAGTGAGTTTCTTGATTGCTACGAGTGAATAATAGTCATTATACGTGAGTAGAAGTATATACTTTCTCTACGACTTTGAAGTACAAGTATTCAGCACAACTTTTTAAATTATGTTTCCATCTGTGACTGGTATTTTCCAGGTCGTACAGACTTCATGGTCGAGATTAAACCACTCCAAACACTAATTGGCGTTTAATTTCATTAATTCACTGATACTACATTTTAAAGCTAGTTTCTGTATCTAGAGACTCTAATAACAGCATAATCAACAGCGGTTAGCACGCGATGAGCAGGCGTGTACAAGCAATCCATGCTATTACATGCCAATTCCACTCGACGGCAGAGATGAAATCGTAATTTTGAATTTTGAGAACAAATTTTTGAGAAGCGTAATATTTCCACAAAGGAAAGTTATATGAATTTTATTTAGTTACATCACGTAATTTACTGTATTATTTTATAAATTTTGGGAGTATTTTACTGTAATTGTTATGAATTCAGAACAAGTTTTCAATTGTCGCATGCACATGTACAAAAATTAAATATTATCCTTTTATGAAATCGAAGTTACGTTACTTCGTTATATATGCCACGAATTGTGTACTTATTATTAGTATTAAATTTTGATATCTGAAAATACATATTGAGAAAGATATTTCTTTTCCTTAGATAGTCGTTCATTAGGGGTTGATTGAATCAAATTTGAACATATATCGATGTTGTATTTGAAAATATTGAATATTTTTATGAACTGAAGTTATTATTCTTCATCCTTATACTTCTTAAATCAACATATTAAATTTAATTACATATTTTATTTATTAACATATAAATTAATTTAATTTGTGTACTGAAGTTTCTAACCTTTCTTTTAAAAAACAAATTAGGTAAAAATGATCACATTTCAGGTATGAAAATTACTTAAGCCAAAATTAATAATTAATCAAATTACTCACTTATTACCGCCAATCCAAAATTGCCGACTATGATTGCATTTGGTCCTGCTTCAGATTCTCTGGTAATAATTGAAAAGTTGTTGAATTTGTTAATTACAAATTAGAGGGAACATACATATTTTATTTTCTCAGTCGCTGCTTTTAAAATTTATTTTCTAATAAATGAGCAGTAGGTAATAGAAATGAGAAATAAGATCAATGTGCAGATAAAACTGCGAAATTTCACTTTTTAACCGCAGTGAATAAGAAGAACGAATTGCAAATTAAATTCAATTCTCGTGGATTTTGCAAATTCTAGGAACGTGATTGGTTAACAGGTCGTGGATTCCAAATTGGAACCCATGGTCGTGTAATCGATATCACTCGTCGGCTAAATACACAGCTGGAATACGCACATATTAAATAGTTGTAGAGAAAAACATTCCACCAACGTTGGGAGAGACTCAGTCGCACAGACGGTGAAGCCAGACCTGTAAAACCGGTCAGGCAAAACTGTGTCTGTGGCATTCTTCGTAATACCATAAACATGACTCAAGCAAACAGGCAGGTACAACTGTCACGTATCCCAATGTCCGAGCACATTTAGGAATAGAAGTTCAGTTCTAACATGAATCATTTTTGCAACGTAAATGTATGTTTGAGTTTTGTATTAATTTTATCTTGTTTTCCTGACAATATTTGGCAATATCTGTGGGAAATTACATGATTAGAATTTCACGATGATCGCCACTCGGAGTCTACTTGCGTTCATGATTGTCCATGACAATTATAGGTCGGTAAAACAGGTTGAACGGTAGAAATATTGCAAAGCGTGAATTTTTAGAAGATAATCTTATTAATGAATCCAACGTTGCCTACTAAGCCACCAACGCAGAATGTCGTATTAGGGCCACACTCGCAGTAACACGTAGATTAAAAACACATTTTTTTAAAACAACGCGAGTCACCAGTCCTTCAGTACTTAATTATTCCCTGTGTCCAGTTGCCGTCAGGGATGGCTAATCCTTTCATTTTTAATTTACCCGCGGCCAAATATTGCATGATTTCCATGCAATTCGCGGGCAACATACTGCCTTTTGACTTTATTTGTCAGAATTTAGTTTCTCCACTAACACTTATGATTAGTGAGATTGGCCTTGCCAGCAGGTTCCAATAAACCGAAATGTTGCTACAGACAACGATCTACAGATAGAGCTGTGAACGAAATAAAACGCTTGTCCCATAGATAACTGGAGCACTAGGGTCTTAAGCCAGTCATCTAAAGGAACTTATTAACCCTCTAGTTGTACATGTTGCACTAGTATACCAACAGTAAACAGCAACAGCATTCCTGAGCACCACTCATTTCCTCCGTAGGAAACTCTGGAATTCCTACGTCGTTGGGTGGACCCGAATCCCGAGAATTAGCAAACCGGCGGAAGAGCCGCGGAACGCTTTTAATAATAATAATAATAATAATAATAATAATAATAATAATAATAATAATAATAATAATAATAAATTGCATGCATTGTGTAATATTTCATGGCTTCCCCCCCTGCAACCATACCCGATCTGGATTGGTAGCGCAGTAATGCCGACAACAGTGATCAAGCCCGAATTCTGTGGGGTACTATAATAATCACTGACCGAACAGTGGAAAGCAAATATACCAGACAGTGTTCTGCTTGATAAAATATATAAAACATCATGCATCATTGATTTGCGGTTCCTACAGACGACAGGCTTGTAACAACTGTTGCTGAAAAAAAGAGGAAATACCAACCCCTGGCTGTTGCATTGAAGGACATGTATGGATTGCGCGCAGTGGAAGTGCTTCCACTAGTGGTGTCAGCGAATGGATTGGTAATCAAGGAATGGCAAGAGACCGCGAATAAATTAAAACTGACACAATTTAGAATAGGAAATATAGTCCGTAAATTCTTAAGCCTGATTCGCCGAATATAAAACGCCAAATATATTCTTGTTCCACTTTACATGAAAGCCATTGTTGCTTTGGGTGATTTTGAGAACCCCTGCATCGGTGTATATCCACAGACAATTAGAAATAATAATAATAATAATAATAATAATAATAATAATAATAATAATAATAATAATAATAATAATAATAAACCCCGTGTGGTGTCGGGGGTTTTAGTAGAATAGCACCAAGGGATCTCCCCCTGTCGTAAGAGGCGACTAACCGGAGCAGCTGACCGCTGTCCTTTACCTAGTAATCCATTCCCGTCGCACCTTTATCTGCCCCCTCGCCCCCGGATCTCGGCAGGTGGATCGAGTAGCTTGTCGTCCTCCGTTTCATCACTCCCTAACAATCCTATTTTCCTACCCGCACTTATTCCTACCTAGTTTCCCCTGTAGCTGGCAGAGAGCTATAAAATGCATTACCCATTTGATATGGAGCAGTTCGTGCAGAATGAAGCCTCGGATGTGTCAGGGAGTAGGGCTGTACCTGGCACGGGACCCCAGCCCGATGATGACAACGTAAGCGATCAAAATGGCAATGTCTACTCCAACTTCAGTGAGGAGAATGCGTCAACTTCAACTGGACTGCGTACCAAGAGGAATGCCTCCAGAAGAAATGAAACATCCAATAGAATTAAATGGAGCAGAGAAATGAATAAAAAAGTTATTCGCACTTACCTGCTCATAAATGAATGTAGAGACGATCCCTTACCGGGTTGGAGACACAAACTTCACTCTGAATTTTCTAAAACCTACCCAGAATTCAACTTGACTGAACAAAACCTAGCCGATCGTAAGAACGTAATAATGAAACGAAAGTATCTTACCCAGATCGAAATTGATGAAATACGTAGGGAAGTGGGTAATGAACTTCAGGCAGCTGTAGAAGACCATCAAACTGGTGATAATAATGATACGACAATAGAGACAAATGCTTTGAGTATAAATAAGGAAACCGCTGAAAAGTTTGTAGGATATTTCAATCTGTTTCGAGACACAGATCCTCTTGGTAGGCCTAAAATCCCAAAATTGATCTTTACCAAACAAACTAATATTCTTATTAAGCAAGTTGATCAGGTAATACCTCAGGTTGCTGACCAATTAAATAACTTGACAGATATTCATACTGCCTTGTATGCAGCTGCAGTTGCTGTAATCGATCTTAATGGACAGCGCATTCAGAATAATCCACCAAGCAAAACTAAGAAAGCGAGAAAACCTGCATGGCAATTTAGACTGGAAGAAAGTATTGTTAAATTGAGAACAGATATTAATATAATTCATGAATTTCTTTCAAACAACAAAAGTAGAAGAGTAAAGCATAAAATTAATAGAATCCTACATAAAATGCAAATCAACATCAACGACTCCAAGTTAAGACAAAAACTAACCCTGTACCACGATGAAGCTAGACAAAAGCTCAAAGCTAAGGGTGCTAGATTGCGAAGATACAATGAATGCTCAAAGCGGAAACAACAAAATATGTTATTTGAAAGGAACCAGAAAGTATTCTATCGGAACTTAGAACACAAAGCTGATAGCCAGGAGAAAGTTGATAGTTATAAATTCCAGTCATACTGGCAGGAAATCTGGACCAACCCTTCAAGCTACAATCGTGATGCATCATGGCTCTCTGAACTTCAGGAAAAGATGGGCAACCTTCCAGAAATGTCTGAAGTCCATATTACCACCGAAGATATTGAAGGAAGTCTTAAGAAATGCCAAAATTGGAAATCAGCGGGATCTGACAAAATTCAGAACTTTTGGTTGAAGCGTTTTGTCTCCCTACACAACTTGATTTCAAATAGTTTTAATGAGATACTTTAGAAGCCTGATCAGTGCCCAAAATTCTTAACGCAAGGTATTACTTACTTACTACCCAAAAGTGTTCCTAAATCAGATCCCAAAAATTACAGGCCAGTAACATGTCTCTCTGTACTATATAAGCTATTAACATCAGTTTTACACGAAAAGATATACATGCATTGTAATCAGAACAATATCATCAACATGGAACAGAAAGGATGCATCAGGGGTACCTTTGGATGCAAAGAACAGTTGACTTGGACAGCGTAATCATAAAACAAGCTGAGGTAAAAAACCGAAACTTGAGCATGTGCTACATCGACTATAGAAAGGCATTTGATTCGGTACCGCATGAATGGCTAATACACATTTTGAAAATATATAAAATTAATACAAAGGTTGTAAACCTGCTCGCGGCCTTAATGAAAAACTGGTGCACGGAGATTAATTTGGAGAATTGTACATTTAAGATTGATATTCGTCGAGGAATATTTCAAGGCGATTCATTGAGTTATGGTTTTGTTTAGCTATAAACCCCCTATCACAGCTTCTAAACAAGGAATGTCTAGGGTACAGACTCCGACTGAGAGATCCTACCTCCCGAATCAGCCATTTATTATTTATGGATGATCTTAAACTGTTTGCCGAGAGCCAAAACCACTTGAAAGCGCTGAAACATGTGACGCGGGTATTTAGTGAAGACATTGGTATGTCCTTTGGATTTGATAAATGTGCCGAAATACACCTAAAGAATGGTAAATTGGTCGAAGTACCTGATGAAACTTGTGATTTTCGACAGCTTTTGTACCACGACACTTATAAATACATTGGTATCCAACAAAATAGACGAGTGAACCACACAAATATGAAGTCGATATTCAAGGAAAGGTACAAATCAAGAATCACAAAGTTGATGAACAAAAAATTGTACTCAAGGAATCTAATAAGTGCTATTAACACCTATGCTGTCCCAGTATTGACATATTCCTTTGGTATCCTGAAATATTCAGACACAGACCTTCGGGAACTGGATACGATTACTCGAACCACCCTCACAAAATTCAGAATACATCATCCCAAGAGCGCTGTCGAAAGGCTTTATCTTCCCAGAAACCAAGGAGGTAGAGGCCTGCTTAATATCTTCAATCTGTGCAGGTCACAAGAAAAGAATATGCGAATGTACTTTCACGCCTCGGATAGTGTGTTACTGAAGAATGTAGTTGCTGTAGATGCAAACTATTCGGCTCTAAATCTCCAGAAGACTGAAACCAACACTGAAATTGTTTCCCAGATATGTAACATGCAGACAGATTGGAAGAACAAGACCCTTCATGGAAAATATCCTAATCTCTTAAATAACCCATCAATTGATAAAGTCTCTTCTCTCCTGTGGTTGAAAATGGGATATTTATTTCCTGAAACTGAAGGATTTATAATAGCAATTCAAGATGAGGTAATAAAAACACGCAATTATGATAAATACATACTGAAGAGCAGTATAAAAGACGTCTGTAGAATGTGTAATCAACCAAATGAGACCATCGACCATGTGATTGCAGGTTGCCCAGTTCTTGCCAACACTGCATATCTTGGGAGGCACAATCAAGTAGCCAAAATTATCCATAGACAATTGGCATCAAATTATAGACTAATTGAGAACCCTCCACCATTTTACAAATATTCACCTTCACCGGTTATAGAAAATAGTGAAATAGTACTCTACTGGGATAGGCCTATTGTCACTGATAAAACTGTGGATTATAATCGCCCGGACATAGTAGTGATCAATAAAATACAAAAGTATGCAACAATCATAGATGTAGGCTGTCCACTGACAAAAAATCTGAATAAGACAGAATCGGAGAAAATTTCAAAATACCAGAATTTGGCAGCAGAAATCCAACATGTTTGGCAACTGAGTAAGGTTGAAATAGTGCCAATAATCATCTCAGCCACAGGAGTGGTGACAGACCGATTTGCTTCAGGTCTTACAAAAATAGGATTATCAAAAGGAATCTGCATAACCATCCAAAAAGCTTTAATCCTACAGACTTGCCATATTGTGCGAAAATTCTTAAATTGATCGACGGACAAAGATGAATTTCTTCTCCGTCTTTCCTCAGATCTGTCATTACCAGTTGCATTTGCTAGAGCCTAAGTCGTATGAATAGATGAATGGTTCTCAATGCTTACTGAGAAAAGTACAGAAAAATATAATAATAATAATAATAATAATAATAATAATAATAATAATAATAATAATAATAATAAAACAATTTTTCAGGTTCACACCCGGTCAAAGTGTAGGGATTTTTGAGGCGCCAAAAATCTACGGCATGCATGCGGACGCTTGTCGGCATGTAAAACAGATAACAGGAAAGGCACTTGGCCGATTCTGGCAAAATTAAAAATCCTCTAGCACTTTAGCACCAATCAAAGTTTAGATTTGAAATACTTGATAAGGTTACGCATATTGTATCTTGACCTATACCTATCTGGTATTGAAATCAAAGGTCAAAATTGGCGCTCTCGCGCCCCTAGGGAAAGCAATGGCAAACTACCCTTGATATACTTGCTCAGCATGTTTCAAAAGAAGGCGCTGGAGGCTTCTGAAGACTAGCCTACATCATATATCAGCGTATGGCACTAAAAGATGAAGATGATAATCATAATATTCACCATTATTTTTATTATTATTATTGTTATCATTATCATTGTTATTATTATTATTATTATTATTATTATTATTATTATTATTATTATTATTATTATTATTATTATTATTATTATTATATTTATTATCAAGCTGCTTCCTCCTCAGTTCCTGAGTACATTGGCTGTAAATAATAAGAGGACAATTCTATTAATTATCACGAGATTATTTTCAAAAATCTTTCACCATTTGCCCTATCTCGTTACTGAAGCATTTTAAAGTTCTGCTTTGTTGTTATAGCCAGAGGATCGAGCTCGATTCTTTTTGGTTTACCTCTCTCTTCTTCACGTTCTAATCTAATTGTCTGTCTACCGCGCCTAGATTTGACGAGAAAGTGGATAAAGAACCTGCTGGGTACCGTAATGTGGGTACCGAATGCTGTACTGCATATCATTTCAAATAACGTGTGAGAAACTATTTTTTATCGAGTAGCCCCCACTGGTCAGCGTGCTCGCTTTCCATGACGCAATCCAGGATTAGGAAGAAGAAGGAAAGGAAGACCCCGTTTAAGATGGCTGGATGATGTGGAGATGGATCTGAGAGTGATGGGAGTGAGGGGGTGGAGAAGAAAGACAAAAGAGAGAAGTGAATGGGCATTGATCGTTCGAGACGCCAAGGCTAAACTTAAAGGGCCGTAGTGCGACAGAAGAAGAAGAAGAATCCAGGATTCCATTCCCGATCAGGAGAGATTATAGTGCGCGTTTTCCTTGCAATGTGCCAGCATCTGTTGCTGTGTGGCGATGAAGAAGGTCACTTCTCATGCGGCGTAAGGATGTCAATGTGCTAATCACACGTACCGCTTATCCCATGGCCACAAGGCCGGGACGCCCTTGCCCCCTCAGATGCTGTTGTGCCAGGACAGACTGACAGAAGACAGACACACAGGCAGATAGTACTTTGAAAACAATATGGAATCACATATCAATGTATTCTCGTTTTTATAATTTATCCATTGAAAGTAAAAAATATCCGTTAAAAAAATCAAAGATGTTTCAAAAATTTATTCTTCAAAAATAAAACTATTACGAGCAATATTTGTACGGTGTATTACTTGCTATATGATTCTGTACAGCTCAACGAAAACTTTATAGCGATATCACGACCATTTAGACGTGGTGTGGAACCGCAAAAATGCTTCTGGTATATGTGTGAAAAACGGGTTTCTGGAGCAGCAAAAATTGGTTGTTTTGAAACGGCACACGTGAATACAGAAGCTTTTTTCTTCCTTGTCGTATGTGCTCATCTGTGTTATAAGTAGTGACGCACTGAGAAAAAGAACATTGTAATATCAAGTAGAAGGAATTGAGGATTAGCATATTCAAACATTTGCAATTTTCAGTCTAAATTGAAACCGTTTCATTTCATTTGTATTTTCACGAGTTTTTGCGTATCTGACATAACGATTGGCACCTCTTACACGAACAGAGACTGGTTGGCTTTCTTTCAACTTACGCGTATATTCGGAATTAGTAATACAGATTGGTGCTTCCCGTTGTTGATAAGACTCCTATATTCGTAATAGTGCGTTATGTAATATTTCATGGCTTCCTTCCTGCAACCATACACGGTCCGGATTGGTACCTCTGAAACGCCGACATCTTTGTTTCCTGAATGTCTCACTATATTGGATTCACACAATAAACAAGAACCAAATACAAACCCATTTAAAGAGGTGTCGCCTTTAAAATTTGCATGGATGTGCACAGTATGCGCGCTGAGGTTGTTCGCGAAGCCATTCTATTTTATTTCTTCTTCTTGTCTTCGCATCCCCTGGCAACACCTAACTTGGAATTGGATCTTTATGCAAGGCTGCGAAATCGCCCCGCCATCGCCATTCTACGACCGTGCGACCAAGTATGGCGCTCGCTTGCAAGTGTTAATTTAGAAGTGGCCCTCCGCTCCTTTTAAGGGGGAAGGGGAAAACGTTACGCATCCATCAGCACAGCAGTAACAAATACTCAAAGCTTCAAGACTTCTCAAGTTTTATTGTAAACCATGTGTGAGTGAGATTTTAAAAAGTCATCCCAGAATGTTTTCGATGATAGAATTGCCATTTTAAAGTTAAACTAGGTGGACCTATGGGAATTTGATTTTAATTATTTAACATATTTTAGACATATCAAGAACAATTGAAGCTATGTTACGTATGGAGAAGTAGAATCAGTGCAGGTTTTTTTTCAAGTTTCAGAATATCTTCCCCACCTTTCAACTATAAGTAGTTTTGAATTATGAATAAAAGTGCCAACAAAGACGGTTAGCAACATTTGAAAACTAAACATTTTCGCTACCTTTGACAACTTCGCTCGAAACATTCTATATTTTTTAAATTATCGTTATTTTAAACGTGACAGTAACTTCGTATTGACACCCAAGCTCGAACGGATTTAACAACTGTTTCTCTGTAATGGGAATACCGACAGAAATGTAATAAAACGTCAGTTTCATCGTGTAGGTTACAGAATAATAAACATAACCCGTGTCTTTTAGGGATACGAAAAGAGATTTTTTAGAAAAATAATTCTAGTTTTTAATACTTTTTTCATTCGAATTATTTGATTTTGATTTCGAATTCGATTTTCATGATGTTGACCAGGTAGAGTGATGTTCCTATTGATTGCAATTTGAATAGTAAGCCTTGGTACCAAACTCTGTTAAAGGTTTGTGGTTAAGTCCAGAAAAGTTGTTATAGTGTGCTTTTTATCTTGGTATGCTGAATGAATATGTTCTGGAAGCCTGAGAAGCTGATGTGAAGTGAAAACATGGTTAATGAAGCCAAACTGACGTTTCGGTATGTGTCATGTTTTATCCTCATATTTTTTAAGCTTTTCAGAATTAACTTCTCTAAAACTTTTGACAGAGTTGGTAATGAGCTGATTGGTCTATAACTTTCTGAGATAATGTGATTTTTATTTGACTTCAGAACAGGAATAATTTTTGAGTATTGAATAGTATTAGATTGTTACTATTGAGTTGAAAATATTATTTATGAAGGTGATTATGTTGGTGTGGGTACGTTTTTTAGAAATTTATTGGTGATATTGTCAAAAAATGTGGAACGCTTCACTATTTTGCGTAACATCCATGCTATGCTTTTAAAGCCGAAAGGAATAGATTTTTTTAATATTGTGAGGAAAACGCTGCTCGTCTTTTCCAAGCGAAAAGATTCATTCTGCACACTATGTAACAGCAGACTTCACAGAAACGAAGAGAATAGAATTCGCTTTCACAATTGCTAGATAACTAGATGAAAACCACGGTAAAATGTATAAGGGATTTTACTTCTTTTTTATTTAAAATGAGCTGAAATTTCTAATATTTCTTCGACTAAAGAGTTGAAAATACTGTGAATAAATATTGTGGTATGGTATTCATGTTCGTCACAACAAATTTTCTTGCATTATTAGTATGTTTCATCAGGAATGAACAAGCGGAAGTTGCCAAGCCAATTCAATGGGGGAAAACTATATTCATTTATATTTTTTGAATAACTTACAGTTTGCTTAGCTAGCTAAATATTTAGATACAAACAACACGTGACCACAACCATCACTGGAAAACCAATTAGGGCAAGTTTCGACATGGCCCGACAGTCCGTCCCCTTGTAAAGATAGAGCCGACGAAGAAAAAGTAAAAACTATTCAACGCAGGTCAATGAAATTCCAATGAACATTGAAAATGATTCAGAGTGCTTTTCTTATAATTGTCGATAATGTGGTATACATCCTCGTAGGACTATCTGGAACCGAACCCCATATTTATGTGGTTTTTATCCAGCCGACAGCCGGTTACCCTTTACGTCCCAACGGGACGCTTATTTGACCATACACCAACAAACTTGCGGGGTCCCCTGATCTGGGGTCAGCAGAACGCGAGGCCCTCCGCGACCACACATACATGAGAGGCGCGACCCGAACCTACGACCCTTCGGACCCAGCTGAGTCGGTGCATGCTCAGTAACCTCGGCGATCCAGGTCGGCCCGATATATAAGACTCATATCAATTGGGTCTCAGCAAATATCTTTAAAAAGCATTTAACACAGTCTATGAGCGCGTGGACGGTAGGGAATTTCTTATTGTGAATCAATGTGAATCGAGACGCCGGAGCAGTAGAATAGTATTGTCGAAATACAGCTATTCGTATAAACATTTGATAATTGTATTTATAGGTTCCGACTGCGAAAAAAAACTGTACTATAGAAATGGTAGGGAATAGGGAATAGTACAATGGAAATAACGTGCAGATAGCAAACTGATGGCTAATTTCGGCAAATTTTGGAAATATTGTCAAGGGGTGAATATTAGTGCACAATCAGATAGGAGAAATTGTTAGGACATAATGTTAACTGACTGGACGGAGTGCATCCAGCAAGTGCAAATTATTTTAGTTGTTTAGAATTACATTTTGCATCGCAAGTAAACTGAACGAAAACCGTTCGTCATTTTTGTGATATGGGCAAGAGAAAAGAATTATCGTGGAACAATTCTGGCAAATATAGGATACCTCCTAAAATCGAGTTGGATATCCTTTTGCCTTGGGAAGTGCTGCGAATCGACTTTGCACGGATTCAAGCCCTTGCAGAAATGTCATGCAAAGCCTCTATATCCATTCATAATTGCGAAAGTATTGCCGATGCTGGATTTTGAGCACGAAATAATTTATCGATTATATCCCAAAATGTTCGTTGGGTTTCTTCGGGCGATCTGGGTAGCCATCATTAACTCAAATTTTTCAGAATTTGTATCAAACTAATCGTTCACAATTATGGCCATGTCGTTACATTTAGTGTTCGACTTTTTAACTCCAGTAGAGAGCCTAATGCTATTTTCAATTGCTTACCTCCCAATAGTTCTACGTTTTACGGTGCGCCAACAGCAGTAGTGGTTCTCTGTAGAAGGGCAGTCGACCAAGGAAATTGAACCGCTAATCAAGGCAGGGGCCGATAAGGCGGTGGACGCTATTAAAGTGGCTTTCACCTAAGCCCTCTAATCCACGAAACACAGGCTGAGCTTGTGGTCCACGCCGTAAGTGAAGTACTGTTCAAGAAACACAAGTAACATCTGCAAACTTGGGAGAAGTAGATATACTTATATTGCATTCCATTGCTTGACTCGATTTCTTTATTTAAAGAATTATCATTATCATCGATCACGTTCAATTTCTTAGACTTTAATTATCACGGGCATTTTAGAATATAGATATCTGTATTAATAATTAAATTTGTTCAAAGAACCACATGGTGGTGATAGTTATATAACTGTATTAATTGATTTTTTTATTACAATATTAAACATCTTTCATTAGAGTAACATATTTTAGACATATTTTAGTAACATATATCAGACTGTACTATGAAAACTACACTTGACTGTGATGGATAATTTAGATGCTGGTTTGAGATGCGCAGTGGTTTGCTTCAATATATGACTTCTATTTCACAAGATGAAAACATCCATGCGTTGTAATAGTAAAGTAGGTAGTTCTCATCAGTGAGACTTAGTGGCACAGACGGCACAGCGAAATCTCCTCTCTATGCGGACGAGCAACTCGCCACAACAGAGCAGTGGTAAGAGTTATTAGACTAGTGTTTAGGTTGTGTAATTTTAAAAGACTAAATATGGTAGTAACAAGTAATGTACTTCAACTTGTGGGTCAATGACACCCATCTCGATCAGGTATTTTGCTCAGTTTCCAGGATTCTTTGGCTGAGATGGCCCTTTTGGTTTGCTTGTGGACATAAATTTAGTTTCACAACGTAGTAAATGAATAGCATACACACACAAAATAAAAAAAAGTTACAAGACCTAAAGTCTTGACATATGTTTCTCTATGTATGTTGACGCACTGAATCCAAATCCGAAGCCAGAATTGCGCCAAAACCGTCCATTTTGTTTTTAAAGCGCATGCGAATTCTAGATTTTGGTATTTGTAGGATTATACTCTACAGAAATCAAGAGTTGTCAGACCCAAGATTTGACACATCAACGCAAGTCTTTAGGTCTGACAACATTTTTTAAAAAAAATTGGTACGCCTGTGTAATCATTCTCCATCTTCTATACGGTGTCAGTCGATTCCGTCACAAAGGGCATGATAAGGGATAATAGCCTAAATCTGTAGCTGGTGTGCCTTTACAATTTTATTACAAGTGAGCGAATATTTTTATATCAACACTTCACATAAAACTGGGTTTGATGGTGTAGTCGTTATCATGCCGGACTACTGATCCCATGTTCAAAGTCGGGAGATTTTTGAGGTGCCAAAAATCGACGGCATGCATGCGCTTGTCGGCATGTAACAGAGATCCCAGGAAAGGTACTTGGCCGATTCTGGGGAAATTAAATCCAATAGCAATTTAGCTACAATCAGAGTTTCGATTTGAATTGCTGGAAAAGATTGCGGATATTGTATCTTGGCCTGCGCTTCCTGGTTTTCAAATTAGCTCACTAGCGCCTGTAGGGAAAGCAGTGTCAAACTCTCCTAGGTATACTTTCTCAGGGTAAGTCTCACAAGAAGGTGCTAGGGTCTCCTGGAGACTAGCCTACACCCTAACCAATGTCTTCTTCTTCCTCTACTTCTTAGTGAGTCATAGGCCTGTTCCATTCTTTGGATTTAAAAAAAATCGTGCCATCGTCGCCTCGGTTTTCCGAGATATCTTCTTCCCACAAGTCTCTCGAGAGTCCCACATTGTCTCTCGAGATCCTTACAATTCTGTCTTCATTCTATCAATGTGTTGATTCCATTCTCTCCTACGTGATATTATATATTCGGGAATGGGACTAATTCCACATGTTCTAATATTATCATTTATTTCTCTATCTAAGAGTGTTTTGTTTAAAATTTTCCTCAACACACGCATTTCTGCCACTTCTAGCTGACGTCGCATGCTTTTTGTTTCACCTCATGTCTCTGCTGCATATGTTAAAATCGGTCTAACTACTGATTTATATATTCTTCCTTTTGAGTCTTTGTCCCAAATACTTGTTGTTCCACACTCTGTACTAGTACTACACACCACACACTGTACTTGTATTGTTGTACTTCACCTAATCAGTGTATGGAACTAAAAGAAGAAGACGTTTCCTCCCCCGAAACGCTCGTTTTTTCATGTATTCATAATTCATATTAATATGTTGAATTATGAATACATGAAAAGACAAGAAGCGAGTTAAGGCAAAAATCGCAAAGCTCAAGAAACCGTGCACTTTTCCCCATAGTACGTCTCACAGGCTCTAACTTCCTTTTAACGTTAAATAAAATAAGCAATTTGACTTGGAATTTACACGTGAGATAAGATCAGTCAGTGGATGGAAAAATTTAATTAAATTACGTTTTGTTATATTTACTAACATTTTTACTTTTAATTGCTGATACCCATCCTCTGTCTGGAAGGCTAAACAATTCAATACCCTTTGACGAACACGCCGCGGCTGGTTTCGACAGTTCCATTGATGTATGGAAATTGAGGGGGTAGACTATTTTTAGTGTCCTTTCACGCAACTAGCGCGCTGATAAACTCGTGGTTTGCCACGGTGCTATTACTCGAGTTTGCACCAAAAGTAACTCTGACATCACTGCCTTATGCTGACATCGCTTTATCCTGGCATCACTGCTTTACGCTGTCATGACTGAAGCCCACAGCCGCAGCAGCTGCTGTCGCAGACGAATGCGCTATTTAGAGAAGCCGAATTCGCTGTACTGAAAGTTTCAAAAGAAATGAACATTTCGGAAACTTTAACAATTGTTCACCGCGACTTCGATGAAGAAGAAAACATTTCTTCCGTTCCTATATTTCCAAGACAAACTATATTAAATACTTCGCCTGCAGTATGGAAAATACTGCTGAAGAAAGCCACACCAAATAGCTTCCCATATCGTAGCACGCACACAGTTCAAAAACAGCAAATAAAATAGTCTGGTATAACATCCCGATAAATTAAATATTTTAGCAAAAATGCTTTATGAATCATGCAATGACACAGATCATAAGTACAGTAGAAGAATCCTACAATACCAAAAATATATAAAACGTTGCTGTTGCGTAACGCAACAAGTCAATAGTAAATATTTAATGGTTGGCGGCTTTTTCTTTAGACCCTTTCTGTCTTATGACGTAAGCCGAGTTAAAAGGAGTGACGCACTGTGTTCGAAAATTCAATCGCTATGGATGTAATGGGAATATGCAGAAAAATAAAATAAAATATTTGCGTATTTCATTCAATGTTGTTTAACATTAAGAGTTCACTTTTATTGAAATTATTGAGAATTTAAAAAATGCATGTACAGTTCCCGAGAGCGTGTTTCTTAGGGCCACAAAGACCATGCGCATGCATTCATTGTGGTTTCCAGCTTTCACACATCCTAGGGTTAATGTATTTTCAATTAAACCATTTCATATTCTGAAAACTAGATAAAGTGCTGTAAAGCATTTCTGTATTCAGTTCAGCATTTATATAGAAAAAATAAAAATAATATTTCTAAACTTTTTACTAGTTTGAAATAGGATGCAATAGAAAATTGAAAATTCAGGTTATCCCTTTCATGTTAACACATCTGATATGTGAATAATTATGAAGTACATTTTTAATAAATGGCAGTTTGAATAAGGCAAATCCACCACGTTTTTATTCCTATCGCACTTTTCCAGGAAAGCTTTTACGATATGACGAGCTTTAATAATATATTTGAACGCAATGGAAAACAAAATGTATGACAGAATTTTCATCTTAAATTTCAATTTCCTGAATGAAATACCACAGGTATTAAAAGGTGAACTCATACCTACTACATGCGGACATTTAATTCTGTTTCAATATGTGACATCAAAGTGATTCGTTTCCAGCTTTTGAGAGACGCCTATGTACCCAGAAAATCGCTCTTGTCGTTTCATCACAAAAAATATTGCTGACATATAAATTAAATATGCGCCTCGAGGATATCGCAATTTTTTGGCCTTAATAGTGTCTAAGTTTTTGCATTATTTACAATAAATAAGCTTACGTTTTTAATACATTGAAATTTTTTTTCAAAGAGGGACGTTTGGATAATTATGGAAAATGGTTTAGGTGTTCGGACTTAATTAAAGATAAAGGAGGCAATTCCGAAATGACTCTCACATTTTCTCTTCTTTCTTTTCCTTCGTTGCATATTTTCTCTGTCGTCCTCTAGTATACTAACTATTTTCTATTGCAGCGGTATTGCTCCGATAACTTAAGATCTTCCAAATGCAAGATTAGTCAAAATGATAGGGAACCACAGTCACACACTTTTGAACTCGAACATATACATCTTTACTTATTAGTGTTTATGTATTAAAATATTCAAGATTAATCTCAGAAACACTACATACACAAACACACAAAACCATTAATACCATGTTAAGATCAAATCGTCCCCAAACATTTATGACAATGTTCTTTCTAAAATAAAAATACCATAAAAAGGGTTTTTATACTTTTTTGTATGATCCATGTGCCTTCATATTTCTATAGGTGTACAATTATGTTTAGACCTGTTCTTTCCCTTCCACCTCTGATTATTTTTTTAACATTTTTTTGTTGTCTATCAAACTATAACGTCTATTATTTGGTCTTATAATGAGCATTTTCCCTATTTGTGTTTAGATTTTCCATTTTATGAAGTTCTATAATTTTTTTTATAAAAAGTGCTTATTTAACTTGTTTTGATAAGTATGTTTATAAATTTTTAACTTACTTTTTATATACTCCCGCTTCTTTTGAAATAATTTAATCCACTATATCTGTGAAATTTTTATTTTTAATTCCTTCATTTTTAATTAATGTCTTGAAATTTGTTTGTCATATTTTGATTTTCAGATAAAAACATTATTATTTGTATACATCTGAAGATGCGTGTAAATAACACGCAAAACGCAGTGTAAGAACAATAAAAACCTTTTTGAAACAAATTTTTGTTGATTGTCAAAAACGGAAAAGGATAGTTGTGTTTAATTATTAATATCTACGTTTTTTTATTTGCTTTATTTCAAGTCGGTATCGGGGTCATCAGATTACTTGTCTACATATGCATACATTACGTTACATTATTGATTTTTGAAAGTACATATTACAGTGGTATTAATGTCTTTTTTAAGATATTAACACTAATAATGTCTTTGAAAGCTGTTTCCAGACACATTTTAAAAACTGTATGGTCTTCATAAAACCCATTTTACTCAAACATTCATCTAGCACGTTACGAAGATGTACGTAATCTCTAAATATCACTCAGCAATAACGGATATTTTGAAAAATAGGGTAGAGCACACAGTGCACATACATGAAGCTATTAATTTTGATAGTTGAACATTATACTTAGTTCTCATTTTATAAAATATGGAACTTAAATAATACAGAAAATATAGTGATGGGCACTTTTTAGTCTATCGTAGGCACTTTGTAATAGTGATGGGCAATCAGAAAAATGGATTGTAAAAACGAAGACAAATAGCATTGTTGAATGCAGTTTGCTTGTTACTGATGTTTTAATAAGCTATAGTTATTTAATAAGTCTAAACATTTTACACAAAAAAATTATTTTCGTCACCTAAATTTTTTTTCCTCTACAGAATCTTCTGAGGAAATGCATGATTTGTGAAACACCTTTTAACACGACTGGCAAAACACACGGTAGTTCTTAAATTCCAATGCATTTCCACACTGGAAGAATAACCCTAATGAAAATAATTCCGTGAACGTCTGAAGGGAATCAGGAGACATGCTGCTGCTTCTTTCCATCTTGTAAATGCCTCTAGAAGTGCTCGGCTGCCAAATGTCCTTACTTCTTTAAATAAAAAGTTTTTTAACTTTGTCATATTTCACAAAAATAAACTCAGATACTTTTATGTTAGGCGCAAATTTGCTGTTAAACTCATGTCTTTGCAGCTATGAGTATGCTTTAAATCACTGTACTCCTATTAAATACTGAAAAAGGGGTTCATGGAGAAGGAGAAGATGTAATATATTTTTCAATAGGTGAAAAGTAGTCTTTGTTTCCTAACAAAACTCGGCAACTCCCATCAACTACAATGAATTAGTGTGTCTGCTGGAAAGTGAACAAACCAATGTGAATGGTTGTCAAGTACCACCACAGATGATGTCTAAATCACGTAGGTTCAACATGTCCAAGATACACCATCTCTCCTTACACTATCAATTGACCCGGAAGCTCCATACGTTAGCAGATGTTTTATGTTATAGAAGTGGTGAAAACCATGTTTGCTTTGCTCAGATTTGCAGTAGCAATTTTGCTATTTGCGATGCTTAACTTTCATTTATCATTACGTTTATCATTACGTTTCCCGACCCATTTGAGTAATAGATGTATTGAAATTTGTGAATGAGATTTCGAGAGAGAACATTATTATCATACATAGGATGATTTTCGGATCAAGTTCTATATTTTACCTGCCACTGCACGAACAACAGAATCTCATCAGACCATTATTCTTTGTCCAGACATTCGACAAAGAAATAATATATTAACTTTTAATAATCTTTATACATTAAAAATGAAAACCGTATTAGTGAAAGGCAAGACGGGTATTCCATAACGTTTAGATTCAAAACGTAAATTTGAATCTCATCTTGGGCATATGTGAATTGGAGGCGTGTGGATTTGGATAACTGTATTTAATTTGAAAGTGAAAATCCACTTTTTAGAAACGTAAATTGTGAAACCTGCTTCTTTTCTCTTGCAGTTCTATTGATGTATGCATGAGAAATGATTCTCCAACGATTATTCTTTACATGAATAATAGATAGTCAGAAGAAAAAAATATCTAAAAATGTAGTTGAGCAATTGTAGCACGTATGACATCAGCACAACTACCCCACCCCTGCTCAGGAAGCAACTTGGAATGGACGCTGGCAAACATGCGGAAGGCAAGAGCGGACACCAGTCCCAAAGGGCGTGGACGTTGTCAAGAGACTGCATTGCGCCGAAGGTGCAGGGACGGGAGGGGGTTGGGCGGGGGGTGGGGGCGGGGGCGGAGGCGGGGCGGGAACGTGGGCGCGTACGCCGGTGGAGCTCATTGTCGCGCCACAGGTGCATGTACGTGCTTACTGCAGGCCGCAGGAGGCGAGTCCTGTAAGCTCATATGGGGCTCCGGCCTAGTCGTGCCACAAGCTACAATGTTTCCTAGTGACGCACGGTTATAGAGCAGGCGCAATCTGGCGCGGGTGAATCGTTACTAGAAGCTTAATCCGGCGACAAAGAAAGTCGAGTGAAAACAATAAAAAAGGAGTGATATAAAATAATGTATAAATAGAATGCCCATTTTTTATTGCTTCACATGAATGTTCTCTAATAGATATACTGCAGTTGAAGCTCGAGCAAAGAAAAATGGAGGTATCAATATTTTCAACTCGTTTAGGTCTGAGTTGCAGAACGCCGTGTCACGGAAACAGGAAGAGAAATGAATATAATTCCAGGCAAGGTTTGATTTCTGGCGGAATGCGACGGAACGGCGTTCCGGTACCTAAGTATTAATTATTAAATTTTATTATAAATATATAACTATTTCTCTTAAATTAATAATTAGGATGAGGCGCGGTTCGGGACCTAAAATTTTACAAATCAAGCACTGCTTTCAGATATGATGTTTTATAAAATGTAGAATGATCGAGTAATCGAGGATTCACTGTACTTGAATTTGACGTTCTTTAGTGAACCGTATATTAAATTTTGTTGAAGGAATAAGTGTACGAATAGAATATATTTTTGTAGCATTTACATAAGTTCTATTTTTGGACGACAAAAAAATCATTTTCCAAATATTCTTTGCGTTGCGGATAAAAATTAGTATAACAGAATTATTGCGATTGAAACTATGTGAAATACTTAAGGTTTTATAATGAGACTTTTCGTCCAGTTTCCCTGATCCTTTGAGCAAATGCTGAGAGGGCCCCTTGTTTTGTTCCTGAACACAAATGTAACTTCATTATCTGTGCACGTCGTCTAGAATCCAGTGGGAACTATAGTTATTCAAATTATCAGTCTCCATGTTGTCGCCGCGGGAAGTATTATTCCTTCATGAAGGGCATGATGAGGCATTAGAGCCGAATTTATAGCTGATTTACCCTTCAAAATAGATTTTATTACATGGAGCGAATATTTTCTTAACAATCCTGGCAAAAAACATTCATTTCTTTCTGTATTCAAAATTTAAGTAGTATACGGCTTGGGGTATGGATCACAAAATTTGGAAACGTGCACAGAATTCACTTCTCCCCATAGTTCTTCACACACAGGTTTTAACTATTTTTGACGTAAAATAAATAAATTAATAAACTAAACAAACGAATACAACAAAACATATCTAAACTATAATACAACAAAACATATCTAAACTGTGCTTTCTCGGCCTCGTGAGAGGTCTCTATGATTTCGTTAGATAACCAGGAAAAATACATACTAGAGGTGCTAAAGAATGGCATAGAATTTCTCGTAGTAAAGTTTCCTAATTTCCTTGAAGTAGAGCGCCTTTACGGTGTTTTCCTATCCTCTTGCCAGCTGCCGAGTATCGTCGCCCAAAGTACTTTTTTTTGACATTTTCCCAACTTTTCGATTTCCTAATAGTAGAACCGAAATATACCTTCTAGAATATTAAAGAAGAGTAAAACCTCGTCCTAAATAGAAATTTCATTGAAAATTTTGAAGCCTTTTTTAAAAAATGGCGATTAAGCATTACTTCAAATTCGAAAATTGAAGCTCTTTTTCACTTTTTCAATCTATTGAGTTTTCGAAAAACTTCATTTAAAATCTTTCGAAGCACCTTGACTCACAAATGAAATAATGTATACAAATTGATGGAAATGGGCATATTAACGGCATGAGAGCTATTGAAAAAAAAATACTTTTGTGTAACTTTTGAAAAAACAAAAGAACACACGAAAATAAACTTTACGTAGTTTTAACAATGCAATTAGCAAAATCTCTTGAAAAAAATTGAAGAAAAAAATTTTAAAAAATTGAGAAAATGGCGTTTGAGCGTTTCTGAAAATGCGGAAATTTGAGTTCATTTTAATTCAAAACTGTTGAGTTTTCGAGAAACTTTATATGACATTATTTATCGCACATGTACTCATAAATACAAAATGTAAAGAAATCGCCTCTAATATAAATATTACTGACGTGGAGGACAAGTAAAAAAGTACATTTTTGTAATTTTTGAAAAACAACAAGAAAATAGAGTAATATGTCGTTTATGTCATCGTATAGGGTTCGTTTGGCACTAACATTACCAAAATTTAAAGAAAAAATTGGGCCTTTTTCGAGAAAATTTTGTTTGTGTAATTTTTTAAAATTGCTAATATTGCAAGCACTACTACACAAAAATACTAAAATGTTTACAAAATTGATTTGAAGCAAACATCTGTCTTCAATTTTACAGTTGTAGAAAGATGCCGAAAAATTCAAACTCAAACTTTTGCAATTTTCGAAAATTCAGTGTTAACCGCGAAAATCCTATCTATGCCACCTTTACAAGTATATTTTTTCTATTCTTACAAGAAATTTAAAGAAAAACCTTGAAGGCGTTTTTGAGAAAAATTTGAAAACCCCAAACATTTAAAGAAAGTTTTTTCAAAATTTGAAAGCTTCAACTAATGCCAGATCGACAGGGGATTCTTCAGTTTGGAAAAGATCGAATGGATGGTTTAGGCGCTAGTAGTGTTCACAGATGGACAGACAGACAGACAGGCAGATGGACGGACATTTTGAAGAAAAAAAAGCAACACTTTTTCTGTATCAGGGGACGCTAAAACGTGTATTTCCTTTGAAATCTCGAAATCGTGTTTCCACTGCATTCCATCACTTTCTCTATACTACGTATATTACAGCGTATATACGCATGTATACGAGAAAGTAAAAAGCAATTAAACAGTTTCGATTTTGAACAAAAATGTAAAAAAATTAATTTAATTATTCTGCCAATTTTCAAACTGCGCGTACCCTCTAATTTTCATACCGAGTGCCTCCTTACGACAAGCAGACGTCGTGCGTCGGCAAGGCTCCAAGTAAGGGGGCGTCCGCCAGTAAATATTTGTTATTTGCGTGAAGCAAATAACAAGTTCTTGGTATTTTTGTAATGTATAATTATACTATACTATGTAATTGTAATATTCCAAAGAACTTGCTTTGGTAAAAGAATTAATATATTGTTGAGTTTTCGAGAGCATTTTATTTGTTGGTCTTGAGCAGTGCGCGTGCTACTTTTCGGAAATCCATTTTTTGTACATTTGTTGAGCATTTCTGCTGCTGCTCTCTGTAGTGTTAAAATAGACAAAAATAAAAAAAGACCACACAAGTCTAACCTTTGTGATTATCCTCTTCGAAGAATCACATGCTCATTGCCACAAAATTTTCGGATTTCTTAGGCTTTCTAAGTCATTGAAAGCTTTTCTGAAAGATGTTCAAAAGGGTAAATGCACTACTCTGAATCAGCTGAAATGTAGCCCATTGCATACCTTGTTACCCCAAATGATATTGGTGCAAGTTAAGTTCCACAATTTCGTTACCTGAACACATTTACCTATCACAACAATACTAACCTCTCGGACGCATTCAAGTACTAATTTGACAATAGATAGAGAGAGTCAAGTAGCCAAAGTGGTTTAAACAGTCATAGGTCTCTAAATGGTACTTTGGTTGAGACGTTCGAGTGCGATAAGGAAGTTAGTACCACTTGGCCTGCGACAGTTCACTAACTGCCAATACAAACGGAGATTCGTAGTCGGGTGCCCGGCGAATGACATGGCTGGCACGACGTCGTTTCATTACGCTGATCCCATGAGTTATAACGCTTTCAACATGCTATTTCAGCTAGTCAACCAAATATATTCAATGTATGCCCTTAGAGTCAAGAAAAAATATTTATCCGACTGTAGAAGTGACTGACATGTTTTTGAACGTGGTCTTGATACTTTCGTGCTCGCTTAATTTTTTAACTAAATCACACATTTAGATCAGCCAAGAATAGAACTTATAAGCAGAATGGAAAGGTGTCTAATAATAATAATAATAATAATAATAATAATAATAATAATAATAATAATAATATTCTAGCAAAGTCCGAGTAGTTAAAACAACACAATAGATTCTCTAGTTATCTCCACTGGCAGTCCTTAGAGATCCAAACTCACGCTACTAGTGGTACAAACATGCAAAACTGTGACTGTGAACAATAATGCATGAGCAACCAATTCACATTGATCGAACGACAGGTTTAAACAAATCGGATATTATTATTCGAAATTTAGAGAAAGATTTAGTTTCCAGTATTTCTGTATGTTTGTTTCATGTGCTGCCGTGAGGTTACCAGTATCTATAACGGCATATATGTCAATCAACATTGCTTTCTTGTTATAATATTTTAAATCCACCTGATTTCATTGGAAAAGGACACAAACTATAACAAAACATACACAGGTCTGAGCTTGCACCCGGTAAAGAAGTAACTTGTGCGTTCAGCCACCACGCGCGTTCGAAAGACCTGTTCCTGCTTTGTATCCTGGAGAACCTCTACTACGGAGAAAAAAATGGAACTTAGACACTGAAGAGAAAGCGCAAGAGCACGAAATACGCCACCGAGAAGACAGCACACACCATTTGCCGCCTGAAAATTCGTAGAAAGTAAGATGCGACATTCATTTTTATTTATTATTCTCACGTGGACGATTTTATCCAGAGACTGTTTTTCAGTAAGTTGCAGATCCCAGACAGAAGTAGAATGTTCAGTCAGAGTGTTTTCCAACCGGGAATTTGACAAATTCCATTTAAAAAATGTATGAGTGACACAGAATACGACTCGTTATTTTGTGTTCGCCCGGGGAGGATCTGCGAAGGTTGCACGACGATGCTAGGTTTCGTGGTGTGGAAGCAGAACAAAGGTGTGGAATTGTCACTCCACTATAATTTCGAAATGGTGGAAATAGTTTGCTTTTAATGCTACTACCCTGCTGAAACAGGAGGCCTTTGCTCTTAAAGGCTCAATACATAAATGCTATTACAAATTTTTGTGAAGAACGAAATAGGGTTCGTTGTAAAAGACATCGTGTGTATAGAAAATCGAGTAACATTGAGATATAGGATTACAAGGATTATTCTGATTCTAATGTAAAAGTATTTACTATTTTTATGCATGTGTTTTTTTTACTAAAACTGTAGCTAGAAAGGATCCTATTAGGAACAGGTTTGTACAGTTAGCACAGGGATTTTTTCTAGAAATTTAAGAGAGTGAAAATATTTTTCGCTGCATACTCAAGTTATTTTTACATCGTTTTTTTTTAGAGCAGTGCAATTTCCTTGATTGTTGTATTCGGTATGTGTTATACCTATATAGTTGCTTGTTTTCAGTAAGATTATAGTGTGATTTTCGATGCCAAAACAGTGTCTGGGTCTATTTGTTTGTGCCTTTCAACCCCCATGCAATTACATTTTTCTGAGATTACATCCATCCAATTATATTTCCCTGTTGCCTCGCTAGTGAAGATACCTGGAGAGGAAAACTCGCAGAAGCCGGTGCGTTTATCTTTGCCGTATATTCGCCACCTCTAGGCATAAAAATATTCACAACACAAAAGGGAATACAAATATTTATACAGAAGAACCTCGTAATCTTGTAACATACATTTGTACGTCTTATTAGCGGGAATGGAGGAAATCTTGGAAGCAGAAAACGCTAATATAAGTTCATTTCCCTCACATATTTCGTACTCTTTTCCAGTTGGTGTGTGATAAGATTTTTTTTTAAATAATAACATGTATATCTGTTTCATCGTCTTCCAAATTGCAATTAAAAAAGAAACCAGCAGATTGAGTTGCTGTAGTGCATGTAAATGCAGCATTTTTCATCAGACTATTAACACCGACATCACCGTGGTTGTGAAAATCCCAATATATAGTTTTCTTGAGCAGTGTGCGTGCTACTTGTAAAACCATTTTGCATGATTTTATTCAGAAGAAGTTTTGCTACTGTAGATCACTAGCTCGTTGCTATTTAGTGTTCGGCATTACATTACCTATTTTATTATTTACTTTTTATAATAATTATTGCAGCTCTGATAAAGGCCAAATAAATTGCTAAATCGTATGTAATAAGATTTAATTTGTTGATTTTTTTTACATAAACACAAGGAACAGGAGTATTGAAAATATTCTATATTTAATTTGAATGCGAAGAACCTTATTTCTTCAGTATCAAGGGCACCAAACCTATACGTATCATGACGTGAATGATTTAGGTTGGTTATATTTAAGAAATTCAGTTTTGATGATTACATTTGCCCTTCTCATGTCTGGTCAGTATATGATAATTACAAATGTACTAAAATTCATTTGAAAAGGAAAGAAACGACTTGGACAGTAAAGCATAAGACTCAAGTGAAACACTTTAAAGTTGCGTATTTTATCATCTTTTAACGGAGAACAATGCTTCTGGTAGCAATATATGAAACTTTCGGAAACGTTTTCAAAGTTCAAAATAAGGCTCTCATTTTAAATGAAAATGCTTTTCTCCAATGCTGACGTTCCAGATAATAACTATTTCGATATCAAATCGAAGTTCCTGAGGTACTCAATCCAAATACTATCAACTTCTAAGATAGAAAGACGAGCATTTAATATGTGATTTTAAAGAAGTACAAATTTAAAAAGATTAATATGATAATCTCACACGGAGACAAAAATAACTGTATGAATGCAAAATGATGTGGAAATTGACCGAAACCGAAACAAGCCGCGTCACAAACTGTACGCCACCCAAATCTTGCGTACACGAACTCACTTTCAAAACGAAAACAAATCTGGAAGGAGAAAAGAACCAAACATTACAGAATTCCTATAGAAAGAGCAGACCGGCCTCTGACTCCGTCCGATTGCAGTTCCAGTATCCAACCCGATACGCTCGGCATACCAATTCCAAACATGGTAGTACAACGCGCTTCTGACCGTTACCCTACACTTTCAGATCCCGTTCAGGGAACAGCCGGCTTTTATCCAGATTACCGGCGACGAACGCGAAAACGACGAAGTTTGCGAAGGAAAAGCTTCGCGTCGCAGCGCGGCGAGGCAAGGCGAGGCCAGGCGAGGTGGAGCGCCGGCAGCGGGCGGAGGGCGCGGGGAAGGGCGGAGGAGGGTGAAAGAGGGGCAGGCGGCGACAGCGGTGACGTCGTTTGGGATCGCAGGCGCGCCAAAGAGCTTGCTACTTCCGATCTATCGGTTGTCACTTGCGAAAGAAGAAAAAAAGCGCGGCGTCATCCGTAGGATCACCTTGCGTCGCGGAGGCGCCTCGCTTCCCCTTCTCCTTCCCCTCCCCCCTCCCTCCCCGCGAGGCACCGCGTCTTTCGTTGTCGCCGGCGCGACCTCGTTTACGCGGTATAGAAAGGCTCGAAATTTTTGACGACGCGGTGCCGGGGCGGGGTCGCTTTGTGCCGGGGATCGGGATGACGATCAACGGAACGGGACGCGACGAGGAGGGGGTGGGATGGGGAATGGAGGTGGATTGATTGATTGATTTTTTCATGTTTCCGGGCGCGTCGTATGCTCTGGTCATTAGTCCCGTTAGTGTAGTGCATTTTTTTCTCGGGAGATGGCGGTGACATTCCCCCGCTGGATGGCGAGATCCGGCGCCGACCTACCGTCGGCTAGTGGGGTTTCCCCCTTACCAGGACTCTCCCACCAGCGGGGCACCACCCCAGCCGGGACAAGCTCTAAGTACCCGACGAGTCTCCCGGAATATGTGGCAGTGCAGTGCATGTTATTGTAAGTGTGTGTGTAAGGGGAGAGGATAGGAAAAGAAAGAGGAAGGAAAGATCGCGCGAGGTCCGTGGCCCGTCTGTTAGGGTACTGCTCCGGCATTCGCCTGGTGCTGCAGTAGCATCAGTTGATGCACTGAGCTACCGCTCCCGGTGGAATGGAGGTGGGAAAGAACGGGTAGTTTCAGGTACGTTTCGTTTGGTGGGCTGGCCCTCCAGGCGCATTGGTTCAGGCTGCTTTTCGCGTCGCAAATGCATGAGCGACGCACTGGTCAATACAGCTCTCGCACTGCGGGTGGGGTGGGGAATGAGTGCCCATATGCCCATACTTCAGATATGTCTCAGTGAAAGCATTGTTAGTTTCTCCGAACACCAGTACAATTATTATTGATAGAATAAAATATAATAAACAATGTAGTTCTTGTTTTAATTGAGTTTAGGGGTTATGATCACGTTAAAAAACATCGGTGGGGTTGTTACTGGGTTACAGAGAAATTACTCTAGTAGTGGTGAATAGAACATTTCCAGTAGTCTAAATGACAGTTACTAATATGCTAGTGGCATCCAATTTTCTTTTTTACTTTTTCCTCATCGAATACTGGCTGTAACGTTAACATACTGCAACGTTAAACTACCTCCTGATACGACGACACTTCTTTTAATCTTTTCTTTTTCTCGGGTTTAACTATCTGTGTCAATCAAGTGCAATCTCATTGAGCTCATCACAATCCGTGTGTGCTTTCATTGTGTGAGAATTTAATGTTTTGTTTCCTGAATGAGAACTGGCTGAAACGTCTTGCAGGACGCTCCATAATATGGGGCGCCCTAACTACTTGTGTCAATGAAAAGTTACCTCATTGAACTCAGGACAATGCGTGTCTGCTTTAATCACGCGTCACTTATTTGCCAACAAAGTCTATAAAATTACGAAACGCCTTTGCAGAAGATTGCTTTGTAATCAATTACAAAGAGTTGATCAATGATCTCCGCCCTCCTTTAACAAAAACAATGGATGTTTTATTGACACAAACTTCAAAAGAAACGCACAAGGACATTTTACATTGTGTTTATTTTGAATCGACACATGGTTACGGAAGTATTATACCTCTAAATACTATTTTCTTCGTAAAGAGAAGTTAAAGCTCAGAAATGTTTCAAACATTGAAGCAAATTATTAATTACAAGAATTCATCTGACCTTCGCTTCATTAAATTACGAGTATAATCTTAAGGTAGGGTATTGATTACACACATATTATTTAAACAAAATAATTGATAAATAATTTATTTACCTTACAAAATTATGGATCATTCATATTAGGTAATGTCTTTGAAACGTTAGAATTTTTACTTCGAAAGGAAATAGATCAACAAACGTGGGTATAATGCTTACAATGAACAACAATTTGAACAAACTTGCCCCGGTACATATACTATAACATTCAGGAAGGAATTTTCATAGCTGAAAGTATCCTTGAATTTAATAATTTTTTTTGTAAATATTTGGAGGCACTGTTTACAAAATATTTATACTCCTCACTAACATGCCACAGAATTTAATAAAAAGTGTGCGAATAGTGAAACTAATTGATGCTCAGACGCACAAGGGGCCATCAAAACGTTTGCTCAATGAAACAAGGAAACTCGACAAAATCTGGTCAAATTGGGAACATTAACTCATATCCCAACAGATATATTTGGTCTTTTAAAGTTATACAATACAAATGGTAATTAAAAATACGCTTCAATTTGTAAAATTAACAATATTAGAATACTTTTGCGAGAAAAGAAACAGATATTTTATTTGTTAGTTGTCGGTTTGTTGCGAAACTCTTTGTGGCGTGTTTCTGCGGATTAAAAGCATCACTGTGTATTGATTGATTGATTGCAATTCCGGGCGCGTCAACTACTGAGGTCATTAGTCCCGTAAGTGTAGTGCATGTTCTACATCGGGAGGTGGTGATCTTCCCCCACTGGATGGCGAGATCCGGCGCCGACCTACCGTCGTCTAGCGGGGGTTTCCCCATCCAGGTGTCTCCCACCAGTGGGACACCGCCCCAGCCGGGACAAGTTCTAAGTCCCCGACTGGTCTCCCGGCATGTATGGAAGTGTAGGGCATGTTAGTGTAAGTGTGTGTGTAAGGGGAGAGAATAGGACAAGGAAGATGAAGGAAAGATCGTACGCGGTCCGTGGCCCGTTTGTTAGGGTACTGCTGCGGCATTCGGCTATTGTTGATCGGAGAAACCCCGGAAAACTACCGATCAGAGCAGCCGTCGGCTAGAATTCTCCTCCAGACAAGGACTGAAATCGACCTAGCTGAAAACGTAGTTTCGAAAATCCTTTCGCCGTCGAGACTCGAACCTACGCCTTCCAGGTCAGAGGCACTGCAGTGACATCAGTTGATGTTCTGAGCCACCGCTCCCGGTATAACCGTGTATATGGCAAGGTATTATGTATTATGATAATAATATGTGATGAGTGTATGTATCCGACATTAATTGCTCCCCGCATCATTTATTACTATGTAAACAACCTGTCGAATTTCTTGTTTAATAAATGCAACAAAATATCAATGTTTCTTGGCTGGATACGAAAAAAGTACACTTGTACAAATTCTAGGAAATTTAAGGTTGTCGTTCTCCACTCCATTTCTAATATTCAAGGAATGAAGAATTTCCATATTTTAAGGAAGAAGTGAATTCCATACAACGGCAATGAAAAAAGAGAATATGAGATTTACAATATCAGAATAACTCATTAAATGATATGATTTACGTCAATATGAAAATATTTAGACTAATATGATTACTCTTAATTGGGCGAGAAAATTCATCAATTAAATCATGTTGCCCATATTTGTCCAAACAAAAAATCTAAGTGTCCCTACAACATGCTGAAATATTATAGCTCATTTTGATATTGAAATTCCTTAACTCACAATTTAAAAAATATTCATGCCTGTAAAATTACCCTAAAACTACTAATAGTAGTGACAAATTGTACCAGACCTTATTCAAAGATCAATATTTCAAGAACACATTTCTGTAAATAAAAGTATCTCTATCATCAACACAGCAGTCGTCGGAAGACCCCAAAACAATATTGAACTTTTGCTTGCTTCGGAAATTCAGTCTTACGAAAATAAGACCTCCGCCATTTTTTAAGGGTACTCTGCTCTACGAGAGAGAAAAAGAGAGAAAGAGAGAGAAAGAGAGAGAAAGAGAGAGAGAGAGAGAGATTAAATGTTTTAAGGCTTCATGTGCAGTACCATCAAAAATCCAAATATCCGTTTCGAATTCAGAGAGCCTCGATAATGGGTAGACTGATTAGAGAACATGCATGTTAGAGAAAATCGTCTGAACGATTTAGGCAATAATGTTGACCGCACACGGATGGGTGGACGGAGAGACTGACAGACGGACACACACACAGATAGACAAGACACACAAATGGACGGACGAACACAGTACAATAATTTAAAAATGTAGATAGAACTAGTATTAAAATAAATAATAGATTGTAAACAAAACAATAAAATCGATAAATGGTTGAATTAAAATGTTAGAATGTACGAAACGTTAAAAAGGACTGAACTGCTATGCCAAAGACGCATTTTTGTATGTGTAAAATGCCAGTATATGTGTACGTCTAACTGTAAACATCCAAATTTAAATGTTTTTATTAATATTTTGCTACGTATGAAATGTTGATACAATATGAACCAACACATTTATCGAAATGTCACGGGAAAAAATTTGCAGTGAACTCGAGCATGGCCCAGTCCTACGAACGACAACTTCGTATTTTCGATCTCAACAAAATCTGTAGAGTTGGGGTAGAAAATACAGTAAAACATGCGAGCGTCGTGTTTACTAAACTAGCAAATACTCGTACATTTCGGTTGATAGCTTTTAGTATTTATTGCTTAAGTTGCCTGTGTCTACAAAACCTGTCAGATGAACTCTTGAATCAGTTTTTGGCGTGAATGGCATATTCCCTCGGTAAGGTGAATAAAACGTTTAATATGTATACAATATATATCCTTAACAGCTAGAAATGCACATTTTGCAGCAACATGGTTCCCAAAAACTTCTTTCCTGTATTTCCTCCATTAGTTCTACATTTCATACAAAAGCCTCAAAGTAACATATTTTCTCCCGATTCTAGATTATACTGATGCATGAAAATACTAAGAAACAAAAATAAAATAATCTTGCATTTTGGGACATTATGAAAAAATAAATCTACTGATCATATTTCTTTATAAAATATTTTTATCATCTTGCTAATACGTCATGCACATCATATTAAAAGTAGGCCTACGGGTCTTTATTACCACAATGATTCGTATTAAAGAAAATATTCTAACTTAATGAGAGATACGTAAAATTTTGTCAATTTCAAGGAAATACAGACTTGGTCATTTATCCCATTAACGAATCTCGACACCACTTGAACATCTGGAAAAGTAATATAAACATCAACTCGAACCTCTGCCAAAACTAATATAAACACTATAAATACGAACCGAAAATCAGACAACGAGGGCGAAGTGCATGAGGATACGCGATAAAGCTTCCAAACAGGAAATTTTCCCATACACTTTTAATAGATATATTCCAATAAACGCCACAAACTATATGGCTCATGTGGACAGCGGTAACCCCAGCCCTACGACGGGTTATGGAGGAGTCGTAAAGAGATTTATTCCCCCCCTAGTAAAGAGGTCAAGTTCAATATTCATGAGGGCACTCAACGGAACATTCGGTATCTGCAGTCCAAATTACACGAGAATCGAGATATAATTTCCGGAGTGGCACGGACAGGAACACATATCTTCATTACGTGGCGTGGCTACGCCGCCGTGGCGGCGGCGGCGGCGGAGGTTGCGCGCGTTGGGCGGGGGCGGGGGCGGGGGCGGGGCGAGGGCGGGGCGAGGGCGGGGCGAGGGCGGGGCGAGGGCGGGGCGAGGGCGGGGTGAGGGCGGGGCGAGGGCGGGGGGGGGGCGTGGTCCGAAGCGGGCGGCGGAGAACGGATTTGCTCACGGAGTAGGAGAAGGGCAGGAGATAGGAAATGTACCGGGAGAGGAGGCGAAAGTGAAGGGGGATAGAGGCGAAGTCGGCACGTGTACAGGAACGGAACGAAGAGGTGGAAGAATTAAGGACTGGGCGGGAACGTGATGGATGAGGGGGAGTGTCGGGGCGAAAGTTACTGCCAGGCAAAGGCGCGGTCGGAGAGCAGGTGAGGACGACGGGTAGGGTGGGACGAAGCGAAGGGGAACACGTGGCAGAAATAGGAACGGAATGGAGGAAAAGAAAAAGTAGAGGTGGAAATGCGTTAAGCATGGAAACGAAATGAAAATGGAGGTAGTATTGGTGGATCAGGGATCAATCAGATTTGGGGAAATTCTCAAAGTAAAATAATACTCACATTTAAGCTGATATGCCATATACGTCAAGTATGGATCACTTTTACGTGGACCCAACGCATGATGCTAGCCCGTGAATTTGAATTTTCAATAAATCGTAATCCATTTTCTTCTATTTTATGTATGTACTCTTATACCATGTACAGAAAGCAATAATGTAGTGATAAGAAAACTATAACGGATAATTCCAAGGAACAAACTCTCCTTATTATTTAATTTCACCATACATCATTTTAGATCGTTTTAGATTTTTTATCTGAAGTGAAGTTGGCGGAGGTGGACACGGCAATGGGTACAATCCAGAGTAGAGGTGAGGCAATTCCGAGGCAGCGTCTGGACGAAGCTCATTGTGAATGACGCCGAGGCACGGTTACGGACGCGGCGGCGAGGACGGAATAGGGACGGGATCCAGAGGGAGTGCATTAAAGGCTTTGATGAGAATAGATTGGGCAGAATAGGGAAAAGTGTACTAAGTGTGGAGCTATCGTAGAGCTGACCTGCGTGGACCGGGCTCAGGTGGGAGAGAGCCGGTGGCAGCGACGGTTGAGGCTGCGGCGAAGTGAATCTGTAGGCGCGGCAGCTGACGTGAGAGCGGTGCACGCGGATTGGTTCGGTCGCAAGTACTGGCGTTCCTTCTCTAGCCTTCGTCTCGCATTTTCTCTCCCCTTGTTTCCGCCTGCGTGTCGTCTCGTCTCATCTCCGCCCGCGTCGTGTCTCGTCTCGCCTTGTCTCCGCCCGCGTCTCGCCTCGTCTCGTCTCGTCACTACCTGCGTCTCGCTTCGTCTCCACCCGCGTCTCGCTTCGTCTCCACTCCGCCCGCGTCTCGCCTCGTTTCGTCACCACCTGCGTCTAGCCTCGTCTCCGCCCGCGTCGAGTTACGTCTCACTTTGTCTCCGCCCGCGTCTCACCTCGTCTCTGCCCGCGTCTCGCCTCGTCTCTGCCCGCGTCTCGCCTCGTCTCCGCCCGCGTCTCGCCTCGTCCCCGTCCACGAGTCATCTTGTTTCCGTCCGCATCGCGTCTCCATCTGCATCTCGCCTACTCTCCGTCCGAATCGCGTCTCGTCTTGTCCCCGCCCGCGTCGCGTTCCATTTCGTATCCACCCGCGTCTCGTCTCGTCTCCACCCGCGTCTCGTCTCGTCTCCACCCGCGTCTCGTTTCGTCTCCACCCGCGTCTCGTCTCGTCTCCACCTGCGTCTGGTCTCGTCTCCACCTGCGTCTCGTCTCGTCTCCACCCACGTCTCGTCTCGTCTCCACCCGCGTCTCGTCTCGTCTCCACCCGCGTCTCGTCTCGTCTCCACCCGCGTCTCGTCTCCTCTCCACCCGCGTCTCGTCTCGACCTGCGTCGCGACTCATCTCCACGTCCACCTTCCCCTCCATTTCCCAGCTCCGTCGCCTGACTCCTCCTGCCCAGAATCAGAGGGGCGAGGTGGGGCGGGGAAGGGTTGCTGCAGCGGGGAGGGCGGCTAGGGCTCCATGCCTATCTTTATGGCGCAATCAAACGAATGCCCCAGCATGGGGCGAGGCGATTGCAGAGTCGCTCTCTTCCGCGCTCTTTCCGCCTCCGCGTCGCTCTTCCTGATTCATGCCGCATGCTCTCGCTCTCTTCCCGTGTTCACATGGATGCCTCCCAGTGCTCAGATCCGCAGTTTGTAGGCCGCTCTTTTTCTTTTTGTTTTCCTCCCGCTCCTCTTTTTCTCACTACATCTTGCTTCGCCTTAACACGCCCCAACGTTCACGAGAATGCTCGGTCATCCTGATTTGTGATTGTCGCTTTTTTTCTCTTCTGTTTCCTTTTTTTTTACTTATTCGCGTAGATCGCGTTTCTAGAATCATTTTTTTTTTCTTATTACATGTTCCCCTTCCGTGCGAATGGAACGTTTAAAGAGGTCCGATTTCAAAAACGCTCTAAGTGCGATTATTCAGAACTAAAATTCTTCACAATCAGATTATGGAAAATTCTCAAAGTAAAATAATACTCACATTTAAGCTGATATGCCATATACGTTAAGTATGGATCACTTTCACGTGGACCCAACGCATGATGCTAGCCCGTGAATTTGTGTGTGCAATTAGTCGTAATCCATTTTCTTCTATTTTATGCATGTACTGTTATACCATGTACAGAAAGCAATAATGTAATGATAAGAAAACTATAACGGATAATTCCAAGGAACAAACTCTCCTTATTATTTAATTTCACCATACATTATTTTATATTGTTTTGAATTTTTTATCTAAAGTGAAGACATTTTAGAATTTTCAAAATTTTCCAATTTTGAGAATAATATAAGGACTTTGAAAACTATAGCTGTTTCGAGCACTGGCAAATGTAAATTTCATTCGGTCCCCAGGGATCATGTTTCGTGGCATAAGACTCTAAACGTTGTTTTGTACTGGAAAATGAATGTTGAAATTCACAGACAATATTAAATATTTTTACGGAATTTTCGATTAGAGTTGGATTGTTTCATCTAGCCTATCAGGTAATATAACGACTCATAGATAAATCTTATTAAATTGTCTACATATGTATGGGTATAATTTTTTCAGAGGTTACAAAGAGACCTTTCAAAATACACCAAACAGAAAGAAACAGGACGTAATGGGATGATATGCCAATAGAAATCATTGTTGTATTACGCACAAAATGAGCGCAGCAATCCATTGAACTCTTCACATCACGATCAACCAGGTCTTTCACAGATAGTCCTCAGCAATATGGAAGCCGTTTATTATCACCGCCCGCGTGTACGAGTGTATGCACGTATGCGTGTATACATGAATGTAGGTATGTGCGTAAGGATGCATGTATGTGTAGCAGCGGCCACTGATATGTCCTCAGGGGTTCTTGTTTGCAATCTACTTCCAACACAGTGACTCCTTCCAATGATTCAGAGTGAATTCACATCAGCAGATGGAGAACAAACTGAACTGTTGGAACTGGCAAGGGACATCCGCCGAGTTGAGCACTTCTAATTGCTTCAATTCAATACTACGTTACGTTCAAAACAGAAACAGGTTAATTATTCTACTCTACTTGATATAAGGTTCCGAGAATATTATTAAAACCCACTGGCAATAGTACGCGTTCTAATTATTTTTTGTGTTGTGTTGTAAACACAATATTTTGATTAATTATTCTCCAATATTTTTGTTATAAAATGTAAAATGTTACTTGTCGATACAATAATGATCAGAAATATTGGTAACCCAACATAAAAAAATAATAAAATATTTTTTTCTAAAAATCTGAAAAAAAAATAGTTGCAGAATGTCCAAAGGTAGAATATATAATGTTTCTGATTTTTCTGTACTCTTTAATAAGTAACAGAAAGCACCCACATCCAGCGATGGAAATTCAATTAAAGCCAGTTTCGACATGGCATGACAGTCAATTCCTTTTTGTTGTTTTTTAAATTATTTTATTATTTTGAATGGTATACATGGTTCAGTTTTACAGTCAATTCCTTGTAAAGACAGAGCAGATAAAGAACAAATGGAAAATAGTAGACGTAGGTCAATAAAATTGCAATGAGCATTGGCAATATTGCAGGAAGCTTCTCATATTTTTGCGCCATAGGACTATCTAGACCCCACCCCTCCTTTTTACGACACATATTAAACAATGTCCTTCGATGGGTCATGTCTAGCGAGTTAGCTTTCGAAGCCGGAACCCCAGATTCGATTCCAGTTGGGGGGATTAACTGTCGCTTCTCACTGACATATTCATATTCTTCAATCTCTTTGATAACGTGAAAGCATCTCGCAGGTAGAGAATGCCAATAAACGTCATAAGGATTTGATTGATTGATTACTAGTGATTCCGGGCGCGTCAACTGCTTAGATCATTAGTCTTGTAAGTGTAATGCACGTTTCCCATCGGGAGGTAGCAGTGATCTTGCCCCGCTGGATGGTGAGATCCGACACCGACCTACCGTCAGCTATCGTGGTTTCCCCAACCAGGTATCTTCCACCAGCGGGGCACCGCCCCAATCGAGCCAAGCTCTAAGCACCCCCAAGTGGTCTCCCGACATGTGCGGTAGCGAAGTACCAAGTAAGTGTGAGTGTGTGTAAGGGGTGAGGATAGAACAAGGAATGGGAAGAAATGATCACGCACGGTCCAGGGCCCGTTTGTTAGGGTACTGCTCCGGCATTTGCCCGGTATTGATCGGAGAAAAGACGGAAAACTAGCGATCAGCGCAGCCGGACGCTAGAATTCTCCTCCAAACAGCGGCAGAACTCGACCTAGCTATCTGGCTAGTATCGAAAATGCTGGTACCGTTGGGATTCGAAAGCCAGTACCCCCCGGTCAGAGGTACCGCAGTGACATCAGATGATACCCTCTTCCGGGTGGTGTAAGGAATTCAATTGCTTACCACAGGTCTCCCGAGTCCATGGCCGCTAGGCTGAGACGGGATGGAGTGGCTCCGATCTCAGAATGCTGGAGTACTATATATACGTAATTGCACTTAAAAAGTTATATTGTATTGTTGAGAAGATTCATTCAAGAGATTCACTCATTGGAATTTGGTTTACAATTCAATGCAATTTTTTTCTGTCCTTATGCATTTTAAATTATCACTTGTACTCTAATCTATTATTTGTTTAACATCTGATATACTTATTAGATTATATATCTTCAATAATAATGCAACTACATTTAACATGAGTAAGAGCACATTATATATAGAAAATGGTACTAATGAAACCACTTTGATAATTGCTTTGTGTGAGTGTGCGACAGTGGATTAAAGGTGGTTGGTTTATCGACCTCATTTCACGTTGGAAAAATTCCTGATAACCGCTGGGACCAGAATATATTGGTGGGTAAGCATTGGTTATCAATTTTAATTGAAATCCTATGGAAATTACTCGGCCTAATCAAAGTCTCATTTTTGTGATAAAGAACTGAGCATGTTAGAGATCACACAAGTTCACAAACATGCTTTAAATTTTAGTAAAATTTGTTTTTTGATATAAATTGTAACAGCTACAATTTGGTTTAGTCTAATTTGATTTTGTTATATTACTTCGCCGAGAGAGAAGGAAAGAAAGAATGAAAGAGAGAAAGAAAGAGAAAGAGAGAAAAAAGAAAGAGCGCATATTTTAAACTGTCGCGTTCTTTTTGTCAGGAGTAAAACATGGGAATGTGTAATATGGCCATCTGTTTACTTCGTCGAAGTCAGTCAGTACTATCAAGACACTAACTAAATGTAAATAAATTCATGACAATATTTTTCCCAAAATATTGACGAATACATTATTGTTCTGTAGTTTTCTCCAAAACTCTAGAAATCGATTTAGCACCAAAACATAAGGATACATTGTCATATATGTAACGAATTTCTTGTTCTTGGGTCTGTTTTATTTTATTAGGTTTATTTATTTTGTGTACTTTTACTCTTAAAAAAGTGTGACATTCTAGTTTCTATATTTTAGTATTAGGTAATTACTTGTTTCTCGTCTTTCTGATACATTGTGTCTTTCTTGAATATTGCAGTTTTTGCACTTAATAGTACAAATTGTAATTTTTTCTTTCAATATTGGAGTTTCAAGTTTGTATAAATCCGTTTCTCGTATAACGGTTACAACCCGCTTAATAATAAATAAATCAACAAAATAAAACAAATGATCAATTAATTAAATTAATTAAATAAATTTAACAATTAATTAAATAATAAATTTGAGAGCATGCAAAACCAAATTAGTCTGGGACCTTAGCACATTACGTACCTCTAAATTTGCTCGTATTCTTTCATGAAGACGTTGGTTAATGCCTCAACCGCCACATTTTTTATACTATAATTCTTTATCCAACATTTCTCAGGGTTCGTCTTGTGTCTCTTAGTCTTCTTATATTTCAAGACACTTAACAGGTACGACAAAATGTCCATGGGAAATCATCTTTTTATGTCAAAATTTATAAATGAACAATGCAGACGATAACTAGCTCCTTTGGCAGTCTCTCGTGTTTTATCTTGCTTAGTTCATTAAACTAGAAAACAGAAAGAGAATTTACGAGAAAAGAATAAGTTCGAACGCCCAATAACGAAACAAATATGTTGCCACGTTGAAACACGGAGGAAACTCGTCGAAGTCGCAAATGGACGTAAACGGGCTCGTCCATTTTTGTGAGCTATAGCTAATCTATTCTCAAAAGGCTTTGTGTATTTGGGTAAAGATTAATAACCATTAAATATTTACATAAGAATGTTCGCATTATTTGTAGTTTGCATTGTAACATCACGTATTCGTAAAGCACTGACAACCTTTCATAGACTTGTCCGTTTGCCTGTTGTCTCAGCCCCCACTATAAGACACAACCTCCACAGCTCACGACCGTTGAGCTCCCTCACTTCTCAACTTTCCAGGGGAATTACATGCCACGTCGTACGTGGGGCCGGCATGCGGACATAAATCAAGGAAGACGCTCAAAGAAGCCTGCATAAATAAGATTCACGAGTCAAGATGAAGATTTTAGCCTGGATTTTCCTCATCTCCATGTGAATGCTAAGCCACTACCTTTATCGTGCCGTCAGCTCCAGCTCTCATATCTTTGTCCCTCCTCCATCATCACATCCAACACAAAACCCCCTCTGAGAGCCATCAGCTTTGAAAATACTTTATCGTTTTCCTCCGCATCTTCTCTTTTCACTCGTTCACTACATCTGCTGGCAACACAGGTACTGCGGTTCAAAGCGATAACTTTGTCTCAATTATCTACGTAATGTCATCAATAAAATGAAATAATCAATGTCGCCGTGTCTTTTAAACAACTAATGAATTCAATAGTTTATATCTCGTACAATTTCATTTTGAAAGGCAGCACGAAATCTTTGTATAATTAGTGTTACATACGTAATGCGTCTTTTTTTTTAAATTTATTTCTTCTCGTTCGACAAACTTGTCTTTCGAGGAGGTTAAATTATGAATTACACAGTTTTTAACTTTTTGGGAATGGCCATCCATAAGCAGTGGTTTTTATTACTCGGAATAACGTAAACATTGGGCTAAAGGTAAATGAAGCGAGGTTGAAGACTGTTTCAGTTTGATCTATTGACAGTTATGGGGGATTACGGTGGTTTGAATCGGTCTTTGGGATACCTGGATTTAATACGTGAGTATGCAGCATTGCGACCTAGGCTGAAGATTAAGGAGCATGGGGAAGTGTGAAGGTTTTGGTAAAAATTTTGGGCTATTTGAGTTATGTGATCGCTTAATGAAGGCACTTTCAATTCTCTGCGAATCTGGGTGTTCGGAATGAACCAGGGGGCATTTAGAGTTCTTCTTAAAAATACATTCTGAATGGCTGTTAATTTTTGGAGATTGCTAGTCGCTGCACAACCCCAAACTGGACATGCATAAGTCATGGTTGGTAGAATTACGGACTTAAATAGTAGCAATCGGCATTCAACTTTCAATGAAAAATATGCATTGATTAGAGGGAAGAGTTTTGATATTTTTGCAGAAGCTTTGTTAGCTATTGCATTTATGTGTGGTTTCCATGTTAATCTTTTGTCCAGCAACACTCCTAAGTATTTTATCGGTGAGGAGGTCCACGGAATATATGTGTTGTGAAGGTTTAATTCAGTAGGATTTTTTTGGGCGGCGCAACGTGAAGATTTTAGCTTCACATTTTAACGGGTTTATTTTGATTCTCCATTTTTGAGTCCAGTTAACATATTCGTTTAATGAGTTTTGAATATAGTCCTTGGCTACGGCAATGTCGCTGTGCGTTGCGAAGAGGGCGATATCATCTGCGTACAGCGCTAACTTGGAGTCACCCTCAGTGGGGATATCGTAGCTAAAAATGTTGAACAGAATGGGAGAGAGTGCCGAACCTTGTGGCACTCCTGCATCAATGGTGCGCGGGCAAGAGGTTGAAGAGTTGATTTTTACAATAAACGATCTTTTAGAGAGGAAACTTTCGATAACCTTTTGTAAATACTCCGGGACTCCTAGTTGTCGCATTTTATAAATTAGGCCCGAGTGCCAGACTCTGTCGTACGCCTGACTTATATCCAGAAATACCGATGCTGTATGTTTCTTTAGGTGATAGCCTTGTGCTATTTCTTCAGTGAGTCGTAGTAGTTGGTGCGTTGTTGAGTGATTGATCCTGAACCCGAATTGAATTGACGAAATGGCGTTGATGGAATTGAGGAATTTAATAAGTCTAGATAGTTTTAGTCTTTCAAATATTTTAGATATGGTTGGCAATAGACTAATAGGTCTGTAGCTTTCAACGTATCTCGGGTCTTTTCCAACTTTACAGAAAGGAATTATTACTGATTTTTTCCACGCTGGAGGAAAATAGTGAAGCCTTAAAACCGCGTTGAATATTGCCGTCAGGGCTGCAATAGATCGCCTGTTCAACATTTTCACGCACACGGTATTTATGCCGTCAATTCCAGGTGCTTTCTTAATTTTCAAACGCTTAATTTCAAAGGCTGTCTCAGATGGAGTAATGAATTTAATGGGTGGTGCGGAAGTTGCAAAAGTAGAGTTGACGAAATTTTTGATTTTGGAGTTAAATGATGATTTGGTCATGGGGTGCGGTTTGAAGGTAGTTTCAAGGTGTTCCGCCATTACCGATGACTTATCCTCGTCTGAGTATACTCGGTTATTTCCTATTTTAAAGGGTGGAACGTTTGATTTTTCTTTGGCCAGGCGCTTGACCGATGACCAGAGGTGACTCGAATTTGGATGAATTTCGCCTATATACTTATTGAAACTTGAGAAACGTAGTTTATAAAGTTTGGTTTCCACCAGCCTTGTTAACTTATTTACTTTCGTTTTAACGTCTGGTCTTCGAGTAATTTGCCAGTACCGTCTCATATTATTTTTTGATTTAATTAAATTTCGAATGTTTACTGGGATCGGTTTAGCATTTGGTGTACGGCGAGGTCATGTCGACTGTTTGGTGGCATTAATAGTTGCTTTGGAGAATTTATCAACTTCATCGTCGATGTCGCGCCTATTACTTATACTTTTCGGATATGAGTAAAAGGATAACATTAGATTAGTATACTTATTACAATTTACGATTCCTCTTACTTCCTGATCGAGCTGTATACTATTGATTTGTGCCGATAAGGATATTAGTATCGGGCAGTGGTCAGAGTCGAGATCCGGTAATACTTTTTGATGAATGGGAAAATTAACATTTTTGGTGAGTAAAATATCTAAGACATTTGGAATGATGTTTGGATCGGACGCGTATCTTGTTAGTTCATTTGGAGCTAATATGCTGATGTTATATACAGTTGCAAAATCTGATAGCTTCTGTCCTTGCCACGATGTCGTGTTACAGCCCCACGCTATATTTTTACTATTGAAGTCACCTAGAGCCGACCTGGATGGCCGAGATGGCTAAGAGCGAGTACCGACTCAGCGCTTCGGCCCGAAGGGTCGCGGGTTCGAGTCCCGCCTTGGGCATGGCTGTTTATCCCTTGACTTTGTGTGTGTTGTCGCGGAGGGCCTCGCGTTCTGCTGACCCCAGATCAGAGGAGCCCGCAAGTGTTTGTCTAGTGTATGGTCGAATATGCGTTCCTTCGGGACGTAAAGGGCAACCGGCTGTCGGCTGGATAAAAGCCCTAGGAAGAAGAAGTCACCTAGAAATAGTGTCGGATTGTTATCACTGAATATACGTCTGTATGAGTTTTCCGGAAAGGTTCTGTTAGGGGGTTTATATCCTGCTATAATAGTTAAAGTTTTGCCATTACTTTCAATTCGCACTCCGACAGTTTCCAGATTTCTTGACATAGGTGTCGGAACTTGCGCGTGTTTAAAGTTCTTCGATATAAATATAGCTACACCGCCTGACGCTATATGTGACGTTTCTCTGTCATTACGATACGAGATGAAACCCGGAATATTGAATCTTGCACCCGGAAATAAATGGGTTTCCGTGATACAGGCAATATTAATACTGGGGTGTTTCAGGAAATATCGGAAACTATTTTCCTTTTTTTTAGACCGTTGGCGTTCCAGTTTAATATCTTATTTACCTCTTGAATAGTTCCCATTATTTAGTACTGATGTAACTATTTTCTCTACCATACTTTGGATTTGAGGGACGATAGCAGATACAACTGGGCAGTAAATATTGTTTGGCTGCTCTAACTTGGCTGCCGTGCGAGGAGAGGTGGGAAATGTTTACTGGATTGTGGGGGAGGGTTAGGAGAAAATGTGGATTGTAAAGTACGTTGGTTGTTCGATTTACTGTCATTTTCTTTTTGGGAAGTTTTGATAAAGGACTCAATATATTTTTTATAATAGCTACAACCCCTATAATTAGCTGCGTGAAATTCAAAACAGTTAGCACACTGTGGTGCGGCGTCTTTAGACTTTTTGCAATCCGAATAATGATGGTTTCCCACGCATTTTATGCGCCTGGGATGATAGCCACAGTTTGGTTGTGAATGACAATATCTCTGACATTTTTTTACACATTATTACTCTGGAATTTAACCTTTGTTGCACTTTGATTACACTATGAATAAACCTGTTTAAAGAATATATCTTTCGAGCTTCATTATTGTTTTCTAAATCTACTGCACATACTGGAATTGGCTTTCTTTCCTTATTATAGAGTCTGCAAACTTTTAACACTGGAAGATTCAAACGAATAAGTTCATCTATAATGACTTTTCTGAGTAGCTTGTAGGTATGTCCTTCATTATCACTGAGAGGGGCTTTTGTGTTGGATCTCTGAACGAGTAGTACTGAATGTTTTGTTCATCACAAAATTTTCTAAAACTGCGGTAGTCTTCAATAGAAGTGAGCATTATTGTGACTGAATTTTTGTTAGGTTTAGTAGTAAAGTCTGCTTGGGCTATATTTTTTAAGTCTGATATTAACTTGTTATAATCATCTACTTCGTGAAAGTAAATGGGTGGGATTTTCACTTGCACTGGTTCTATCTGACTATGCTCCATGGAATCACTTACAGTATTTTCTAACAACTTATATCTAGATGAGACTGGAATACTGTAACTGATTTCACTGCACTCTTCACTAAGCTGATTGTTACTTTCGCTACGCTGGGAGAATTTGGGCTTCTTACTGTCCGATCTGCTATCGGCGTTAACGTCACTTACTTGTGAACTTTGCAAGGTAGTAGAACCAGCAGTACATACGCCACTTTGTTGGTCTCCTTCTGTTGTAGCTTTTGGTCCTGGTTGAGATATTAGCGGAGGCTGACCATGAGGCTGTTGAGGCACTCTCATTAGCTGTGACTGAGTTTGTCCTTGTTGCGCGAGGTGCAGCTGTGTTTGCAACTGATGAAGCTGCTGTTGATACATCTGCTGCTGTTGGTGAAGTTGATGTTGTAGATGAGCTATCATGTTAATATCTGACTGGGAGTTTACATGATCACATTCACTATCCACTTCGTTCAAAGTGTCCATGGCACTTCTGATAAGTTGCCCCGTTGAGGGGCCTGAGTTTACTGACATTCACAATAACTCGGCACTTAACTGATGCAAGAAAGTCACAAAAACAATGTTTTAAATAAACTTAGCCCGTTACGGGCTCCGTATCCGACGATCACCACCTAACGCTTATCTTGATTGCCACTACTGAGGCGAGGGCAAGCGCTGCCGTGCAGCGGGACGTGCGTACGCTACCACTGCTGGGCCGAGACTGTTAAATTGTGAGGGGCTTCGTCAACACTACACTCAATTTCATTAATTGCCAGTGATTATTTTTTAAATATGTATATTTAATTTATAGAATACAAACATTTTTATTTAAGTATTCATTTTGCTACCTCATTTCTCGTTTGATAAGTCCTGATATCCTGTTGTGCATTAAACGTCGTCGATGTGCTGACTATGTTTGAAAATATACATTGCTGTAAATATGCGTACAGTCCGACAGATTATTCTATAGATTTCATAAAAAAAATTCTTCCACAAATTCCTAAAGAGTAATTAAGAGTTTCTCAGCAAAACCACATAATAAATATTTCGTTCATTAAATGCAATCTCATAAAATTATAATTTTAATTTTTGATTATTTGTCTCGTTTTATAATGTTGGTTGGTTGTTAGTGATTCCGGGCGCGTAAACTACCGAGGTCATTTCTCGCATGAGTGTAGTGCTTTTTTGCCTCGAGAGGTGGCGATGATCTTCCCCTCTGGATAGCGCGATGCGGCGCTGACCTATCGTCGGCTAGCGGGGCTTCGCTCAACGAGGTATCTCTCGCCAGCGTGGCACCGCCCCAGCCGGGACAAGCTCTGAGCTCCCGTCCAGTCTCTCAGCATGAGTGATAGTGTAATGCATGTTAGTGTAAGTATGTGTAATGGGTGAGGATAGGAAAAGGAACAGAAAGAAAAGATCGCGCGCGGTCCGTGGCGTGTTTGTTAGGATGCTGCTTCGCCATTCGCCTGGTGTTGATCGGAGAAGTCACAGAAAACTACCGATGAGAGCAGCCGACCTCTAGAATTCTCCTCCAGGCAGCGAATTAATTAGACCTACCTGGAAAGCTAGTGTCGAAATCTTGCCACTGTCGGCACTCGAACCTAGGGCCTTCAGGTCAGAGGAACTGTAGTGTCATCAGTTGATATACTGAGCCACCTCTCCCGGTTCGTTGTATAAACCTTTTTGCAGTTTTAAACGCGTGGGAGTCAAATATGAAGTTACAAAACCAAACTGGTGATAATTTCGATAATTTTAAACCTTTTTCTACTTGACCTAAAGCTAATCTTAATTTCAAATACATTTTGTGAATATCTATCTTTGAGTTTTGAACATATTGTATTCAATGGGCAGTTTTTCGTCTGTTCGTCTAGAATATGGGAGCGTGATTTTTACACACGAAATGACTCGCTTAGTAGTTATTTATGTATCAAGGGCGTTAAGTAGATGTTTTTGACCCGAGGGCGACTTCCAAACCCGAGGGCCTCTGGTCCGACGGTTTAAAAGTGGCCTGAGAGGCAAAAACATCTAGTAACGCCCGTGGTGCATATAAAACTTTATGGTTTACTAGTTCGTTGCTGAATTTAAAGAGAATTCGATATATTTTATTATTTTTGTTACGTCTAAAGTGAAAAGATGCCTTGTAATAGTCATAATATGACGTCAGATGAACAAAACAGTGTATGCATCTAATGGTTATTGCATAATCGTTATTGGACTGATTTGTTTGTACAAAATGACAGAATATTGTAAAGTTCCTGCAAAAATTTTCGCAAAAGCCAAATTTCCTGTAAAATTTTGAAAAATATATGAAAATGTTTATGGTGTATTTGAAAGTTATATAACAGTGTGAATAACTGTGTAAATTGCGTTGATGAAACGGTGCTTTTAGGTTATTTGCTCCTAGTGACAAAAGTTATTTATAATATGTCATAACACCAAAAATAACATTTCGAGAACATTAACCAATGTGCCTTATAGTCTACATCTTATTACGAGTAGTATTGCTACTCAAGAAGCACATACTGTGTCTCTAAGAATAGGTGATACGTAACAGTGAAATATGAGAGAGTGATGGCAATTGTATATTCACAGGAACATTACAAAATTACAATTTTCATATCAGTTAAGCAATATAATATTTATAACAAGTTATTTAACTTATTTGAGCATTATTCCATTTATTTACTATTGCATTTGCATGCATCGTAATTTTAATAAATCGAATTTATAAAAATGTATGTGCTGTGTTAGTGTTAGAGCGAGCCATAAAGTACTGAAAAGGTCTGAGAGCATAAACTTTCAGAAAAACCCGTAAGGGTATTAACAGTACCATTACGTGTTTTGTTTTAGGCCCGTAAACACACAACAATGAACTAGTAAACCATAAAAATAATTATGCAGTATTTGAGCCTGTATGAACATTCTCAACTTTGTAAATAAACCTATATTATTTTGTAGTAGAGAAACGTTACATCCAACATTCTTAAAAATGTGATTTTCAAAGAGAATTTCAAAGCAAGGTGTTGAAATACATTTTAACTTTGTAAAAAAGTTACATTTGTTGAAAAGATGCGTTTCGATAAGACAGATTGGAATGAAATTCCACAATACAAGGTCCACCTAACCGCGGCTTGAAATCGATCGTTGATAACTATAAAACAGTGCGTCCACATCACGGAAGTTAATTCAGCCACTAGATATCTAGGAACATTCCGGACGTTTCTATGTGTCTTTTGGGGCGCTGAGATCGAATTTTTTTGCCAACTCGAAAAATGTCATCTTCACAGAGAAAATTAAAAAAACTAAACGTTTAATAATTTTTTTCTCTTTGTCGCGTATATCTCCAAATCTATGCGTTTAATCGAAACAGACATTATAATCCAGTCAAATGGTGCTCAAAAGAGATCGATCCCGAAAAAAATTCCGGAAGTTTTTTCTCAGCGGTTCTATGTTTTAGAGGGTGCTGAATTCAAATTTGATGTTTGACAACTGAAAAAGTAGACTTCACAGAGAAAACTGTAAAAACCTTGCCTTGTTTTTAATTAAAGTTTCACCCTGATTTTAGTTTTTCACTTATATTTTCAAAACTATACGTTTTAATGAAACAAATTTTATTAACAAAATTAAAGTAGATAAAATGTCCTATAAAATGGATACATTCATTTTAAATTTTTCAGGAAGGGTTTAGATCTTAGAACGCGCTAAGAAACAAATACATTTCGGGCTTCTAACCAAAGCTGGAGAATAGCTCTTTCCAGCCATCCTGCCCGGGGCGGTGCACTAATTTCACTTAATTATGCTTGAAGACGATTGTATGGAACTAATAATTGACATTATTAAATGATTAAAAGTGTATTTTGAACAGTTTTGAAGGCAACGTTAGGTATACATGAACGTAGTTAAGGTGATTCAACCTCTTCTTGAGCTACTTTCATGTACGCAAAAATCAATTTTTCGTGTACGAGTTGTCTATTATTTTTCGTGGACTTCAATTTGTGAGTAACACTTAAATGAAAAAAAATTACTATCTTTCGGTCTCCCACTGGCTTCAACAAAATATTCCAACCCACTTTCCATCACAAAAGTTGACCGCGTTTAATCTTCCAATGTTTGATCACAAATAGCCCACTTTCTGCGAGGCATTATGCACACGCAATAAAACGGAAAATCTTGCAGGTTCATATTATTTTACAATGCGTTCGTGATGTGGCAAACTACTTGTATCTTAGCACTGGCTGCCGATCGCATGCCAGTGCATAAGGCTGGGTTATTGCTAAAGGGTCAATTCCACGCTGGTGCGTGGTGTAAGGTGCTGTTTCAGGTAGAGTTACGAGCCGGTGCATATAATACTTCTTGGAATAATATGCCAGTTATAGATTTCCAAATTTTGCTCTGAGGATCTACGTATCTCGCGCGAGAATCTGAATTATCTCTGTCGCTGTCATTTTCTTGGGAATTAGTACATCGGTGTCAGAGATTTGCGGTAATAGTCACATGCACTACTACTGCATAGGCTACAAAATGTGTTGGTAACAAAACAATGTTTATAATTACAGCTGGAGAAGATGAGATAGTACGAAAAGAGAGAACAGGAGATATTTCGTGTAAATATCAATCTGGCAGAGTCAGACTCTATGCACATCTATCTGTAGCCCATCGCTACATGCTCTATGGTAAGTTTTTTTAAGAATATGATTTATCATTGTTTCCTCTATAGACAATTATATAATTATCGGCAAAACCTAGAGGATGGACAAGTGCTGTCTTTCATGCCGAGGGAAATTCGACACTCATTAGTGAGAAATTAATTATGCCCACTATTGCAGAAAGTGCTACTTCAGCTCCGAGCTTCAGCAACTTTGCATTGATTCGGTCGGAGCCATATGCGTTTGATTTAGGACTCAAAATGATTTTAGTGACGTCTGTGGGTGATACTGACGCAAAGTACAAAGTGTCTTTAATACTTTAATCTCTGTGCTTTGCAGCATAGATAAAGTTTGAGATTTTAGGAGTGGATTTATTGACTGCGCAAAGATAACAAAAGCATAATTTTGCGAATCAAGTGACATTTATTTCTGTTGAATTTCGAATATTTCCAACACCTATAGTGCGCAAATTTTTCCAGAGCAATGTAGAAACACGCTTATTTTGAAAAATAGAGTGATAATATTTAATGTATCCATTTTATGTATCTGCGCACTTCTGAACATTTGGGATACACGATTTCTAAGTTTTTTATACGTAACATGGTCGTTGCAGTTCCTTGTTTTCCGAAAAACTTTGTACGCAGTGTCCCTATCGTGCGCAGTGTCCCTATCTCCTATTGGCGGATTTCACCGGATATTCATGGAGCTGCGGGACGTGTCACGCGTGACGTCTTTAGTGGAATATGTCTATTTACAAGTTCATTAAATATTTCCGTAAATACTGCTACTTTGTTATTGAGCGAGGTTTCCTTTAATACACTATTCCAGGGGACCGAAAATCCATCAGGAACGAAAGAATTTGCATCAAAGTTCTTATAATCTCGATATTTTATTATTTTCCGTGTGTATTTTGGACATTTTAAATTACATGATACGTAGATAAGATCATATTTAGATATTCCCGGGTCGGAAAATTGCCCATGAGAACGCGCTCTTGCAGATTTTGACACTATGAAATGATCTATCCTTGTTTCAGAATCTCTTGTAATGTGAGTTGCATTTAGGGGAAGAATCTTTAGGTTTATATTACGAAAAAACGAGCAAAGTTGTCAGATGAGGCAGATTTTTTCAGTAGATTACAATTAAAGTCACCCAATAATGTCCTCATATTTAGGAATACGAAGGAAGCGAATAAGTCGTCTAGTTCGTCAATGTCGCCTGATTTGGGAGGAGAATACACTACCGCCACGAGACACTTACCTGCGAAATTAGCTTCAGCAATTAAGTATTCGCTGAAGTGGTCTTTATGATTTACTGAAGAGAAAATAACTTTGCAGTTAATGTCATCACGTAAATAGATACCGACACCTCCGCCATGTGCAGCAACGCTGGATTTTCTTTCACATCTCCAAAGCCGGTATCCGGGGACTTTGACAATTTGAGAATTTAATGATTTTTTGAGTCATGTTTCGCTAATGAGTAGTGCGTGAAATTTATGTTTTGTTACAATTTCCTGAATCGCGGAGTGTATGCTGCATCGCAGCATGCAGCACGGCCAGACTCTGGTGCGTGAGCTTTTCATGAATGGTAATTTTTTGGCCTTTCAAAAGCCTCTTCGACTGGAAGACCTGTCGCCGTTTCCTGTAACTCATAAACTTCACTAAAATTGGCCTGTTTTTATCAGCGAATTTGCGATCGACTCTATGGATTCTATCTATATAATTTAAAGACAAGTCTACACTTATCTTTTTGGTCACATCAATGACCATATCGTCGGTGTTTCGCCCTCCTGCTCTTCTAAGCCAAATGTACGCAATTTCTTCTGCTATACATTTCAAGCTGGTTCGCCTTCAGCTCCAGCTCAGTTTTCAAGATGCGAATCTCTTGATCGCGGTCTTCAATTTTTTTCTGCAACGACAAAATAAGATTTTCATTGAAGGCCATCGATTTCTGCAACTTCTTAGCCCCTACATCTGTTAAGGTAGAGGCAAGAGATTGCAAAAAGCTCTCCGAATGAAGAGTGCGCTTCAAGACCGCATCAACCTCGGCCTTGATTTTGGCCTGCAGGTCGGAGTCGTTCTCGTTGCGGCTTACCTTCGGAGGCATGATAAAAGAAATGAAACAAAAATATAAGGAAATAAAATGAGATTAAAGTTTCTTACGGACAACTAGAGTACCGCGAGAAAAAAGAGAAAACGAGAAAAAAAATTGAAAGTGATAAGTAGCAGAAGCTAAAGACAATTTGAGAAGCAAAACAAACAAGACCAGTAAATTACTCTTTTGAAAAGTAACAAATTGAAAGTTGATAAATAGAAAGAGAAATTAATAAAATAAAAAGAAATAAGTCAAATTTGAGTTTTAATGAAAGTAATAAAAGAAATAATACTTATCTGTCGGAGTTGCACTGTTTCACAGCTTGCTGCGGGCTCCGTTCACCGGGAAATATGCGGCCAACGATTTCTTGCTTCGAAACTACCTGTAGATGAGCCCGGAGCACTCAAAAAGACGTCTTTATAGCACGAAGGACATGAATAGACTGCATAGATGTATTCTTTTTTTTTTTCAAAAATGGCACAAATGTATTTTTTTGAAATATCTCACACGCCATCAATATGCACATTTGCATCGATTTGTTTACATTAATACATTTGTAAGTGGAAGTGCTTTAAATGACTTCAAATAAAGTTTTTCGAAAACTCAATAGATTCCTGTGAAAAATAGCTTCAAATTTTGCATTTACAGTAATGCTTAATCGTCATTTTATTAAAAACGGCTCTAAATTTTCAATGAAAATTGTTATTTAGGACGACGCTATAGCCTTCTTTAATATTCTTAAAATTTAATTTAGGTTCCACTATTCGGAAACAGAAAAGTTGTGAAAATTAAAAAAAAATCTTTTTGGGGCCGCAATAGATGGCAGCAGGCAAGAAGAAGGAACAAGAATACACACCAAAGAAATTAGAAAACTTGACTACGAGAATGTCTGTGCCAATCTTTAGCACCTCTAGTTACTTTCTCGTATATATACGTATAATACTGAGAACACGTAGTATAGAGAAAGTTTGTAATGCTGCAGAAAATCAATTTCGAGATTTTAACGGAAATATACGATTGGGGGTCCCCTGATATCGAAAAAGTATTTTTTCAAAACGTCCGTCCGAATGTGTCTGTCCGTCTGTCTGTATGTCAGTCCGTCCGTCCGTGAACACTAATAGCGCCTAAACCATGCGTAGGATATTTTCTAAATTGAAGAAACCCCTGTCCATCTGGCTCTAGTTGATGCTTTAAAATTTTGAAAAACATTCTCTAAAAGCTGGGGGTACTTTACATGAAGGCCCCCGGAGATTTCCAAAATTTTCTCAAAAACAGATCCAAAATTTTGCTCACAATTCCGCCATTTTCTCAAAAATGGCTCCAAATTTTTTCTTCAAATGTTTCTAATGAATGGTGCTAATTGCACTGTTTAATATGACAAAGTTTATTTTGGTGTATTTTTTGTTTTTCAAAAATTACACAAATATAAGTTTTTTGAAATATCTCTCACGCCGTTAATATGTACATTTCCATTGATTTGTATACATTATTATATTTGTGAGTAGAAGTGCTTTAAATGACTTTAAATGCAATTATTCGAAAACTCAATAGATTCCTGTGAAAGAGAGATTAAAATTTCGCATTTTCAGTAATGCTTAATTGCTATTTTCTTAAAAACGACTTAAAATCTTTCAATGAAAATTTCTATTTTGGACGAGATATTACTCTTATTTAATATTATTGAAGTAATATTTCTGTTTTACTCTTAGGAAAGCAAAAAATGAGGAAATGTCAAAAAAATGAACTTTGGAAGACAATAGATGGCTGCCTGCCAAAGAATGGAGCAAGTCCTTAAAGCCGGACTACATCAAGAAAATTACAAAAATTTGCTACGAGAATGTCTGTGCCATTCTGTAGCATCTCTAGTTTTATATAAAACTAAGAACTGATGAATCAAAACTGATTTAAAACAAATAATTATGATAAAGACTGAAAACCATAGCTGGTATCCCTATCTCGATGTAACTCGTAATAGTTTTTAAAATGGAGTGTCGGTTGGCCGAATTCTATTTTGTGTAACGCAGAAAATAATAACTTCCGAACAACCAGTAATGTTTAGCTTACATCTATCATAATGCATTTTCGTTAAATAATTTTACTGGATACGGAATTACTGTTCTTAGCCATCTTTGATATCATAACACCTCAAATCAGGAATCGTCTCGTTGACGCTACGGCTTCCGGGGACATCGGAAGCACCACGATGACATCGCTCGCAGAGGTAGTGTGGCTGACAAATATGCATTGAGACACCTGTATTTTACACTCTGGACCTATCCTCATCTCGGACATGCACATTCACGTGCACTACACTATGTATATACCGGAAGCTTACAGTCTCCCTGGTTGGGTGGGGCCTCGATCGTCGGAGATACTTGGAGGAGGGAAGTTTCGCAAGCTGACATGTAGGTTGGCACCGAATCTCACCATCTAGCGGGTAAAGAACACCAGCAATTTTCGTGACAACTCATACACAGTACTTGAGAGACTAATTACCATAGCAGTTCACGCGTCCTGAAACCCGACATGATTCTTTTCGTCCGTGCATCAAGGCAAGCAGACGACTGTGCGGAGGGCGGCCGTGGGGGCGAGGGAGGGAGAGGGGGGTAGATGGGGGTGTGCGCCGGGGCGCAGGCGGCCGGGGAAGTGGCGGAATTGAACTGGAGATCGCTCCGCGAGCCATCGGAGGGCGATTCAGTGCGCGCGAGCGATTTCGGTTGCTGCCTCGCCTCTTCGCCGCGCCCGAGAGCCTTCGCGGCAATATGAAGGTCAATACGTCCAGATTGCCTGGAGAAATACACCAAAAGACGACCCCGTTCTGTCAAATCCGTGACTTGCACCCAGCTCCCGAGACACGCGGCGTTCTGTCACTGGGGTCAGAAGGAATTTAATTCCAGTTTCTTGTCTTTGGTCAAAGTTTCAGTCGCTTCAACTTATCTTTTTCCCATTGCGTGCTTTGCTTTTACTTGTCATTGCGTTTGATAATTTGTCATCGTCCATTTAAACGTCCACTATTGTTCTCAGTCACCCAAGTGGTACAGTCAGAGGCGGATTTACAAATAGGAAAGGAGCAGCTGGTAGGACACATTTTAAAAGGGTCCTAAATTTACACGGAATTTAAAAGAATCAATTCAAATATCAAAATATGAAAAAATGTATTAAATTTCATTAACATTATTATCAATATCAAAACCAGTATTAGTAGTAAAATAGAAGTGCAGAGTGATATTATTCTTGTTTGCAAAGAAGAAACTAGTGGTCATCCCAAAGCACATACTTCCTCGCATTGTTTCTAAATGCTCCGCAATATTATACTACATAAACCAGCAAAAGTGTTTCCAACCAGAAAAAAAAATTCCACTCTAAAGTGCGCTCTCAGAACCTCAGAGTTAACTTGCCGACATTCAAACCACGACGCCACACAAGAGCTTTATGGATCAAATTGGGGCAGAGTCATAAAAAGATAAATGCCTGATTTATGTAAAAACACTCAACAATCAAAATATGCGTTAGAAACTCCCAAAGCATCCAGTCCGCTCAATATCAGTTTTGGAGAAAATCGGCTGAACGGTGAACCTTCCTTCCGAAGAGCTGAGTTCGTACCCGCTAATTAGCCACCTCGGCCACCAGGGTGGGACATGCGATTTACACTTCTATAATACTAATAAGAGTTTAGTTTCTTCAGTTCTAGCATTAGGCAACTGAAAAATTGCGAAAATATGAAAGAACGTTCTTTCGGCGGCGAAAGGTGGCACCAATATTTTGTATATTTATTTATCACATCTTTCTATATACGAGGGGAAACTTTAAAGAAAAAATCTGGCGGGGTTTGAGAAATTGCATAAACGTCAGACCCAAATTAAGCGAAATTAGATTGTTTTTCAAAGAATTGTACATTAACTTTTTCAAAGAGCAGATTTAATTCAACACACTTCGTTTAATGTAAAAATCGCTTTTTCCAATTTTTGTACTTTTCAAATGTTAACTTTTTGGGTATTTCAAAAAAAAAAACAATTGTCAAAAATGGCACTAGCACCGTTTTTTACCGTATCTTATTACATATGAGAAGAAAATTTAAAGCAAACATTTGCAGCGGTTTTAGAGAATTTTTTAAAAATTGTATAAATTTCAGACACGAATAAAGCAAAACCAACTAGTTTTCTCAAACAATTATGCATGACCTTTTTAGAAAGCTGATTTTTAAACAGACTTCGTTTAAAGCAAAAATCGCTATCTTTAATTTTGTAGTTTTCAAATGCTAACTTTTGGGGAATTTCTAAAAAACGCCGAAAATGCGACTAGCACAACATTTTTACCGTTCCTTATTACATTTCAGGAGGAAATTTAAAGAAAAAAATGGAAGCAGTTTTTGAAAAGACATTTTCCTATATTTCCCCCGATATTACACAAAAATTACACGGAAACGTCTCATAATTTCGAATAATTTATTGAACATGATGTTATTTAAAGATCTGTCTTTAAGGAACACATTTCATCAAGGGAAAAATCTCTGTCCTCAATATTATAGTGATAGGAAGACAGCCCAAAAAATTGTGCCTATTAAATTTTCAAACAATCCGTGATTTCAACGAACATGAGACTACCGCCATTCTCGTAAGCGTTCTTTAGGTTATCCGAACACAAAGTTAAAAAAAATTTAACGCTGTTTTTGAAAAAATGTTGAAAATGTTTTTGAGGCTTCACTTTAAGTACCCTTAAAAATCAAAATATCTGTTTGACACTCCCAAAGCTAGAAGTTCATTTACATTGATTGGAGAATATCAATGAAGAAAATCGGCTGAACGGTTTAGGCACTAGCTGGGACGACGGGCGGTCAGACAGGCACACACACGGACGTTTTGCCGTCAATCGATTTTTCGGTATCAAGAACCAACAAAACATGGATTCTGGATATACCATGTGTGAGAGAATTTTTTCTACATTTAGCAACAGGCTTTATCTACTTTTTCGTTACCAGTGCCCGACAATAAGAGTTTTTCTGGCGAAAATTCGTCGTTTTCGGGAACGATTACATAACTTTCTTTTCTTACCAAGAACTTCGTAAGGCGAGAAAATAAAAGTAAAAATGTATGCGGTCGGTCATAAATGAGAAAATGCTACTAAATGCACAGTCAATTAGGGTGATAGAATATTATTACTGACATTAAACGATGATTACTTGATTAAAAATTTCGCGCGCGTTTTGCTCGTTTTCCTCACAAAACCTAGATATTTCCTCATTCTAGTGTGCAATAGGTTTGTTGATATACATATCTATTGTGTCTATGCCAGAACTGTTTGTTTTGTATTGGATTTCTTAGTGAACAAATAGCAAACTAGTAGTGCTACAATAACACATACGGTGCTTCTCGCACTATTTATCACTGCACGCATTATTTGCAGCACATTAGAGAGACAGGCAAGGATAATTTCACATAGAATGAATTGGACATCCAGAACTAAAGATCATCCTATGAATACATTAAAAGTACGATATCATTTCGAAATGTAATTCTTATGCATACATGTATTCCTCCCGACTTAAATAAAGTTAAGTGTACCATTGTATTGTACGTAGAGACATTGTTACGTAAACATTATGTAAATAAAGCCACCTTATCATACCACTCTCTCATTCAAGTCACCCTCTGACAACGAAATTCTTGGAATAACGTCTCAAATATCCATCGCTGCATTGTATGGCAACGCCGTGTATGGCGGAAATATCAAATTACTATTGTAATAAAGAATCGTACAAAAATATGATAATGGTTTTTTCTTTCCTATTACACTTAAACGTTTTTAGGAGAGAAAATTTCATTGGGATAATTTCAATTACGAGTTGAGGATTGTTTGATAGATAAAACCTAAATTAAGTGAGAATAATAATTGTAGAATAGAATAATAATCGAATTAATATTAGGATTTTCGATAGTAAATGATAATCAAATAACATGTATTCTTTGTCATATCCCTTCCCATCCATTCCTTTTCTCCGAGAATTTTTTCATGACTCATAGTTGGTGGGACACCTGTATATATTTCATTAATTTCAAGCAGAAATTTCTAGAACACTATTAGTTTGTTCAAAAAATTATACATGTTCATTTTAATGACCTTATTTGTAGTACTTTCTCACCCTAACAAAATTACTTCGTAAGAAGAGAAAATTATAAACTCATGCGGCGGAAAACGGCAAATTTTCGGCTGAAAAACTCTTATTGCCAGGCCCTGGTAAGGAAAAAGTCATGTTGCTCTATGTTTTAAATTACTTCTTCTAGCATGTGTAGCCAGAATGCATGGTTTGTAGGTCCTTGATACTAAAATATTGATTGACGGCAAAAGCCCGTCTGTCTGTCCGTGTGTGGTCAACGCTTTGAAAGTGTGAACAATCGATTTGAAAGAAATCGAGGCTTTGAGAGCCTCAAACGGATTTTACTCCCTCTCTCTCTCTCTCTCTCTCTCTCTCTCTCTCTATATATATATATATATATATATATATATATATATATATATATATATATATACGTATGTATACGAGAAAGTAAAAATGTTATCTTCAATATTTTAATAGTAGAAAGACGGCGAAAAAAGTTGAAACTTTGCTATTTTCCAAAAATCAGGGATTTAGACGAAAATGAGACCTGTATCGTTCTCTTAAGCGTTCGTCATGATATCCGATAACCACATTTAATAAAAAAAATTGTACTATTTTTACTTTGTTGCACTTACTTCGTAAAAAACATGTTATATAATCGTGCGGTGGAAAACGGCGAATTTGGCTTGATTGAATTATTACTGAATCAATTTGCCAAGGAATGAAATTCACATAATTTGTAGGTAAATGGAAGATGTTTTTACTGGATAAAATTCTATAATATTACGAGTATATCCATTAATGTGCATGCAATATATTTTTAGAACTGTTAGATACTGAAAGGATGACAGAATTGAACCGATTTGAAATATTTAAACACTAAATTTGAACAACTTGTTCTTGTGTTAAAGAAAGGGAGTACTGTAATGAAAATAACAGTGCATAGCCAACTCAGATTAATGTTAGAAAAAAATAACGTAAGTAGGTTTAGTAAATGTTGATGCACTCACTTTAGTTAGTGGATTTTGAATGACACTCATGTTAACTGGAAAAGTTTACGTGTAATATTCCATTCCTTACTAAAGAAGTGACATCAAGGAAAAACACAGGCATGAGTTCAGGACAAGTTGTTCATAGTGTCAGAATCAGCTCTCTTTAAGTCTTTAATATACCAAATTTAAATACAGACTTTTTAAATATTCAGCCGGACATTATGGAATTGTCTCTTACCTCACTGCAAACGTCAATTGTTCTGAAATGATTTAAACAATTAATACGCCCGGGCTTATCTTATATTTGAGTACAGATGTAGATATAACAATGCAACACGTCACAGTTTGTCTCGGGGCCTACTCAAAGAGAACGCAGTGCAATGTGGCTGCCAGGAGCCGCAGCTGGCGGCGACAGGCGAATGGGGTAGGTCTGGACGAGGCGCGAATGGGAGCAGGTGCCGTATCAAGACGGCTTCCATGTCGTTTGCACCTCAAACTCCTACATCTCTCCCTTTCCATCGCGCCCTTCATCCCCGCTCTCACTGTTTGCTCCTCTCGCTATTCCTTCCCACCCGTGCCTCATAGCATCCTCTCACGTTCTTCGCTTCCCAGAATGCATCAACCGCCCTCTCTCCTCCCGGCGCTCGCTTCGCAGAGCGCCCCCCGCACTGGAACACTTAAGGCTTCCGCGCGCGCGCCCTTGTTTTGATTCCCATGCCCGCGCGTCGCATTGTGAGCAGGCGAGGCGTGGGACATCCACCAACAGCTGCCGCATTACGCTCAACAGCAACAGCTCGGAGCTCTCTGGGCAACGCCCAACGCCCAAACAAATGCGCGTTATCGAACCAGCTTGTTGGCTTTATTCTTCGCACATAATGCTCATTTTGATTCTTTATTTATTTATTTATTTATTTATTTATTTATTTATTTATTTATTTATTTATTTATTTATTTTTTATTTATTTATTTTATTTATTTTATTTTACGTCAAAAAAAAACAGTTAAAAACTGCGTATGACGTGCTATGGGGAAAAGTGAATTGTGTGCACATTTTCAAAATTCTGTGATCCCTACACTAAGTCATATACTACTTAAATTTTGAATTTTTGAAAGGGAAAAAAAAACTCCCATGTAATAAAATCTATTTTCAAGGATTCTTGAACACTAAGTTAGTTCTACATAGAATTACTTCTAATAGTACTTCCGTGTTGTTAGATTTAATAATAAAGAGGGAAAAGTACATATATTAATTTCTTTCTGCACAGCTTTTGCTGATACTTCTGGGAAGAAGGTTTCCACTTCAATACTATACTGTTTCTCTTAAATATTGTGTCACATACTTTTCATTAATTTGTGCCTAATTCCTTTCAAATCTCGTAAAATTTTAATAGAAACTATAATGTTCACCGCTTTTTATAGAGACGATGTTAGCAAACACGAACTACGCTTATCAATTTCATTTATTTTTAATGAATTGTCTGCGATGCGTTGCATGTTATTTCAGGCTCGTTGCACGCTGCTACACATTTTAATATCTTTTACAACAATTACTCTTAGTTTCTCTCGTATAAATAATAAAAATTGTGCTCGACAGATTTATTTGACGACGACGTAAGTAATTATAAATAATGTACTATTTAAAAACTGATAATATAGTTGTGGGGACTCAACTTCAAGTCACAATTTAGTAATAATGACGTGTTTTGACAACAGATTGCCTGTAGAGAAGTTATATAAATAAGAAGATATGCTAGCAAGAAAGGTGTCCGAAAGATTTTTTACACTCGAATTATATGAGAATGGGAAATATTATCGACACAAATAAATGTGTTAATCTGTTGAATTAATATATTTTAAGCATGAAATCAAAATAATTGTTCCGGGTATTAAACATTGTCTTTAATATTGAATATATTCAGAAGTGTTCACGCTTATTATTAGTATCATGAGTATTTAAAGAGTGGTTTGAATGAAATCAGTCATGTAGGGGCGTTGTTGTTGTTGATGATATATTATTTCGTTTCAGAAGAACGTTTTATTTTCGTTACTGTCTCTCAAAATAGTAAGTATAAAGAATGAACTAAGTATTATATATGATATTGGCCCCGCACCATGGATACCAGGATTTACATAAGACCTCTGTTTACACACAATATCTTTAAGCATAACTACCTCGGGAAGTCTAATATTCTACTGAAGAGGTCCTAATCGTGTAACAGCAGTGTCGGCAATCGTCGACGCGAAGCAGCTTCTGTCTTATCAGTGGGCGGAGACATCTTAGCGGAAGCGCAAAGACAGGCCGAACGGCGCATTAGCTGATTGTTCTCCCGGTCTGTCACCCTAGGCGGCGCAAAACCCCGACCGCCGCGCCGGGCTGGCGTGGCGGTGATGCATGAACCCGAGCGGATGAGAACATGTTACAAGTTATTCATGATGTTTCGCTTCTCCGCAGTACTATTCCAGTGAAGGAAATTAAACTTGCACATGCGTCATGTGCGCGCGGCATCCGCGAGATGGCGCGCGCTTCCTTCGTGAAATTAATATTCCACGACGAGCAAACTGGACACACAACGCATGCATATGCAGAGCTGCGAAACATACGGGTTGGGCGCCAGCTTTCGCGAAAAAGATAAACCTCCTGCTTTTTAAAGGAATGTAAACTCGTTGCGCGAACACTTCATTTACTTGTTCTAATGACTCTTTACAAAATCTCGACATGAAGACTAATTTTGTGAACAAGTATTTGAACTATTCGAAGTAACGCCAGGATAAATCGAATTTAAGGCGAACATTTATGCGATATGTTTTTAACATTTGGTATGAATTGAAAAACAATCATATACGCCTCGTTTCAGAGAAACATTTGGTTTTCATTACTGCTTACGTTTGAATATGCATGTGTATGTCTCTTGATTCATGGTTACTGATAAAACATAACGCCTAAAGTTACGAAATATTTTCAATTTAAACATTTACACACTGAAAATTAAAATATTACACGAAGTTTACATTAGAATATTAATTTTATGAGTTGAGAATTAATTTCTCTGTCAAGAGAATTATAACGACAGAGCTTAGCATAAGCAGAAGACAGTTTTGTTTCAACTTTTTTCACGACAAGAGATGATTTAAATAATTCTCGTTCTGGCTGAACTTTATGAATTTTCGAAAATTGCAAATTGGAAATAATGCGAGAGACAGCTTTTTAACGGTTTCAAATGATTACATTTGAGCGACTGTGTTTCCTAGCAGTAAAGTGTAAGGCGTGTTAACTCCATGGATCTGAGTTCAAGTCTTGGTGCGAAAAACTTGTGGTGGTTGAAAACACTTTTGCAGAGTCATATAGGAGCTTTTACGAATAATGCAAGAAAGAATGTTACCCCCAAATGTAGCACTAGACTGAACTGTAGACTGACTGAACAACGTGTCAGAGAAGAACTAAAACGTTTGAAGCTAAACTTATAAAAAAATATACATTTATAATTTATATAATCAACAATAATAAAATTGAAATTCATCCACTAAAGGGGTGAAATAGGATATGTTTGGTTTAATACAATCCGAATTGCATCTAGGTATTACTTATTCCATGGAAACTGTTTTGCGCGGCGAAAGAGAGTGCATGGTCCATTGATTAATTAGTGATTCACGACGCGGCAACTGCTGAGGTCACTCGTCTTGTGAATGTAGTGCATGATTTTATCGCGGGAGATAGCGATGATCTTCCTGTGTCGCTAGATCTGGCGCCGGCCTACGCCGGCTTGTGGGGATTTTCCCCTACCAGGTGTCTCCCTCGAGCGTGGTATTGCTCCATTGCGGACAAGCTTCAAGATACCGACCGGTCTTTCAGAATGTGTGATAGTGTAGTGTATGATAGTATAAGTGTGCCTAAGTAAGGGGTGAGGATAGGACAAGAAAGAGGAAGGGAAGATCGCGCGGGGTCCATGCTCCGTTTGTTAGGGCACTGATCCGGTATGCACCCCGTATTGATCGAAAAAAAAAAACACGGAAAATTACCGACCAGAGCAGTCGATGGGGGTTCAGTCGAGCCGGAGCGAGTGTAGGGCGAAGTGGGGAGGGCGTGACGGAGACGGGGAGGGGGAGATAGGGGCCTGTCGGGAAGAGCGGTGCTGGCGGATGTATTGGATTCTGTTTATTTACATGTATTTATTGCAACAACATGCTGAATACTGAATCTTTGTTGCATACATTTAAATTACAATTATATACGAAACGAAACATCAAAAACTGAGAGAGAAAATCATTTACGCGAGACGAGACATGGGCCTCTTGCATCACCCGCTGCCAAACGCGGCGTTTGGGTCGAGCTGTTTGTCAAGTGAACCATGCTCTGTCTTCAGCAGAAAGAAAGAGTGGCAGCCTCTTTCCTTCCCCTACATCACCCTTGCATCGTGACCCTCTCGTAATCGCCTTGTCTGTCTCTTCAATCACAGTCTTGTCTCCTTTCCTTCTTTTTACCCTCTCTGCCGTTCTCATTTTCTGAACCTCTCTCGCTCTCCTAGCTCTCTCCCTCGCTCAATCTTACTCGGCCAGTCCTTCTCTCACGCACAAACTTTCCCTTGCGAAGAGTGCGCAGTCGCTCGTGTCCACATCATTTGCAGCTTCTTCGGGACTTTCGTAATGTGACCTAAAACATTGCCAAAAATGATCAATACAATGCTCTTAAAATGGTTTTGATTTACCATAAAATCAGGGGAAAATTATTCAAAAAATGTGATCAAAACCAGTTGGGATAGTCAACTCAAGTTGTTGGATATGCTACTAATATATGTAATCGAAACTTCTTCTATTTGTTCAAGAGAACTCAAGTTGCAAAATTTTGGTTTAGACTGATCTTTGCCAGGAAATCTCTGTCTTCAGTTATCCCGCAAGCGGCCAAACCGACAATAGCGCTGATAGGAGTTACAGGAACCTTAGATACATATTCAAAACGTTTGAAATTACAATTTCTGGGCGAACAAATCGAATATGTTACTCTGGATTTCTGTGGAGAACATTGGTTGCATCTCGTAAATATTATTTGAAAAGCAAGTACCATTAAAATAATATTAATATTGAAGAAATCAGCAAACAATGCATTGAAAATTACGGAAAAAATAAAGAGTGACTTATTAGTCAAAATCGACAAAGCATGCCAAAGAGTGACGTAAAAATGGGTAATTTCCTTTTGTTATAACATGAAACTATTTTTCTATACTAAACGATATTGTTCTAAAGTGAAAAGAAAAGAAAATGACATTTCATTAAAATCCGTCCCTAGTCATGACCATGTGAGCGCTTGAAAGTCAGATTCGCTTGCTAGCTGCATTTTTAGTTTCTTAATCTGCGTGTGCTGCGAATAAATAAGTCAGTGAATCTTTAACACTTTTTGATTATTTTTTACTTTTCTTTATTTCAAAGATTTATTGACCTCCCCCCTTTTGGAGATTGTACATCACTGACATAACAGTCCCTTATTTAAAGATAATCGTCAAGATTTGTGCGAAAATAATAACAGGTCAAGCATATATTACCATACTCAAACTAGAAGTGCTACAGAATGACACAGACTTTCTCATAGTAAAGTTTTCTAATTTACTTGGTGTGGACTGGCTTTAGGGACTTACCACATCCTCTTGCTAGCTGCCATCTATCGTCGCCTAAAGTACATTTTTTTGTCATTTTATCAACTTTTCGGTTTACTTATATAATCAAATATTATTTTACGAATATGGGCTATTCCACGTCAAATCGTACAAGAAGTGACACGACTCTTTTAAAAATGTACGATTCTTTTTTCTTAAATCTGGACATCAAATAAAGAGACACGTGTTTTCTATTTGCCTGAGTTGGTTATTTGCATAGTTATGAATATATTAAATTTTGAAATTTACGCGTTCTTCACAAAATATGATCAATTAATACTCCAAAAATACTTAATATAAAAATTCCTGATGTGTTTCATTTCATACTTCGAAATGTATATTTTATTCTTCTGTGAACATATTTTTCAAAAGATAAATATTTCATTAAAAAATGTAATTGTTTAAAAAATTAAAATTTCTATATAAACTTGATGAGATAAAAATAAAAAAATATAGGCGTATTCCTCGTTCAATTTTCTATAAAAGACACCAAGAAAAAAGTGGTCACTTCACACACACACAGTCCTAAAAAATCAATTTTAAGTATGAGGGCGCGCTCCGCCTACCCTTGCACCAGCGAATTGAGTTTGATCCAAGTGCTTAAGAACTATAAAAAGAATGACGGTCTGCCTGATTAGGGTTTCAAGAGTTATTAGTATTTCAGACGTTCACTCTGCTCCCAGAATGGATGGGTGACAGCGAAACGAACTTAAATACGAGTCATTCCACGTCAATGTGCACAAGAATTGACACGATTTTTTTTAAATGTATGATATCCTTTTATTAAATATGGACATCAAAAAAGAGATACATGTTTCTTTATTTACCTGAAAATTGATTATTTGTATAGTTATGTCTATATTAAATTTTGGTATATACCCTTACACCGCAAAATATCATTGATTGATGCTCCGAATATACTTAACATAAAAATTCCTGGTTTGTTTCAGTGAATACTTTGATATGTGTATTTTATTCTTCTGTAAATTACTTTCTCAAAAAATAAATATTTCATTAAAAATTGTAATTATTTTTAAAAAAATTAAAATTTCTGTAGGAGCTCGCTCAGATAAAAAAATTGAAATAATAGAGGCGTATTACTTATCCAATTTTCTACAAAACACAACATGAAAAAAGTGGGCACCGAACACGAAAATATACAAAAACTCTAATGTAAGTATGTGGACGCGCGCTTCCTGCCCCTGCACTAACGAATTATCAGTCTTTGATACAAGTGCTGAAAAGAATGACCTCTGCCTCTTTAGGGTTTCAAGAAATATTACTAACTGATATGTTCACTCTATCCTCAGAACTGGTGGTGACTAAAATTAATTGACCATGAATCTCTTGCACGTTTTGACCATTATGATTCAGTCTTTACAACATTTCTTTAAGTCGTTTTCACATTTAAAATTTGTTTTTTGGTGTTAAAAATTAGAACTGAATGTGTACTATTGATTTTAATTGTATTTTTGTAATTGGCTTTAGTTTTTTTATATCGTTGGTACTCTTCAATAATATACGCGAATGTCGTGCGGGTTGCATAACTAATTGTGTTTTACAATTTTTTTTTTCGTAAACCGCATGAGTAATAAATTTCATTTTAGAGTAATAAATTAGTAATAAATATGCTCTAAACATTTGTATTAGTTTTGATCGATTTAGCTCATTTTTTAATTTGGGTTGTGCTAGCGTGACAGTCAAGCTAGCACAACCACCTTTATTTCAGAAACGGGAGGAGTAATAAATTTAATTTTTGGGTAATAAATTAGTAATAAATGAGTACTAAATATTCCACTTGGTTTGATGTGACTGTGATATAGTGGTTGTGCTAGCTTGACATGGCCCTTATTACTAGAAAATCTGACTATACCTGTGCAATATTAAAGAAATAAAACGGTGGATAAAAACCACACCCTATTACAATCCAAAAGACGATTCATTTTCTTAGAAAAAAGTGATCACTGTGTTGCGCGTCGAGATTGGTCGGTCTCTTGAAAACTACAAATTCTTGCAATTAGCATAAGATAGTAAAACAAGTAATTATGTGAAAACCACGCCATATTACAATCAGCCCATAATTAATTTGCTTAGGAACCAAACAGCGGCCTCGACGCCTGACGCCCTTGGAAGGCTGCTCTCGGCAGCGCAGCGGCCTTAACACTTCACCCACAGAGCGCTGCTTGACGCGAGAGGAGTGCGTCGGGCGCCGCGCCGCGTCGCGCCGCGCCGCGCCGTCTGTCACGCCAACACGCCAGAAGCAGCCGTCCCTCCGCCCTCTCCCGTGGTCCTCGCACCAGGGGCTCCCTGGGCGCCGGCAATCACTCGCGGTCGCGTCAGTCGCAGCTCCCCCAGCCGCGCGCCGCACAGCACGAGCGCACAGCACGAGCGCACCCGCAGTCGCCCCAGGGGCCCGGGCGATGGCCAAGCGAAGAGCGCAGCTGCATTCAGCGCTGTGCTACAGGTTCGGGGCAAAGGTTGACGCATTAGGCCTCATTCACAATGCAAACTTAAACGTAACGTAAGCCGTAAACTTGTGCAGTAAACTTTTCACGTAGAAACGATCATTCACAATGGCAAACGTAAGCTGGAACGTAGGTTTTGCCTGAACCAATCAGAATTCAACATATTGATCGATTCGTTTCTAGCATTTTTTTCGACTCTCCTATCGATTTCGCCTTTTGCATTTGCATTATCGAAGGTCACAATTTTGTTTGTCATTTCGAACCAACACTTCGCAACTCGTACCAAAACTCCACAAACTTCTCTGCTCTACCTTTCGACTATACACACGCATAAACAAGAATCGATCTGGAGTCGACCTGCCTTCTCGCGGATTTCGTTGTGCATTTGTTTTTTTCATGCTGCTCTCTTATTGGTCTTCGGTAGAATTTCGACGTAAACTTAAACGTAGAAGCTTGGAGCTTGCGAGCTCTTAAGTTTACGTCTTACGTCTACGTTTACATCAAGGCATTGTGAATGATCTCGCTTTATAATCCATTTCTAGGTTTTGCGGCTACGTTACGGTTACGTTTAAGTTTGCATTGTGAATGAGGCCTTACGCTCGGTATTCTTGTTAGATGACTCGCTCTCGAAAATGTTAAGCACCAAAAAAAGAATATACTAGTGGTGCTAAACAGCACGCACTGTCTCGCCTTCAAGCAAACTTTTCCGGCAAAATTACTCAAAAAGAGCTCAAGGTCTCGAAAAAATTTCACATGACCTTATATCAAATTCTATCTTTAAGGAACAGATTTCATTAAGGGAAAAAAACTACCTTTAACATTTAAATTGTGTGAAGATTCTGAAAAAATTTTGAACTTTTGCAATTGTCGAAAAATCAGGGGTTTTAACGAACATGAGATTTGCACCATTCTCTTAAACGTATTTTACACTATCCGACAATTTTTTAAAATAATGGAGCTATTTTTTGAAAATTTTGAAAATGTCCCAGTACTTTTATGCAAAGTACCCCTCAAAATTCAAATATCGCTCTAAAACTAAATGCTCATCTATTCCATAAAAATAGAAACAAGTGGTGTACAGAATGGCGCAAATATTCTCGTACTATTTAGTTTGTTAGTATATTTTGTCTGGATTGCTTTTCAGTTAATCTCTACCCTCTTCAGCTAGGTCGAATTCAGCTGCTGTCAGGAGGAGAATTCTAGCGGCCGGCTGCTCTGATCGGTAGTTTTCCGTGGTTTCTCCGATCAACACCAGACGAATGCCGGAGCAGTACCCTACCAAACGGGCCACGGACCGCGCGCGATCTGTCCTTCCTCTTCCTTGTCCTATCCTCTCTCCTTACACACACACACACACTTACACTAACATGCAATACACTACCACATATTCCGGGAGACCGGTCGGGGGCTTAGAACTTGTCCCGACTGGAGCGGTGCCCCGTTGGTGGGAGAGTCCTGGTTAGGGGGAAACCCCACTAGCCGACGGTAGGTCGGCACCGGATCTCGCCAACCAGCGGGGAAAATCACCGCCATCTCCCGAGAAAAACATGCACTACACTAACGGGACTAATGACCAAAGCAGTTGACGCGCCCGGAAACACGAAAAAATCAATCAATCAATCAATCTACCCTCTTCCTAGCTGCCATTTATTGACGTCTGAACATTTTTTCACATTTTCTCAAATTTTCGGTCCACTAATTGCTGAACTGAAATAAAATTTTAACAATATTGTAGAAATGTAAAGCGTGGTCCTACATATATTTTGTTGACAATTTTAGAACCGTTTATGAGGAATTGTTCTTTGAGCTTTTCTGAAAATAAACAATTTTGAGTTCATATTCATAGAAAAATTTTAAGTTTTCGAGAAACTTCATTGAAATCTTTTGAACCTCTTATACTCACAAAAGCAATAAGGTAGTGTTATTAACTTATTAAAAAATACATTTGTTTAGTTAAAAATAGAATGTCTCAAAGTGTGGTTCATCCTTAGAAAATTGTTGACTGCAGGGAATAAGATGAATCTAGTGGTGCTAATACATACATGTACTTTCTCACCTGTTTTTTCATGCAAAATTACGCGAAAAGTACTCAAATTTTCAAAAAATATACATGACCTTGTTTCAAAATCTATCTTTAAGGAACAGATTTCAATAAGGGAAAAATCTTAATCTTTAATATTTTAGTTGTAGGAATATCCCGAAAAAAATTGAAACTTTTGCGATTTTCAAATTAGGTTTTTCAACGAACATGAGATCTGCACCATTCTCTTAAACGTTGTTTACACTATCCAACCACCAAATTTAATCAAAAACGATGGAGCCATTTTTTGGAAATTTTGAAAATGTCCCAGAGCCTTCATGCAAAGTACCCCCAAAATTAAAATATCGGCTTCAAATTCAAGGAGCCGCGACATCAGCCAGATCGATGAGAGAACTTCAGTTGTGGAGAAAGTCGGCCATACAGACGGACGGACATACAGACGGACAGACTTTTGGTCGCCATTCGATTTTTCGGTATCACGTATCCACTAAACGTGGATTCTCGCGACACCACGTGATAGAGGATTTTTGTCCGAATTTAGAAATTGTATTTAACTACATTTTCGTTATCAGAGTCCTATAATAAGAGTTTTCTGCCGAAAATTTGCCATTTTTTCGCGCAGCTTTACATAACTCTCTACTCCTTAGTGAGGAAGTAAAATGAAGTAGTTCTGACTTTTCGATTACTTGAGTATAAGTACTAACTTAATTTTTCCATACGTGTACAGAATTAACAATTTTTATATTTAAAACTATTCAGAATTTGATAACGTACAGAAATAATCATAAGTAAAATAGTCACTTGAGCGAACTACTTATCGCCCAGACTGACCTATCATACTGTGACCATCCGTTTTTACACCAATCAGGCAAAACGTGTCATATCCTTCGCCTGTGTCCAGAGGGGTGTTTAAACGAGTTTGAACGCGCGCCCAAAAACAAAAGAGGTAGTGTAAAAATGTAACGGAAGAGTTCGCTAATGAAGCAGAAAAGAAGGAACTCGGCATAATATATTTGAAGAGTCTTTTAGAAGCGAATCGACCGGATCACAGAGCACTCATACATAGAGCGATCACTCCCATGTTAAGGGGATGGCCAAGCAAACGATGCATACATTCACCGGGTGCAGCACCGTCAACTAGAAAGGCGTCTCCCCACTCTTACCCTCACCCTTAACCTAAGTTCCACCAATCCAAGACGTCTCCCTTCCACTTGTGTGTGTTACGAGTACCAATTACGAGTACTGTCAACTCGTAAGCGGGAGTTCAAAATTAAATTACTTTTCGCGGCCTTCCTAGCAGCCATATTACAAATTAACTCCATTTATTTAACTCTAAATGCGTAATTAACTGCTTTATAGGTCTACCTCCTTATTCGAGCCTTTTTTTACTTAAACCCAAAATGCATTGAATTTGTAAGAATAGGTACCTAGAGGGCTATTGGTCATAAATGAGCTAGGAATGTGGGACACACAAATACATGACACAATTATTAGTAAAACATTTATTTACCTCTTAAAAACAAGTGTAAATAGGTCAACAGCAAAACAACCCAATGAAAGGAATTAGATAATATTTAATTACAGAAATAGCATTGTGTGCATTGATTAAAAGTATTTGCAATAATATATTTGCTTTACACATTAAGTCATTTAATTAATTACTATGAAGAAATTAACCAAAGAAAAATTTTGGCACTGTGTCATATAGAAGAATTTTCAAATATTAATGGTGACATCTAAGTTTAAAAAGTTGATTACCACAAGCCATAATGTAAAACTGAATTACTTCTCTTTACAATACAAATATCCATCACACAACAATCCAACAAATGATATTGAATATTATTGAAGTAATAATTAATTGAATATCACATGAACAATCAATCCACAATCAGAATAAATTTTAATTTTCCCACACGGTTATACGAATTACTGGTTCAATTTTTACAATATTTTTATCAGATATGAGGTTAGCAACATCAATACAGAAACTTAAGACAGTAGCAATGACTAGGAAGTTACAAGCAGACTTTCAGAAGCCATATATAAAATACTAAGTAAATCTAAAGTTACAAATGATTACTCTTTTGAAAGCTAAAGCAAGAACAAGGACAAACCAAACAATTGAGAATTAATGTGGCCAAGTATTTTACCAGATTAATACAAATAATAATAGTTTCATTTTAGGAATTAATACTCAATTGAATTGCATCTAATCACTGAATAGAAAAATTGTTGAATTAGTTATCAACAGGGAACGGATTTGTATGTAAATACATATTTACTAAATAAGCTAATATCGATATTCATTTGCATTATCTTTATATTTCTCTATGTGTAGAGTAGAAAAATACTACATTTATTTTCCATATTTGAGGTTTTAGTACATATTTGAATGAAAGTCCACATTTTTCCATATTTCTTAGAAAATCAGTCAATATAGCATATTAAGCTTAACAGTGAAATTTCATTAAATATTACTAGAAATGCATCTCAACAAAAAGAGCGTCAACATTTTTAGTATTTCCTTAATCATAAGAGTTTGTTTGAAAATTACGGAGAATTGGCAATGGAAAAGTAAGTTCAGAAACTGTTAATGTTTTAATTTATGTAAAGAATAGATCCACTCTCCAGCTTTGAGGCCTTGACTGAAATGTCTTAAATGAGCCGCGAGGTGAAGGGGGCACAAGGAGGCGATGAATGAACTTTTGGATTTGTTTGAAAAATGACCTTGAGACTTCGACGGCTTTTGGGAAACGCTCCTCATTTCAGTATCTATACCTCCCCTTCTCCTTCCCTCTGAGGCTGCCACCCGAATATCGCGAGACATCCCAGACTTGGATATCAGAATTCAACTTACACAGCTCCTCACTGCCAGTTACAATCTATCAGAATACTGTATTGGTCCAGTTCTAAGAATCTCTCTATGAATACCGTGAAATGTCAAAAGTAGCACAATCCGCCAGTGTAAAAACTGAAGTTACTTTTCAGAATAAAAAAAAATAGGTTTATCAACTGATAATAAAATATTATTTTACCTTAGTCATTTTTATCACATTCCATTTTTAACTCCATATTTTGATAAAAATAATAACATATATTTTTACATAATTCATATATTTTTAGTCCATATAAATCCGTTCCCATCAAGCATTAAATGAAATCTATACATTAGTTACAATCAGCAATTTTAGAAAAAATAATATGAAAGAAAATTACTTTCATGAAAACACTACTGAACTGAGACCAATTATTAAAGTACTTATCACAGAACATTAATTAAATGAAATCTATTGTAACCTTTCACTTCTTTTTAGGATTACTATATGACGAGGTTATATCAATTTCGAACCTCGCGTATTCACCAAATATGTGACCGTTCCCTACTATGGGATACAAATGAGCGGATCACTCTAATAACTTAATGTTACTACTTGACCATTGACCTGGTAAATCAATGTCACATCAAAATTTAGGAAGATTTTATTATGTCCTAATCGTCCTACAGGAGTGGGTTCGTCTTTTATCTTGCTTTTGAATATTAAAATAAATATAGGCAAGTTAACTTTTAACTTTCTCAAAGTTTTGATATATTCCACCAAATCTTCTGATACAATTTCGTTAAGAATTTACACATTACCTAGAAATTCATATTACTTGCTGTAGTGTTCAGCAATTTCCTAAATATTGATCAACTGTAGTTGTACCTTTTCTATTTGTAAAATACTTTGAATGACCCAATATTATCTTTCACTTTTACACATACACAATGAAATACCTTTATACAATTCACAAAAAAAAACATCAAATCACATACACTGCTGAAAGAAAATTTACATGTGCAATATACACTTTGCATATACATTTTAAATAAACTGGTACAATGAATGAGATCCCTTTAATAAGCGGTTTTACTGTCACGCAATTTATTAACCTTTTTACTATTTAATTACAAACAATTTAAATCATGAATTGCAGAAAAGAATATTCATTAGAAGAACAAATATAGTAGTTAAACAAAAGAATTAAAATAATAAATTTTACACCTTTTTGCATGAACAATTTATCTGAATTCTCGTTACGATGGAAAAATACTGAAAAGTTACGCTTAATAGCCGATAATTTAAATGCCTCACTATCTCTGTCTGGGCGTGAGGTGAATTCTATATATTCTTATGCGCAATTTACCCTCCTCTCAACTGTTCTTTTAAAAGGGATTTTGTCGAAGTTTAAAATATGGTCTTTTTGACTCATGACGTCGCCGCGATGACACGTTCCTGCCACTCCAGAAGACGGCGATGGTCCGTTGCGTCCAAGGTCGAATTAGCCTCTTGCGTCGTGAAAAACCGCCCCTCGTCGATTTGTTGAACGCCGACCTCGCGAAGTAACACAGCTCGACGGCAGTCTCCAACGAATATGAATGTCCAAGCGAAATATAATGCAAGACAGTACAGGTCCGTTCCGTCCGAAGGTTCACAGCAGAGAAGAAAAAATACTTGGAATGTCCGTGCGAAATATAACGCAAGACAGTACAGGTCCGTTCCGTCCGAAGGTTCACAGCAGAAAGAAAAGATACTTGGAATGTCCGTGCGAAATATAACGCAAGACAGTACAGGTCCGTTCCATCCGAAGGTTCACAGCAGAGAGAACGTTTTTCCCTGCGGTGCTGATCGCGCCGTCATAAATTCTTCAAGACGATTCCTGATTGGATGTTGATTTCTACTACGTGAGTGCGTTCAGAATTTTTACTCAGAATCTGATACAGAATATCCTTTCTCTCTGGCGCACCCCCTTGTAGTTCAGCGGTACTATAACTGCTTTGGTCGTAGTTTAACATTGTCGCGCGCTATTTAAACAATGTGACCGACTTATGAGCGGTTACACTATACATTTGTTACAATAGACAATTCTTCAAATTAACATAATACTAAGACGAGATATGCATCGAATTACCGAACGGAGAAATTATTGAATTACACATGGAACAAATATGAAATATATGAAAATATGTGAAATATATGAAACCGCTCAATATTCAACCTTTCTTACCAGGCAGAAAAAGCGTAGGAACAGCATTTATTTTTAGTCCTCGCTTTAATTCTGGGCATTTACTTTCCTCGGAGAAATGCCGATTACAAATAAATGTGTTCCTGAAACTCCCTTGCGGTGTTATCTCAGAAATCAATGGATTACCGCAAGCATTAACCCATTTCGCTAGCAATTCTTCGTCACTTCGAGGAAAGCGATGTCTCTTGCTAAAATAATCACCGCAATTCAATACGGAACATTTATTTCCCTTTCGTACCATTTCATCCATGTTTTAGATATAATACACGAACGTAGCACGAGAAACAAACACCTGTATAACCGTTGAACACGACAAACCACTACACACGTGTTCACCGGAAAGACTATGGTAAAGAAAGCAACTGTCCGCGTGGAATTCCTCGTTTGAAAATATTTCCACAGACTTCCTATCTTTCAAGGAGTGTACGATGAACGCGATTGCACCGCGCCCGGCGGATGTATGCATCGTTTGCTCGGCCACTCCTGCCTATACAAGTGATCCATCTATGTATTATTTGTCTATGGACCGGACAAGACGTATGGCCAGATCGCACTACAAGAGAGTACCGTTACGAGCATTCGTTTCCTAATAGTGCCAGAAAAACTTTTCAGAGAAGATAATAGAATAAGTAAATTGTTTATTTTAAATGCAATACGACTAATGGTGAATATAATTAAGAGTAGTATTTGCATAAATTATTGAGAGCAGAGAAGTGAGGAGCTCGTACGAGTTTTATAGACGATAGCTAATACTGGAATGTTTCTTTATCTTTTCCAGTTTTTTTATCTCTTTGTCTTGACGTTCTATTTCGTTACTACGTTGCTGTTACAAGGGATTTCATTGCGTCTGGGTAAAACTCTTTGACGCATCCCTGCGCAAGCGAACGCGCGACGGGTCAGCTACTCATTTTATAGGGGACACGAGCCGGCCCTTCAAGGTCAAAAGACACCGCAGGGCTGTTGTGACGACGCCAGGCCGATTCAACCAGACGACCCTGTAGGAAAAATCTGTATATTGTCAAGTAAGAACGTTCCAGGTGGAATATTTTTATTTTGGACTTTTGACCAGAGTTTCGGTAGGTCAGGAAAAGACGTAGGAAAATTTAATATCGCGTGTGGAGAGTTTATTTAAAACATTGTTCTGAATCAAGAATCAATCATTCTTAATTTTTAAATTTTGAAAGAGTAGACCAAAGCATATAATTTGTGTAAAGTAAAACAAGAAGTTCATAAGTGTACTTGAAAATCAATGTAAATGTGTTCAGAGGAGAGGACCTAGTAGACAAGGGTTTCTTTGAAATTTATTTTTGTCAAATGTTAAAAAGAATATGGGATTTTGCTGGCAAATTGCTAGTTAGCCACAAACCTGTATGAAGCAAAAAGTGTATTAATTGTAAGATTGTTTATTTTCAGGGTTTTTATTATTTTTTATGTATATGTGTATTCATTTATGTTTTCAATGTAAGTAAGGGATTGGGGATTATAGTATTATGTTAAAAATGATTCAAATTTGAGTGATTTCGTGAGCATCCGAGTGGAGAGTACCCATGATCCTGATCCCTGTTTTTTTATGTATATAACCAACTGTCGTCGGACTGACCACCATTTCACCAGGTGAATAACTTCACCTCCCCCTTTAAACGACGATAATGGTTATAATACGCGGAGTTCATTATTCCTTCTCTCCAGGAAGCATCCGTGGACACATTAACGTTTTCAAAGCCACGTTTTACTATCCCATTTCCAATTCTCATACCTTACATGCTACTTTAGTTGGTTTTTGACAATCAGTTCAGATAGACCGGAAGATATATCACAATTACATTTCTTAGAAAAATAACAAATAAGCAAACAAATCTTACTTAATTTCCAGACATGTATAGATACACAAAAAAGTCCGGAGGTGTCAGAATGATCAAAATAGTCATAGTCAAATATGGCTATGAACAAAACAGATTTCTTTTCGGGTCATATAGAGCCGACGAGTACAAACAGCAGGCTTATCGCGAAAGATAAATAAAAAATACATTTGTGAACTTTTTGAAAAACAAATTAGCAATATATCGTTTTGTCATCTAGAGTGTGTTTGGCACTATCCCTGCAAAACGTTTAAAGAAAACATTTGGAGCCGTTCTGGAGAAAATCTTGTTTTTAACATTTTGAATATTACCCAAACTTCACTGAAAATTACGTGGAAACTACTAAAATTTCAAAACAATATACGTAACATTATTTAAAGTTACAATTGTAGAGAAGGAATTTTACTTGAAGATATCTTAAAATATTATATTTTTAGAAGTCGCCAAAAAAATTAAAACTTTTGTAAATTTCTGAAATTCAGATATATCAGTTAAAATCGGATGTATTCCATCATAAAAAGGTATTTCACTCTACTCTTACAAAAATTTAAAGAAAAAATATTTGAGTCACTTTGGAAATTTCTCACGGGCATCATGTAAAGTACTCCCAAAATTTGAAGAATGTTTTTCAAAATGACAGATTCGAGTCGGGCCAGGTCAACCGGGGATTATTCATTTTGAAAAATTTCTACAAATAGTTTAAGCGCTAGTATTATTGATAAACGGACGGACGAAGAGGGGGGCGGACGTTTAAAAAACACTTTTTCGGTATTAAGAGGATACCGGCGCGAGTCTTTCCTTCGAAATCTGAAAGTCGATTTTCCTCAGCTTTACATAACTTTCTCTTCACTAAATATATTATTTCACGTACGTATACGGGAAAGTAAAAATTGCTGCTATTTTCCAGCAAATTTGAAAATGTCACGTATGCTTCATGTAAAGAAACCATGAACATTGAATTAAAATATCTTTAGATTGGCACAACTTGACTTATTTACTTCGTGAGAGCTCAAAATCTTCCAATATGACAGAGTTATGCGTGACACGTACTTCCATCTGTACAAAGGTTTTCACTTTCGGGTAGAAAATTGCGATTATGTCCTCGCCAACTGTACCAATCTTAACCATATTTGGATCACCACGAATATACTATAATACCAATTGAAATGTGACGGGACAGCTCAATATAACCGTCAAGGGAGGCGATAACTTTATGTGTGCCATGTTACATTTTCATGGTTTGAGACCAGTTTTCTCAGGAACTGCATTAAGTGCATAAAACAAATATTTTATCCCATTAGTCACATTTGTATTTAGTGCACCTAGTGAGATTTTGTTGTAGCTCTACGTACTCATACATCAACAACAATAAAACGTGTTTGCTGGCTTAAATTTTTTTGACATTTTTTGATAAAAGAATACTTTATAACAATAACAACTTTAAGAAGGAAGTTAAAACAAAGTCGGTAGATGCACCTTTAGTAGTGTCATATTGTGAAAAAAAATATCATTCGGATATGATGAATAGTTTCTGAGAAAATGTGTCGTTTACACAAAAATTTCCAGTTTTTGCTAAAAAAATTAATATTTAACTGTACCTCAGTGCATCCCTACTGCAAATTATTGACTGTCATCGTTGTGTTATTGTTCTTTTCAATATTCTGTTGTTTTAAGCATTCTTCTCTATTTCTTCTATCTTCTATACAGTATCAAATGGCGTTTTTATGGAAATACCATTTTGTGTATTACACTGATATTTAAACAGTGATTCCTAGAGCATCATTTCAACACAATATAACACAATTTTATGATATGAAACTAAGTTTTTGATTCTATGATGCTGTAACAAAAGTTGTCATACACATACCCCTCCCACGAAGATCACTTAAAAATGCAATCAAAGAGTTCACGACTTCTTTGTTCATCTTCCTTAAATAGAATTCATTTGCCGCCCACCATCACCAATAAAATACATAGAAAAGGAACTTGCACCAAATCCCAACAACAACGTCAACATGGGGCTTAGCGACCGCCTTTGAGACAGCAATGTGAGAAACAAAGCACGGCTTGTGTACCGCAATGCTCGTCGCCGCGTCGCGATCTCGCGAGCGGGTCGCCGCCCGTGCCCTCACGTGCACCCGCGCTCGCCGCCCCCACAGCCCCCAGCGCGCCCCCGGCAGCCCACGCCCGGCCTCGCCCACCGCCCACGCCCCCGCCTCGTCCCGCGACCGGCGGTCATGGAACACGCGTATGTAGGCAATTTGCATGACTTGTAGTGGCAATTATTATTGTTTCCAGGTTGATTGATTGACTTAGCGGGTTGATCCCGAGTTTAGGGTGGCACGGTTCTTTTGGTTCCTTTTATGATTCATTATTTCTCGCGATTCCTATGTTTATAGTTGCGTGGTTCACTATAACAACTGAATTATTTATGTTCAATGTTAAGTGAGAAGAAGTCACCTGATAATTTTTTTGTGTGAAATTGTGTGTATTTTCGCATTTCAAGTATTCTTCAAATAGGTTTGTGTGTCTACTGAGATGGAAGGTATGAATTTTCTTAAAAGTGAGTATTCCCTTTAAAATAAATTCTCTTAAAAGTGAGAGAGGTATATAATACAACGTGAGCGCCGGAGCGACAGCGGAGGCGCGAACCAGGTCTCGAGAGCGAGGGCCGGAAGGCCCTCGCGAACGTAGCACATTGGATCCGTCGGGTAGCGACGTGCGGTAGCACGTCGCGGACCACTTGGTGAAAAAAATGCCTTGGTTAAAGAATTGTGTAGGTTATAAAATTAAATTTGTAGCGTGAAAAATACGAATTCACTTAATGAGAGTTCGTTGCTACGGGGATTTATACGTACAGGGGGCTTTGGAGCACGGGGGTAGCTATTCTCCCGATCTACCTTTATTTTAAATAATTATATTTATTGCTGTAACATCATGAACTTAACTAATATACACGCGACTACTACGTATAAACAAGGATTCAGTTCTTGGAGTCGATTCTCTTCTAATGAACCGAATCAGTGAATCAAAGGAACCGTGCCACACTAAACTCGGGATTTACGGACTAGCGATTCCGGGCGTGTCAACCGATAAGGTCATTAGTTCCGTAAGTGAAGTGCATATTTTTATCGCGGGAGGTGGCGATGATCTTCCGATGGATGGCGAGATCCGGTGCCGACCTACGTCGGCTTGCGCGCATTTTCTCCAACCAGGTATCTCACACTAGCTTGGACAAGCTCTGCGCTCCCAACACGAGATAGTGTAGTGCTTGTACGTGTATGTGTGTGTAAGTAGTGAGGATATACCAAGGAAGAGGAAGGAAAGAGCGCGCGGTGACCGGGTCCTGTTTGATGGGATACTTCTCCGGCATTCATTTCGTCGCAGCTTCAGACAATGGCTGAATTCGATGTGCAGAGTATGTGTATAAGAAGAGTTATAATTTTTCGGAAAATTTATTTCTTGGCTAAGAATTAATGTGCCATTTTTGTAAAACTGTAAAATAACTTATTTACAATCACGTCAGTTATTTGTATGAATTTCACAGTTCTGATAAATCTGTTTGTATTCATCCAAATACGACACAAGTCATTTTCTGATAATATAAAAATAAAGAACTTACTTATACATTAAATTAATTCTACGAGTAATACTTAATAAATAAAATGTATAAAGATTAGAATATTTTAGAGCAATTTTCGTTTCTACAGTTGATGTTCAACTGATTTCCAGGCAGAGAATTCCTGGAGCAGTTTGGAGTGGATTTCCTTGAGCCGAGGTCACCCTGGCGGCCTTGGTTTGTGTTTTGCCTACAGAGGCTGTAGATCTGCGGCCAATGAAAGTGAGGCAGGTGTGTAATTATTTGTAAACAGTTCGCTCACGATGCATACATAATAATTAAACTTTTATGGCAAATGTATGTAATCAAATGAGTTTATGTCAGTTACATCGTATTTGTTTTCAGGCGTGCATTTTTAGAAAAGATAAAAGTAGCTTCTAAGCAATTCAGAACATATTTATTTATTATTAATTGAGCGAATTTATTTAGTTAAGATCGGAATAGAAATTTTAAAAATAATTTTTCTTAGGATAGAAAGCGAGAAAATTGGTCAAAACTGGAACCTGCTTAAGCGGTAATCCTTCCTTGAATGGAGATTTTCTTCGGCCAGTGATGTTATATGGCATTTTACACGACATAAAACAGTACCTGTCCAACGCGGAAACGGGACGGTTTTTCATGTCCTACAGGGGGGGGGGTCGTTTATAAAACGGAATTCCTGTGAATTGGCAGAGAGACGCGAGATATTCTTAATGAAATGAACGTATTTGCAAGTCTGTTTTAAATTCTCTATTCTTGTGATAACCGATAGTGACACGATAGTCCTGGAAGTCGCACAATGAAGAGGGTATCGAAGCGCATCAGCGTAGAATTCGACCTTGGGGTCGCTTGTCTCATGGCGCAACCCATCCAGGAATTCCCTCCCTCCCGAGGGAGGATGAACGCATCGCCTGCCCGCGTTGAAAATCATAACCCCTCGGCCAGAGACACACTGCTCAAGGCCATGCACGGGTCTCAGAAATTCGTAATACTCTAGGCTGTTCCGCGTTTTGCGTTGAAAGAGTCAGCAAGCAGTTGACTGTAGTAGTGTGTATTTATTTTAGTTTCAGAACTAGCTAAACAATGGTTGAAAAAAAAAATTCTAACCTTAAATGAAAAAGTCAAACTTACTGAAGTCAGAGAAACTCAAAAGCTGTCAATGAAGAAATCGGAAACCTTCCTAACCGGATTTTTTGTCCCGATTTATTCTGGCTTAGACAGATTTTACTGTATTAAAAAATAGAAAAAAATGAATGATATTAATGAATCCTAATCTATTAGATAATTTATGACTTATTGAAAACAAGGAGTAAATATATAGAATTATTCATAAATATATAATATAATCTATATATAACCTGTACACAAATATTTTCTAAAGAATTCCGAACGTTTTTTCTTAGTAATTGAGCCAATTTATTTTGTTAAAAATGGAATAGTGGTTTTAAATATATTTTTTAGAACCGAAAGCGAGGAAATTAATATATTAAAAAACAGAACCAAAAGGACATTCATGAATCACACCCTATTAAATATTAATTTACGTCTTATTGGAGACAAGGGGTAATGTATAGAATTATGTATAAACCGCTTGGTTACAGTATGTTCTTTGTCACTTGCAGATCATCTATGCAATGTGTAGCGGTCGGTGCCGGATGACGCGGCGCGGGGAAACGAAAAGGATCCGAGTGCAGGTCTGGCCCCGCACGCACAAGAGCGCCCTCGCGCCCGCGTAGCCCTCTCCGATGCCCAAGCACGCGCCCTTCAAAGAGCATGAGGAATTCAAATACAACCGCGTGCCCACGCTGCGCTCCTTCTACTCGCGCGATGGCACGCCCCCGGACCCCAGGAAGCGCCCGCTACCGCCGCCGCCGCCCCCCACGCACGCGCACATGCACACGGCCGCGCCCGCGCCCCTGGCGGCGGCGGCGCACCTGCTGCGCCCGCGACCCACCTACGTGGCGCCCGCCCCGCTCGACCCGGCCAGGGCGCCGCACCTCGACATGCGCTGCTTCCTCGAGCAGCTGTACCTGCAGCGCGGATACCCGTACCGCCGCGAGGAACCTCAGTTCGATTACTACATTCTCCCGACCGAAAGCAGAGACCCCACGCCGTCCTACCCGTGCGAGGTGCACTTCGATTCGTATCCGGCAGCCAATCCCGTCATTCACCGGGAGTACAGAATCCCAAACATCCTGGAACGCGGTCTTAGAGAGGAGTGGCCTAATGCGGACCATTACGGGGAGCGGAGCGACGAGGCGAAGTTGCTGCAATCGAGTCTTAGTAGTCGGTCGGATGGATGCGAGTATGCGTCACCGAGGAAGAGAAAACTGCGAGTGAAAAGAAAGAAAAGGCACAGACATGACGAGAACGAAATGGAAAAAAGACGAGGGTGGTACCCAAAAACTATTAGTCGAAAACGAGCGATTGGAGCCAGAAAAACGGTGAGGAGCAATAACTCTACACGTATCTACGAGTGTGTGCCCGGTAGCAAGACTACTATTGACGAAAGTTTGGGTTTAGATTCTGATGCAAGGATGCTATTGACCGAATACGAATCGGTTACTATTTCTAGCAAAGATATGGCAAGGAAACATCACAGAACACATTCATCGTCACGTCGACGAAGTTCTTTCAACAAAGAACAAGGAGGCAAGGTAATATTTATAGAGACAGATTTTTCGTCCAAATCCAAGGCAGATTCGTCAATACATTCCTGTCATCGAAAAAATATTGTTCCGGCAATTACCAAAGAAATAAAGAAAAAAATCTCACCAGATTCAGAAACCCCAGATTCGGCCTTTTGTTCTCGTAATAAAACTTCCCCATCTTCTAACAATATTTCCAAAGAGGAAATTAGGGAAATCGTTGCCGACCAAACAAAACATGCGCCTGGAACTTCAGTGACGCAGACCATAGAAAGGAGACAGCAGTCGTTTACGAGTTCCTTATACAAGCCTCAAGACGTGGTTTGTACCAGACAAAAAGTGGAAGAAATGGGAGTTGTGATCGAAGAGCTAGATCATACCGAGCTTCAAGAGAAAAATAATGAGCTACAGTCACCACTTTCCGTGCTTCAGTTCTCATACATTATGCCTGAAAACGAACAGGAAATAGGAGGCCAATATGTACCTGCAATTCAGTCAGAACCTAACTTGACTGTTATTTCCGGAAATGAAATATCAAATTATTGGAATAATGCAGTCAAAACAGCTAAAGATTCTATCAATCGCCAAAAGACAGAGAACTTGCAAGAAAAAGAAAGCATTTTAACAGAACGAATTTCCAGCAATGAACTGCAAATTGTTGAACAAAATCTCAATAATCTGGCATCAAAAACGCATGATTGTATAACTCCAAGTATTGCATCATTCACTAATAAAACGGAGAATAGAAAGACCCCCATTAAAAGTGAGAATGAAGAAGTGCCACCACAAGGTACAAGTGAGCCGACCAAACTTCCTCAAAATTTTGTTGCGTCACAAAATGTGGTAGACTCACAAAATGTGATGTCACTTCCTACAAAGCTTCTCTTTGATGACTTTGAAAGATCAATAACTAAAGAAGTTGAAATTGACTTAAAACCTAAAGAGTGTTCAAATCAAGCAAACAATAACAAATTAAATCATTTTTCAGACCAAAACACACGTGAGGAAACAACTCGGGGATGTGAGAAAGTTCTTGAAATTATTGATTTAGCTTCAGTTGATCATGCGGGGGGCGTAACTCAAGAGAATGAAAAAATTGTTCTGCAACCTTCCGAAAATGTTATTTCGAGTTCCGATGCTTTGCAAGGTCAATGTATCTCAGGCGGTCGTCAAGAACTCGTAAAAATTAATAATAGGGTTTTTCGGATTTGCGAAGGGAACACTTTTCAGGAAGTTCCCTCTAATGTAGACAATAAATTAGAACAGAATAAGTTAACAGATGAGGATCCACAACTTTGTGAAGATCCATTTTCAGAGCAAGTTGTAAGCACAGACTTTCGTAAAATTCCATCTGATAAAAACGGTATTACTGATCAGTTGGTTAATTCTACCAATTCCACTAATGCTGTCAACAACCTTGCCTCTATTCCTTGGACGAGCACAAGGGCAAAACTAACGCGCAGTCCTCAAATTATCGAATTGAACAATGAATCTACATGGGAGAAGAAAGAACAACCATCACTAGAATCTATAGCAGGAGAGATGTTGATTTCGACCCATGAGCCATCCACGTTTTCTTTACGGACACGGACCATTTCCGAACCTACAGGATCAGTTTGCGATAACATCATTTTTAATGTGAAGAAATGTTCCACTCTACTATCTGATGAGACAAATTTCATTCCAATGAGCAAAGATATTGAGGATGGATGTGAGAGTCTTTCTTCGAATGTACGAGGCATTGACAATGCTACAGAGAACTCTCAACAAAGAATCTCCAGTCCCGAACAACATTCTACGAATAATGTCAACGGTGTTCAAAGAGAATTGGAAAATACTGTGTTGAAGAAAACGTTACACTATCGGGGGAACCAAATAAGATTTGAAAAATATAAGCTTTCGGAATTGCAGAACAAACCTTTGACCAGAACTGAAAGTAAGATAGCAATTGAAATGTCTGAATTGCCATTCGAAAATCTAAATATTCCTATTGGATATGAAACGCGGACATGTACAACTTTAGATACAATTCCTAATTTGAACGGCGTGGGTGATGGACATTTTGAGGGCGGAGAATCACCGAAAGCGGTCAACTATTCTACCACTATTGGCGTGAAACATACTGTCTCTGTTGAAAAATCTTTAGTTTTATCTGATAAGAAAGATCAAACATTCAGAATAAAGGGGCCAAATAATAACTTCACTCAGGAATTGCAAAGATTATGCAATGCAAAGAAAACTTCAAGGGAATATATTAATGTGTCTCAACACATTTTTAAATGTCCTTTAATGCACGCGGTTAATTGTTCTGATATAAATAGCACCACCAGAGCATCAGATTCGAGTATCGAGATCTCTTCCCAAACGTCAAGCACCCAATCAAGTGAAGGTTCAACACCTCCAACACGCAAGTTTGGGAGTTTATGTAGTGACCAAAGCTGCAATGAGGAGGAAAGTAGTTCAAGTTCTCATTTTTCAAAAGAAGAAACACCTTCCGCAAACGTCAGTGTTTCTTCTCTAGAGACACGGACTGATTCTACCCCACCAGGTGTAATGATATGGGAAATGTGTAACAAGAAAATGTATCGAGATAATGATGTTACTATGTTCATGAGGGCGTCTGCAGGAGAAATGTTTATGGAGAGACATCCTTTCGCCAATATTTCGAACGGTATTATCAGTTCCAATGACATTGAGTTTTCATCGGAGAAAAACATTTTACCTTCAATAACCGAAGAACATTCTTCCAGAGTCTTGAAGGGGAGTAGAGAAGAATTGAGCCCTGTCAAACAAGATGAAGGCGAAAGTGTTGTAGGTCTTCTTCAACAAATAGTTCGACATCTTTCCTGCATTGGGCGTCAGCAATCTGCATCATCTTGTTCAGTTGCTTCCTCTCTCACACATCGTTCAGCCGTGAATTCTATACAGAACATTCGTCATTCAGATGATAAAATTATGAATTCGTGTCCAACCATTTCTGATGTACATATGAACAAGTCCGACCAAATGCGTTCAATACGTCAAAATGCCCAGGTAGACCATCAAGAGGAGCTTATAATACGTACACTTCCTAAGAATAACGATTTAAATTGTCAACATTTTAATGGAAGCAAACATACGTCTAAACAAAACTCCTTTGAAAAGAGTAATGAATGCAAGTCAAATGACGAGGATTCATTAGAAGGCGGTGGTACTTATTACAAATGCACTTCTGAAATTGTTGAGAATGATAATTTTCATAAACGTTCCAATAAGAATCTATCTCATATTTTAGGTTCTTGCGATTTACACAGGGAGTATCTAATAATTAATCGTGATTCACTCACTTCTAATGCAACATCAGAAATTCCGCGTCGGATAAATTTGAACAATGCAGAGAGCAACAGTAAAATAAATTTAAATATGGGCTCCAAACACAGAAACGGTTCTAATAATGTAACACATACAGAAAATGATACCACAGTAGCATTATCGTTTAATAAAGGAGACCTCACTGACAGTTTGAATTTGTCGTCGGAAGGAAACCGTATCCGATGTTTGCCATTACCTACACCTCAAGATCGTGAAGCTCCTGAAACCGAAAATGACGGACTTTGTACATTTATATCTCCCAGTAGTCCTTCTTCTACAGATTTGGAGGGAAGTGTCAAGTCTTGCCTTGTTCATTGTGAGGGAAAACAAACATCGGAAGAGTTGAAACAATTTCGCCTTTCTGGAGGAAGCAGTCCTACAGCAGACAGAATACATCTGCACCACTCTGGCAAGTGGAACATTTGTTCTTCTGGAAGCGATCGCTCTCAAAACCAATACTTAACTCGAAGGCCTTCTTCGGAGAAAAAGAGAAGTTTTCCTTCTCGGTCTTTCAGACGAAGTTCGCAAAAACACCAGCTAACTGATGAAGGTCATGCTGCGAAATACTTAGGTAAACACAAATATTCCGACACTTCAGAAAAAGATATTCGTAAATCTTCCAAATCTCATAGGACTCATCGCTTACCCACGTACATTTCCAGAGCAAAAGGAGATGAAGGAGATGCTATATCACGATCGCGCAAGTTTTATACTCGCGATACTTCCGACAGTTCTAATGAAAGTTCCATGTCCGAACTATCTCGATCTCGCGCAGGTTCTCGTTTCGAGTCTATTCCAGAGTATCCTTATTCAAGTAGTAGCAGTTCTGATGAACCCTCGCAGAGAAGAACCAGGAGATGCTGCAAAAGACGCGATCGAGGGCTGGAGAAAAGCGCCAAAAGGTGCATTTCGTGTATCTTGAAGAATATTCCGACTCTTACGAGTCATCTTATTCTCAATGAAAATAACTTTGAATCGGAAAACAGCATCGCCAAACGTGCTCATTCTGTTGGTGGAAAGTCAAACATACGTGCACTATATGCTCAAACATACGCCAAACCCAATTATCAAATGCAAAAGCAACTGCCTAGCGTGGAGGAGTTTTTTAATATAAACGAGAGTCCGTCGTCTCCGATTCGTAGGAAATTGGCTTATAGTGCAAGTGCGCCCAGATCTAGCACTACCGAACAATCTTTCACTAGCAATGACCCCACATCAATGGCATCTGCGGGTATTCTGGATGAGATGAAACTTTGTATTGACCGCATCGAAGAAAGATGCATAAAGATAGAGAAAAACTACAAAGCATCTTCCGAGAAATCTTCACGCTCTCTGAGTCCGCAAAGCGGTTACCACGGAATGTGCACGGTAAGCATTCTCGTATTTTTGGCACAATTAAAGTTTATAAATGTTTATTTACTACAAGCCAATATTCTATGTGAAGTATATTCAGCCGACAGGTATGCAGTGTACTCTTCATTCAAACTTCTAACGGTGTTCAAAGTAGTAGGAATGCCCATCATACCGGAAATTTTCCTTCTCTTTGACACAGTGCCTGTTGGTTGACTAATCTGAATTTGAACGCGCGCATGCGCAGTGTGTCTTTTCGGGTTCCAAAGAAGTACATTTAAAGTACTAATGTAAAGTACTAACGTATTGGATGACTAATGTAATATAAAGTACTAATATAAAGTACTTAAGTACATCAAAAACTAAAATATCTTCATTATCTAAAAACGTCAAAACTATATCTTACTCTCGACGAGTATAACAAATTTGAACTCAGAAGTTTCTAATCTGATCAATTGTACGGGACATTTCCAACCATACATTCATATACACATTCCGATTGTGGGTTCAAAACTGCGTGTATTTCCACGCTACCGGCTCAGATCTTAAACACTGAAACAGCTCTAATACATCTAAATCTCGACGCATGGAAAGTTTGAGTTGAAAAGAACCCTGAACACAGAGTTTACGACCGAAAATTCGAGATCGTATTGTTGAGGCGAAATAGAACAACTCGAGTTATAGAAATTAAATTATATCTTTTCAACTGTGTAGGCAATTTGTTTGTATGGCCAGGATTCGATTTGTTGATTGGTTGATTAGTGATTCCGGGCGCGTCAACAGCTTAGGTCATTAGTCCCGTAACTGTAGTGCATGTTTTTTCATCGAGAGATGGCAGTGATCTTCCCCCGCTGGATGGCGAAATCCGGCGCCGACCTACCGTTGGCTAGCGGGGTTTCCCCCTAATCAGGACTCTCCCAACAGCGGGGCACCGCCCCAACTGGGACAAGCTCTAAGCTCCCAACCGGTCTCCCGGTATATGTGGTAGTGTAGTACATGTTAGTGTAACTGTGTGTGTAAGGGGAGAGGATAGGACAAGGAAGAGGAAGGAAAGATCGCGCGCGGTCCGTGGCCTGTTTGTTAGGGTACTGCTCCGGCATTCGCCTGACGTTGATCGAAAAAAACATGGAAAACTACCGATCAGAGCAGCCGGCCGCTAGAATTCTCCTCCAGACAGCGACTGAATTCGACCTAGCTGAAAAGCTAGAGTTGAAAATCGACTCGAACCTCTCGGATTCTCGAACCTCCCGGACTGAGGCGCTGCAGTGACATCAGTTGATGCGCTGAGCTACCGCTCCCGGTGCCAGGATTCGAGGAAAATCAAGAGTTTTCCCTATGGCTGATGATACTATGCTTCCTACGAGCAAAGATTTCCATTTTTATGCCTGTCCTAGTAACTATTTGTAGTGAGATTCAAGACTGACTTAGTCGTTTGATTTGCGTTTGCGTGTTAATATTCATAATTATTGATTGATTAATGATTCAAATGCGTCAAATGCTAAGGCAATTTGTTCCATAAGTGTAGTTCGTTTTATCGCGGTAGCGATGATCTTCCACCGCTAGATAGCGAGATCCGGCGTTGGCCTATGTGTCAGCTTGCGGGTTTCTCCTCAAACAGGTGTCTCCCACCAGCGGGGCACCGCCCCAGTCTTTACAAGCTCTAAGTGCTAATGTAGTGCATGTAAATATAAGAATGGGCCCGTAAAGGGTAAGGATAGTACATGGAAGTGATAGGAAATATCGCGCAAGATCCCGTTTGTTGCAGTGCTACTCGGCTTTCGCCTGATGTTGATCGAAGAAAATACGGAAAACTACCCATTAGAGAAGCCAACCGCTAGAATTGTCCTTCATACAGCGGCTGAACTCGACATAGCTCTGTCGCAATTATAGTTATTCCTTTATAGTCAGTAACTTATAACACATTAAAGTCGTGCGTGCAATATTCTTACCTTTTTCTGTGCCCCCAAAATCAAAATGTAAGAATGAGTGTGTTGGAGTTTAATGTAAAAACGAGAATTGACACATTTGTGCTACGAAAATAAACATTTATGAACATGTTATAAAAAATTGCAAATATCACGTAAAGAAGTCGACAAAACCCCTAATGACATATAATGTTTGCATTACTATTTTTAACAGGTTTTCAGGCTCCCTGGTTTAGGATATCATGTATTAATTGTGTTTTTGTCTACGTTTGATAATGAAGATGTATCTTACAATATGTGTCACAATAAACTACTCTTGTTTGCTTTTCTCTGCAGTTGTATCCATTATTACAAGAACCGTATTAATATTTAAAAATGATCAATAATATAGAGAGATAAACAAGCAATATGCAAAAAACTATTTTTTTAATAATAACGCAAAGAACAGCTTTACAAAATACGTGCATAAGAGGTGGTTTTTAGAATTTGCCTTTCCATTAAGACTTAACGCAATCTCAGAAACTCATCAACGATAAAAATCTGACTTTTGTTTTAGGACTCGCCCATATCGCTGTCACAACCGCAACCACCGGCGATGACCTGGTCCGCAGAAGGAAGTAGATTATCTACTCCGAACAGTGAGGGAAATTCTTCAGTTCCAAGAGATAAAATAACTGATGAAGAAAATACGTGTGCTTATCATCAAGCTATTCAGAGAAAATTCAAACCCTTTTCACATGCTCAATCCGAACGTTTGTTTGCTATCGATTGTGCTCGCAGACTTTCAAAAAGCACACAAGCCGAGTTTAAGAAACCTGATTGCTGCGAAATGGGAGTGGTAACAGACATTGCTCAAAAGTGTAAATTCTGCGAAATGAAGACCCAAACAGAGGAATTTAAGCTGTATGAGAAAGGCATACAGGTGATAATAGAAGAGATTCTAGGCGTTACCATGACCTCTCCAATAAAGGCAAATAAGTATAAGGATCAAAAACGGAATTTGCGTGATTCATGCGTTCAATGGGAATATCCCGAAGAAGAATTACGTCAAATTTCATTGGAAACGATGGGGGAAATCAAACACGAACTTTGCGATAGCGCTGTTCAGTGCGCAATTATGGGTCATGGTAAACTTATATCGCAGAGCTCACAAACAGACTTCAAAGTTCGCAGATCCAAATCAGTTCAGTCAGACAGTATAAATCTTGTCGAGTCTGGTATACAGTCGGAAATACCAGAAGTGACCTCAAGAGGCGTTCAAGCTAATGCTCCAACGGAATCATCGGTGCAGGTACTCAAGAAGAAAGATTCGTTTTCCCAGACAGTTACCATGAACGAAGTCTTCTTTGTACAAGAGATGCGACCTGCTTCTAGACCGAAGGAATACGGGCAGTGTGACCGTGGGTACCAGCAAGATCGCAATTCATGTCTCTCTGAGCAGAAATGCATTACGTGCCCAGAGAGATCTAGGGATCGCCAAGGCCCAGAGTCACAAGGTCCAGAAGGGCCTGGGAGATCAGGACGCGAATATGAGCCTTCAGGGCAGGATGGCCGTCAGAGAATGCCGCGCTTCAAATTGTGTAAAAGGTATGCATTTGCACCAGAATTTCACATTTGACGTTTCTACAGTGAAACCTGTATTAAACGTCCAAACCTGGTTCTGTGAAAAATGTAGTCTTTTGGAAGGATGTTCGCTTGATCAGGGAATATAATTTGTTTATAAAAATGGTCTATTATTACTTGACAAAGAAAGTGCCTATCGGATATTTGTGGAACGTTTTTAGAATATGAACACGAGTTATGAAAAATAAACATTTCGAGTAAGTTCTTTTACGTTTAAACTTTGTGGCGTAAAACAACTTTTTAGATTTATTTACTATCATTTAAAATGCTTTTAAAACTCTCTCTCTCTCTCTCACTCTCTCTCTCTCTCTCTCTCTATATATATATATATATATATATATATATATATATATATATATATATATATATATATATATATATAGATAGATAAACGTTCAAAACACTTTCAGTTTTAGTACTCCCAATAGTGTGTACCAGAAACAACCTTCAGTTTTCTTCTGTAGACGCAATTTGTCATTTGGGTGTGCATGACACATTCTAGGTCTAAAGTGTTTAAAATCTTGTTTTCCTTGCACTTCTACACATTTGTAACACAAGTTGTGCTACAACATGGAACAGGGTTTTTGGTACTGATTGGTATTCTTATCTCTTCAGTCTGGGCTATCTTATCAGACTTGCCCCATCCTCTTCACAGCTACCACCTATTGGCGTCTACATTTTTCTTAACGTTTTCTCAAGTTTTCGCATCCTGAGAGAAGATAAATATGACTTTATTAATATTATAGAAGAATAAAATCTAGTCCTGCATGTACGTTTTCTTTGACAAATTTGGAGCAATTACAAAGAAAATGTTGTTTGAAGATGGAAAGACCACCAAAAACATATCAAACGTTCAAATTATTTCCATTTATTAATAAAAGTTCTAACTTTTCTGAAAATGCGCAATTTAAAACATTTTTCACAGAAAACTTTTGAGTTTTCGAGAAACTTCATTAGAAATATTTTAAAGCACTTTTCCTTACAAATGCATTAATGTATACCAATAGCCGATATTGTAAATATTAACGTCACCATTATTTTTAAAAAATGTTTAATTTTTGAAAAAAGATACATTAAAGTTGCATTGATGTCATGTTATTCAGAGCATTTATCATTGTATGTACAATCTATATACTTAAAAAAGTAAGATATTCTGCCATGGCTTTGTTTAGAGATTCTACTGAACCAATTGTAGTATTTTTACCTTTAAATGAAAGAACGTGGTCTCTAAATGTGTTATCAGATACTGTTAGAGTTGATTCACCAACATTTATGGTGTAAATTAATTAATTAAATCATTCTTTAATAGTACGCTTATCAATAGTCAATTGTTTTCTTCCAAAGCTGCTTCATGGTGGCGCTGCTTGATGTTTTGTTTTGATTGTTGAAATTTATTTACAATTCGTCAAGGTTTTGTTTCAGTGTAATAATTGCATTGTGGCGTTGATAGTTGGCATGTATTTGCTTTTGTGGTGTATTTTGTAGAGAACATTCGGACAGTGGGTTTTGCTCGGTTGTACTTAAGTAGTGAAGTTGTACACAGGTTATGTCGATCGTTGCCCACGCGCCCTAAAAGACGCAAACGTACATTAAGTGGACGCAGGGAAAGAGAAAATCAGCGTAGAAGTCGTGTTAGTGAGGTCATTTCGTTCTGTTGGGTCGTTGTCTATGAAATGCCAGTTTTGTTCTGCTTTGCACTTCCCATGTGAGAGAAATTCTGCAAACGAGTTTACTCTGTGTTGCTTAAATGGGAAAATAAGTTTACCTTCGAGCACTATGCCAGAAGAAATAAAAGTTGTTTATAGATGATGACACATCCAAAATCTTTAGAAATAATATTCGTCAGTATAATAGTGCTCTTTCTTCTATGTCATTTGGTGCCGATGTTGCATTGACACCTGGTCATGGGGCAAACATGTTCAAAATTTTGGAAACTGACAAAATATCTTCGTTATACCCTGAAGATTCAAACAACGCAACATATTGTGAACATTAGTCTGGGCACAGTATTTTACATTTATCTCAGATCTCACCGTCAAATTTTGACGGGTTCTCACTAGTAAATATAAAAAAGCATGTGGTACTCCAGCAGCTTATACTTTTTCGCATTATTCGTAACGGTTCCGCACAATATTTTACTCCTACATGAACCTGCCAAAGTATTTTCAAGCAACAAACATTTTTTCCGCGTCGAGACTCGAACTCATGCCCACTGAGTAACTCGTCATACGCTCTGATGCTGTACTAGGCAGCCGCTCTGACATATCAACTTGGGCCGACGCTTAAAAATCTAATAGACTCGCATGTTATTTTTAACATGCAATTCGCCAAAATTTAGAGAGATCAACGACAACGAGAGCAGTGCCATTCTTAGAAGCGTCCCTTATTTTATCTTTGAAAAAAATTAGAAAAAAATTTTGGTATTGTTTTTTAGATTATCTTTTTTTAAAAATTGTAAGAATTTCAAGCACAAATTACGCAAAAACTTCTCGTTCCAAAAATTGTACTACATACCCTCTCCAAAGGGTTAATTTTTTTTAGAACAGAATAGTTGAAGGTAAAATCTGTGTATTCAATTCTGTAGTTATGAATTGTTAACTTTTTGCTATTTTCGAAAATAATGAGAGCTTGCTGGAAATGTGTCTATCACGATACGAAAATTTAAAGAAAAAATAGGAACCGTTCACGAGAAAATAATTCTTTTGAAAACATTAAAAAATTGCTTATATTTCATGCAAAATTACGCGAAAACTGCTTATATTTTTGAAAAATTGTAAATATTATTTCAAGATGTCTTTAAGGAAGAGATTTCACTCAGAAAATTCTTCTTCTTCTTCTTCAGGCATTAGAACTTTCGTTCCGATGCGTCTCATTATTGGTCCATCCATCTTCTTTTCGGACTTCCTATGTTCCTTTTTCCTCTTGGCTTGTATTTCAGAATCTGTTTTGGCATTCGCGTGTTTTCCATTCTGTCTATGTGGTCTCTCCATGCTTTCCTATATTCGTCAATTTTTTCATTTAGATTATAAATTCCTAGGTAGTTGCGTATCCCTTCATAACGAATCCTGTCTTTCCTTGTGACACCAATACAACCTCTTAAAAACTTCATTTCAGCAGTCTGAATCCTGCTTCTAATTTTTGTGTCCATAGTCCAAATTTCACATCCATATAGCTCACAAGGAACTGCTAAGGTTTTATATCATTCCTGACTTCATTCATGACTATCATTCCTCCTAATAGTTCCACACATTCTGTTAAATTTTTCAATTTTCTTATCAGTATCTATTTTTCCTTTGAAAGACAGATCACAACCTAGGAACTTGAATGAACTTTCTTGTTCGATGTTTTGGTTGTTAACCACTAACTTGCATCTAACTAGATATTTCCCTGGGGATGCCATTGACTTAGTTTTTTGAACAGACATCTCTAAATTGTATTCTTTTACAATTATCTGAAGTTCATACAGAGCTCTTTGTAGAGTGTCTTCATTATCAGATATCAAAACTTGATCATCCGCAAACAGAAATGTCATTATAAAATTTTTACTATTAAAATTATCTGTAAGATTTAAAAACTTCATCTTCTGCTTCCATATTCTGATAGCATCGTCAAGATAAATATTAAAAAGTGTGGGCGACATACAGCACCCTTGTCTCACTCCTTTGTTTATAAATTCTTTGAGGATTTTACCTGATTTTGTTCTTACATTAAATTGGGTATTTTTGTACATGTTTCAAATAACTTCAATTAGCTGTTTTGATATGCCTCTTCTGTCCATAATTTTCCCCTCAGAACGTTATCAAAGGCTTTTACGTAATCGACGAAGACCATAAATGTTTGTAGATTGAACTCTCGTCTCTTTTCAATTAATAGCTTTAACACAAACATGTTATCAGTACACGATCTCCCTTTTCTGAATCCCGTTTGTTATTCTAGAGTTATTGCTTCCATTATGTTCTTTAGACTATTATTAATTATTTTGGCATACACTTTGTAAGTTGTATTCAGCAGACTTATACCTCTAGTTTTCGCATACTGTTCGTAATCCTTTTTTAAATATAGGGATAACTAGAGCTGGCTTCCATTCCGTTGGTATTGTGCGGTGTGTCCAGCAATTGTTAAATAGATCTAACAGTTTAGATTTTGCTTCAGCTGGAAGATACTTATGCAATTCCATATTGATATTATCGAGTCCTGGTGTTTTCTTATTTTTAGTATTTGTTAGTGATTCTTCTAATTCAATAGATTCTAATTTATCCAGTGCATTATGGAGGACTGGCCTGTCAGATATTCTTTTTTCTTCTTCATCCTCTTCATCAACATGCCACAGGTGTTTACAGTAGTTTATCCATTCGTTTTAGTCTAAAATCTGTAATTTTACAGCATCTTTTTCGTCTTTATTCAGGTATTTCATAGTTTTGTAGGCCATTATTTGCCTCCAGTGAATATCATGCTCAATATCTGATATATATTTGTCCCAGCTTTCTTTATTGCCTCTTTTAGGTCTTCATTCCATATATAGAGTCCTTTCCTTTTTATGTTTTTCTTCTTTTTCCCTAGGACTTCCTCAGCCACTTTTTCAATAAGATTTTTGAGATCTTTCCATTCATTTTCTATATTATGATTCATCGTTGCATTTTTTAGATATTGTTTTATTCTTTCTTGATACAGTCCTGCTATGGAAGAGTCTTTCAAAAGATAACATTTCCAACTTAAATTATTTAGATCTGATTTGTTTTTACCAGCTTTAAACCATCTTCTTTTTAGGCCTGTTCTACCTCGCACAAGATAGTGGTCAGATCCTATATCATTCCCCCGTATAACTCTTACGTCTTCAAAGCTTTTTTCCCCCCTAACTTTCCATTGGTTACGAAGAGATTTATTATTGAGTGGCTTCCTCTGGCTGCCCAAGTATATTTATGTATCTCTTTATGTTTAAAAAAGGAATTCTCTATTCTTAATTCATTAAAATTAATAAAATCTCTTAGAATTTTCCCATTTTGGTTCAATGTCGACTCGCCGTTTGTTCCAATTCCAATCAGAAAATTCTCTGTCGTCAATATTGCAGCTGTAGGAAGACTCCGAAAAACTTGAACTTTTGTAATTTTCGAAAAATCTGCGATTTCAACGAAAATAAGATGTGCATTCTCTTAAGCGTACATTACACTACCCTAGGACAAAGATTAAAAAAAATTATTTGGAGGACTCTTTAAGAAAATTGTTGAAATGTAGCTAGTGAAGCGATGACTCAACTTCTATGCTGCCAAACTAGAACTATCGCTGCGCCGCTTAATGTACCTTAAAGAAGATACTGAAATTGTCCTTTGGCTCGAATGTATTCTTGACACCTCCGAAACATATTCTGATTTACCCTTGGAAGTAAGTGTCAAGAAATTGCTGCGATTTTCTCTTCAATAGAGCGCCAGAGGTGTTCCTACGAATGCGGGTTTTCTGCGTTCGGCTGATCTTTTAAGTACTCTCGAAGAAAAAAGTCACAATGAGTCAGATCAGGTGATCGTGGAGGCCATAAAACAAGACATTCGGTCGTCACAATAATCATTATTTAAAAAGCTCTTTTATAGAACAACAGTGTGAGGAATTGCCAAATCCTGTTGAAAATAACCATAGAGCTTTCTTCTAGTGTCAATTTTTCGAAGAATAATGTCGATATCTGATGTATGTAAATAGCAGCAGTAACGGTGTTGTTGAAAAAATTAGACCCATATTCTGGAGAAACTCAACGCACACCACACTCCGATCTTTATGTCGTGAAGTGCTTCATCGTAAAGTAGGTGAGGATTTTATGTACTCCAATAACGCTTGTTTTGACTGTTGACGTATCCACTCAGACGAAAACCTCAAAGCGGGATCAAGATCACCGTCATCTACGCTCTGGAGAAAATATTCCGCAAAGAGTACTCGGGCTTGTCTGGCTGGAGCTTTAAAACCTTAGAGGGTCTTCTGGCTGAGCTCATGGATACACGTGCCTGTAGTGCGAGACGCCTGAAAGATTTTCTTGGAGATTGTTGTATCCTGGCAGAGACTTAGTTCGCCATCTCTTCTGTCAAGACATGGCGCTCCCGACAGTTTTGTTTGTCAATTAAAATTCCATGGGTGCGATATTTCTTTACAAGCTTCAAAATTGTCGACCAATATGGAATATTCACGCCTGGAAATTTGTTAATAAACCTCTTGCGGAAGAATGAAGTCGAACGAAGGTGTCGAAAAGAAATATTCTCTGCCTCAAATAAAAATTTGATGATGCACTGTTGACCGCGCTCTGGGCACTGGTGCATCGGCCGGTCGCGCCGGATGAAGGGGGCCGTTGTTGATAAGTCCCCTTGGGTTCGTATACTTTTTCCATTTATCCATGTTTTCATTATCAGGGCATCCCAAAAAGAGTTTTGTGTCGAAAATTGGAAAATTCCTCGTTTTTCGACGCAGGATTAAAATCCTGTTTTTATTACTCAATAATTTGATTCCTGTCTTTTTGTTTTTTGCCTTTTCTCTTAAAACATGTTTCTCTTAAAACATGTTCAAATTTAAACTGTAGAAGTTTTCTCATTCTTTTATTTCATATCAAGTGAACATATTCTTGTTATACGACGTTTCGGAAGTTCCTGCACCCCCATATTAAGTTCTATTGCGATACACAAATTTTATCTTAATTACTGCTCATGTAACAATAAATTGAGTTTGTAATAATTTACATATTGACAGACTTAATGTGTTTTTTAATTAAGAAATTCTATGAAGTTACAGCAGTGATCTCTGTCTCTTGGTATTCCATGTCTTCTTCGAGGAACTGTAGACATTTTCAAAATTACTTCCAAAGATTTTTTTAAACAATTACTTTTTAAATTTTGAAAATGAGAAGTCAATTTTTAGTAAAAGCAGAACGCCGGTCGAACAGGCGGCCGGGCGGACGGGCGGACGGGCGGACGGGCGGACGGGCGGACGGGCGGACGGGCGGACGGGCGGACGGGCGGACGGGCGGACGGGCGGACAGGCGGACGGGCGGACGGGCGGACGGGCGGACGGGCGGACGGGCGGACGGGCGGACGGGCGGACGGGCGGACGGGCGGACGGGCGGACGGGCGGACGGGCGGACGGGCGGACGGGCGGACGGGCGGACGGGCGGACGGGCGGACGGGCGGACGGGCGGACGGGCGGACGGGCGGACGGGCGGACGGGCGGACGGGCGGACGGGCGGACGGCGCGGACGGGCGGACGGGCGGACGGGCGGACGGGCGGACGGGCGGACGGGCGGACGGGCGGACGGGCGGACGGGCGGACGGGCGGACGGGCGGACGGGCGGACGGGCGGACGGGCGGACGGGCGGACGGGCGGACGGGCGGACGGGCGGACGGGCGGACGGGCGGACGGGCGGACGGGCGGACGGGCGGACGGGCGGACGGGCGGACGTGCGGACGGGCGGACGGGCGGACGGGCGGACGGGCGGACGGGCGGACGGGCGGACGGGCGGACGGGCGGACAAACTGACAGACGAAAGGGAGACAAACGGACGTTTTGAATAAAAACACTTTTTCGGTATCAGGGGATCCCATGTATTTTCGTTGGAAATTTCGAACTCGGTTTTTCCGCAGGATCACATACATTTCTCTATACCATGTGTAGAGAAAGTGTTGGATGTGTACTCCGAAGTGTATACGTATACGAGAAAATAAAAGCATCAAGAGACTCGTCTTATGTGAATGCTGGGCTCAGATTCCGGTCGCAAGGCAAAAGTTACGACGTAAGTGTCTTTTTAATGGTATTGCTTTATCAGTGGACGAAAATGAAGCACTTATTGGATTATTTGTAGATCTTTCCAAAGCTTTTGCTTCATTGACTATCTTACTTTCAAAATTACCTTTATATGGAATTTATATTGCACTAGATTCAATAACCCGCATCCTAAACATCAAAGAATAGAAATATCCTAGTTGCACGACAGAACATTATTTATTTATCTTTCCAATTGTTTGCCATTTGAGCCTGGGGTCCTCCATGCTTCGATCGCAGATCCTGTCTTTCTTTAATTCTGAAACCATCCTTATTTAGGATCCAGCCGATTTCATCGTGGAGAAGCATTGACTTCAATTGTCAAAAGCGTTCCCTAAGAATTGTTCAAAGAAATCTTGGCGAAGTCCTCAACTTCTAGGAAGTTTCCTTAGAATTTACACAGTAACTTGGTTTCTGACTTTTAGGAATAGAATTATCTGAAAATTTCCAAACAACAACAAATTGTATAATGCTAGCTGGTTATAGAGTAGAGTCATGTATAGAAATAAAATACACATAAACAAACAATACATAATATAAATTTACACAGCTATAATTCTGACAAAACTCAATATACAATTTCACCTAACATTTCTTTCAATGGAAAATAAGAAAAACATTTCCAAGATGAGTTTGTCTTCATGTAAAATATGTAATATTACCAAAAATTCATATGAGCTAATTACATGCATATTTCATTCATTTTGTATAAATCAGAGAGTTTGTACTTGTGATAAATAAAATAAGATTACCTTTAGTTTTATAATTAATACCACTCTTTCCTCAAATTAAACATATAGATTACGAGAGCGATGAGCCACCCAACCACAAAACCGAGATGACTCGAACTGCTTAACTTATTCTTCATTTAGTTAACTAAATATGATCGTTGATTACATAAAAAAATCATTAATTATGTCTATGTTAATCGCACGCGTGCAATTAAAATTCCACCGTGCAATTAAAAATTCACACCTGCCAATGAGAATTTACCAAAGAAGCTAAACCGTGTAATTAAGAAACTATAACACAGACGTAACCAAGGTACTTGCAGTCGGTCATGAAACATGAACAAAAATGTATATCACATATTACGTACCTACAACAACTACATATAAACAACGAATGAATAAAGCTAAATTGGGGAGGTAAATGTTAAGCTAGATGACATATGGAACAACATAAAATATTTATCATGAATACTATATTAAATGTTTGACATGTAAAACGTTTGGTCTTAGGATTACGAATGTAAAATATGTAAACATCAGTTGTGTTTACCAGTTCAAATTTCAAGTTTTAAAATTCGAATTATTCGTAAATGGAAAAGAAAAAATATTGAACGTAACATGTGTATAAAGGAGGATAATTGCACTCATGGTATATAAGAAAACCCGCTATCATCATTCGTTTGCTCGCTCCCATCGTCGCTCTCTTGAACTTACTTAATGCAATACTTCATTCAATTATTCCCCTCTTTATACCCTCGTTTCGTTACTTACTGTAATAACATATTAATAGTAATAATATATTAATAGTTAACGAAGAAAAACGGTTTCTAAGCGCTATTGCGTTTCAAACGGCAAACGCACGCACCATTGAAAATTAATGATATACAATGGGCTGATGTTAAGGTATTAAAATTTCTACGTCTTATTCAAATTCAATATAAACTTAAATAGATAACCAGATAATTGAATTAAACACTAAATTAAGTTATTTGTGTTAAATTAAGCATTTGGAATTCATTCAAATTTTGACAGTCTTCATGCAGCACGTTACATGTATTTTTCAAATGTACATCTCGTCTGGCATATGGCATAATAATGTGGGGATGCTATTTCTATAGCCCTCAGACGTTTAGATTACAGAAAAAATATTCGAATAATAAGCAAATGCCATTCACATTATTCCTGTAAAGTCCCTTTTGAGTGACCTCTAAACCTTGCCTTGCCTATTTACGAATCTGTAGTTTTTTCAAAACTGACTTACTAACCGGGAGGAACATTTTCATGCAGTACTGATATTTAAAAATACAACAAACGTCGCAGAAATCACATTCATCAGGTGTCAATATCATCAGCTCACTAGAAGAAATACACATACATAATATACACCTTACTTGACAACACATTGCCAGGCGACATTAATCAATTAACATTATTTGACATTTCCGGGTTTGTAGGCCGTGGTCTAACGGAAACTTGTCCATACGTTTCGCCTGCAACTGTGGCAGGCATCTTCAGTGGCGATGCTGGCGGGGGCGAAGTGTTCTGCCTGGCAGCACCGCGTTGACGTTGACACAAATGTAGTTTTTTAAAACACCTCTCACGCCGTTTATATGCACATTTCCATCGATTTTTATATATTATTGCATTTGTGAGCGGAAATGCTTGAAAGGAATTAAAATGAAGTCTCTTTTGTTGATTCCTGTGAAAAAGAGCTTCGAATTTTGCAGTAATGCTTGGTCGCCATTTTCTTAAAAACGGCTTCAAATTTTTCAATGAAAATTTCTATTTTGGACGAGGTTTTACTGTTATTAAATATTTTTGAAGTCGGATTTCGGTTCTACTATTCAGAAACAGAAAAGTTGAGAAAATAAAAAAAAAGCTTTGGACGACGATAGATGGCAGCTGACCAGAGAGTGGAGCAAGACATTAATGCCAAGGAAATTACCAAGGAAATTAGAAAAAATTGCTACGAGAAAGTCTGTGCCAATCTGTAGCACCTCGAGTTCCTGAAAGTTATCTCTTAAAAGGAGTAAATTAAGAAAATTGCTATTAAGAGACTGGTCAGTATTTGCAGAGGGTAGTAGTCTTTTAACAGGGTATAATTTGCTTAAAATGTGCTTTCAGTGTACGTTTCAAAACGAATCGTTCGTTGAGATGGATAGTCATTTAATAGGGGTGGTCTTTCAGAGAGGTTTCACTGTATTTTGTTGTATTCAGTAAATTTAGATAATTCAGAATAAACATTTCAAACTTCTAGGGCATATACGATGATCGAAGTTTGTAACTTGCCAATGAACATGTGGTTGGAAATGTCATGTAACCAAATTACACATAACTCACCTGATTGGTAGGAAACTCATTCAACACCAATGCTTGGCGTGGGCGCGAACTTTGTGGGAACAAAAAGTTATCGGTTTGACGGTCGAAAAGTGTGAGCATGGGTGATAAAGGAGATGCTCGTTCGGATGCAGCGAAATATGAATAATAAAGACAAAATTCTCGATACTGTCATTTGCCGTGGACAGGTAGTTCGTGTACCGGCGACACGCTAGAGCATGCTTTCGTACCAATGAGAAACGCCTTATAAAATACGTTATTTGGAACTTGCTTCTCCACCACATGGTCATTAGCGAAAATCTATCATTTTCAATCCCTTAAATGTCCTTGCAATTTGCAATAGAGTGCAGAGTAGAGAGCACGTTTTTTCAAGTTCTATTTACCTTTCATACTGACACTTCAATTCCTTACGATACAAAATATCTAATCAAATATGTTACTGATGGTATTTTCTTGAAGTACAAAGATAACACAATTTATGGTTGAATGGAAATACGCTGTTCATTGCAAAAGTCATCTTAATTTTTACGCACCTAGAGGTATCCTCATTTCAACATTTGGAACTTAGGCGGGTAGTCGATATAAAAATCACATGTCTTGTGGCAGGTACCCTGGAGACACTACGCTGACGTCGTGTGTTTTTGAATATGAGGAGAAACGGGAACATTCTTGTGGCATGGACTAGTAGTCACACAAGTAATTGTATTCAACGTTTGCCAATCTACACCTGGCAAAGGAACAAATGACTCAAAGGATAAAAAGATATACCCTTAAATTTGAGATGAAGGTGTGTTGTGTTAGAACAATCGTTCTTTTTGGCGTTATATGCAGTCGTGATTATATTTTATGTAAATACACCACATCAATCACAACAAGAGTAGAAATACCGGTCATCATAAAAATTGTTGTTGTATTGGTCTGCTATCAGATTCTTATCCACGAATACAAGTCAGGTTACTCACCAAAAATGACGGGATATTCGTTTAAAATGGATGTTAATCCACTATTCATTGGCTTCAAATCCGTAAAGTATTAGAAACATAACCAAATATACTGAATAATTATCATAAAATACACTGGGAACAAAACTAATAGTTATTAACATTTCATTTCCAATAACATTCATCCATAGCCTTGCGTATGTGATATACGAGCTTTTCCGTAAAAGGACTCTACACCGGTTTTTGAAATAGCCTGAGATCCATATCACATCATATTACCTGCCGTTTGTTGGAAATATAACTTTGTATTTAAAACACGATCACTCGTAGTTCCAATTCGTTGCAAAACTTCGGAACATTACTTTCAATTTATAACATAAAAACGCACAAAATTACACAAAAGATAAAACATTCAACTGTTAATTGACTTGTGTGATGTTTCTAGGTGTGAAGGGGTACATCCGCCCTGTGCCAGAGCAAATTCAACTTGTCCCAACACGTATCTCGTTGATGATGCAACCCAAAGGCGAATAGAGGAAAGCATGAGAAATGCGCCACCCGGAAGAGCGGACACCGACCGTTTTAAAGACTTGGTTTGCAAGTGTCCGCCAAGTTCAAAGGACGATGAAGACGCACATTGCATCTGCCCGAAAGACTCTGGACGCTATCCGCCGCAAAAGTACCCTCGTGATGGTTTCCCTTCCAAAACGGCAGCAGACGATTACGGACGGCCACCATCTGACAGACGTTACGACCGGCCGTCGGATGCTAGACTGTATCGCCCACCGCCAGATGATCGTTATGAACCCGCACCTTACGGGCCTTATGGCCCTCCACCAGACGATGGAAGATATCCACGAGACTACGGACAGCCACCATCCGATAGAAGAAGTTACGGATCATCCGATTCAAAGGATATCGGTCGACCACCGCCAGACTCCAAAAGGTATGTCCCACCACCACGCGATTCTGGCCCACCCGGAAAGCCGAGAGATTATGGCCCTCCACCATCCGACGACGAGCGTGGTTACGGTCCTCCGCCATCCCAACCACGAGGTTATGGCCCCCCTCCAAAAGATGGCAGGGACTATGGACCACCTCGCGACGAGCGAGATTACCCACCATCTGAAGTAAAACGTTATCAAACACAGCCCGACGAACGAGATTACGGTAGACGGTCAAGGGATGGACAAGATTATGATACTCGGCCATTAGAAGCACCATATTATGGACCACCTCGAGACCGAAAACAATTCGAACCGCCACCACGTGATTCGCGAGTCCCACCTCGGAGAGATGTCGGAGGATACGATTCGCCTCGATACAGTGCAGATCGGCCCCCACCCGACGGTCGGTATGGCCCACCTGACGATAGGCAAATTTATCCGCCTTCTGAATCATACGGGCCACCTCCAGGTGACACAAAATACGGGCCTGCACGTGATCGAAGACCACCGCCTGAGGAAGATGACTCAACCAAAGATGTATCAGATAAAGGAGATAGAGCTCCATATGATTACGGGCCACCTCCAGAAGACATTCGACAAAGAGAAAGAAGAGGACCGGACGACGACGAATATCCTCTGTCACATGATCCACGGGCATATGCTCCACCTCGAGAACAGATGCCTTCAAGGCAACCTTCGGCTGATGCTGACTATCCTCCAGGACGAGGCCCGCGACGCCCATCTCGAGAATATCCCCCTTCAGAGAGGGATACTCATTACCCACCGCCATCTGATGGTTACCCTCCACCCCGAGGCATGTTGGGAGGTTCACCTATACGAGAACAGTCTCCAGATGGCCAAGGCACTGATTATGGTCCTCAAAGTGTTGCCTATAGAGCACCTTCATCGCAAGATGAACCCGACGGCAGAGCTCCTGATCGTGATAGCCCGTATAGAGAACCTACCCAAGATGAACTTTACGACAGAGCTCCAGACCGTGATCCTTATGAAAGACCGCCAGATCGCGATGGTCCCTACAGAGGACCAGCACCACACGGCGAACCTTATGACAGAGCTCCTGATGGTGATGGCCCTTACAGAGAACCTCCACTACAAGGTGAAACGTATGACAGACCTCCAGGCCGTGATCCTTATAAACGACCACCTGATGACGATGGCCCGTACAGAGAACCTCGACCACAAGATGTACCTTATGATAAACCTCCAGGCCGTGATCCTTACGAACGACCACCTGACGACGATGGCCCGTACAGAGGACCTCCACCCCAAATTGAACCTTATGGTAGAGCTCCAGGCCGAGATTCTTATGAACAGCCACCTGAAGGCGATCGCCCTTTCAAAGGCCCTCCACTACACGGGGGGCCTTATGACAGAGCTCCTGGACGTGATGCTTATGAAAGACCACCTGATGACGATATCCCATTTAGAGGGACTCCACCACAAGGTGAACCTTATGACAGACCTCCCGTCCGTGATTCTTATGTACGACCACCTGATGATGATGGCCCGTACAGAGGACCTCCAGCACGAGGTGAACCTTATGACAGAGCTCCAGGCCGTGGTTCTTATGAAAGACCACCTGATCGCGATGGCCCCTACAGAGGACCACCACCACAAGGTGAACCTTATGACAGAGTTCCTGACCGTGATCCTTATGGAAGACCACCTGATCGCGATGGCCCGTACAGAGGACCTCCACCACAAGGCGAACCTTATGATAGAGCTCCAGGTCGTGGTCCTTATGAAAGGCCACCTGATGACGATGGCCCGTACAGAGAACCTCCACCACAAGGTGAACCTTATGACAGAACTCCAGTCCGTGGTTCTTATGAAAAACCACCTGATGGCGATGGCCCCTACAGAGGAGCTCCAACACAAGGTGAACCTTATGACAGAGCTCCAAGCCGTGATCCTTATGAAAGACCACCACATGATGAACCTTATGGCAGAGGTCCAGGCCGTGATCCTTATGAAAGACCACCTGATCTCGATGGTCCCTACAGAGGACCACCACCACGAGGTGAACCTTATGACAGAGCTCCAGGACGTGATCCTTATGAAATACCACCTGATCGCGATGGCCCCTACAGAGGACCTCCACCACAAGGCGAACCTTATGACAGAACTCCAGGTCGTGAACCTTATGACAGAGTTTCTGACCGTGATCCTTATGGAAGACCACCTGATCGCGATGGCCCGTACAGAGGACCTCCACCACAAGGCGAACCTTATGACAGAACTCCAGGTCGTGGTCCTTATGAAAGGCCACCTGATGACGATGGCCCGTACAGAGAACCGCCACCACAAGGTGAACCTTATGACAGAGCTCCAGGCCGTGGTCCTTATGAAAGACCACCTGATGGCGATGGCCCTTACAGGGGACCCAGAAGAGGCGGTGAATATTTTGGAAAAGAACAAGCCCCTTATAGACAAGCTCCACCACGAGGCGATCCGTACGGCAGACCTCCATCACGCAGTGGATCATGCGAAAGGCCATCATCTCGCGGTGAATCTTACGGAGAACTTCCACCGGGAAGTAGGAGACCTGGAGAACCAGATCGAGAGCCGTACGAACGCTCCCGCCCTGCCTCAGCGGAACATGCGTATCCGCCCGCAGGCGAGCGACCGTACGGCCCTCCGCCGCACGACGCCCAGCCAGACCCTTGGCCGCGCGAGAGAGACACCAGAGCGCCCGACGACGAGAAGGAGCTGCGCGTTTGGTCTTCCGCGGACCGCAGCAGGCCCGAGACGCCGAGACCGTGCGAGGACGAGGACTGTGTGAAGCGGCGGAAGCAGAAACGGAAGGGCTTCTGTAAGTATGCAACGAGCGGTGTGACACGACAGTCACCGATGCCTGTGCAAAATTGTTGGGGGGGGGGGGATTTCGACACTTGATAAATACCTGGATCAAGGACCCGCCTGTCGCTAATCGTTTGTTCTAATCGGTAGTATTAGTTGGTTCTCCCGATTAACAGACCCGTATCAATGAAAGGGGCCAACGATGCACCATGTGGTCAGTTTTTCAATATAGATAGATATTTATTATTCTGCAGGTAGGTATACACAACCTGGTGGCAGAACTCTACAATTTACACATTACTAATATTAACTTTAAATTATTTAACAACGTAACTTCAAATTATTTAAAGACATAATAATGATAATAATAATAATAATAATAATAATAATAATAATAATAATAATAATAATATGCTAACAATAATAGCCTTAACTACATTTTTTGGTTGACCTGCACAGTTATTTGAAACTATTAAATACAAGATTACACGAATTTTTAATTACACTTCACTTCACTTCACTTCAACATTTGAAATTCACTTCTCTTTCTACTTCTATACTGCACTACACTGCACAACACTTCACCACACTTCAATACAATACTACTTCGAATATAATTATATATTTAGAACAGGAACGCATTTAATAGTAATTAACACAATAATAATAACAATAAAATATCAATAATAATCAAATAATAACTGATATAATAATCCAACTTACTAAACTAATAAAGCTTACAAATACCATTAGTTAATTTATTTTTAAATCTTTGAACACCTAGAGGAAAGGCTTCCAAGGCTGTCGCAGGTAACTTATTCCAGTCCGTTATTGTTCTATTTGTAAATGAAAATTTTCCAACATCTGTTCCAATATCATTGTTTATGTAAGGAGGTTCTCTTTCATATTTTGTAAATTTTATTCGAAACACTTTTCTGAATCCTTAGTGTTAATTTAAGCATTCAACGCTGAATGGATGTTACAAAAACTGGTGATATACGTAATTGCTTCGTGAAAACCATGGCGTTCTCTTATCACCAGACCTGCATATAATCACGTTAAAACTTACAGTTGTGCAATCGAAGTGGCAACAGTATATATGTTGAGGTTGTTTTTCTAAAAAGAGATGTAACCGTGTATGCTCCCGTGGAAATTACTGTAAATGCAGAAAATGTTCGAAATATATGTGCCCTTACCACACCCTCACAACTGAAAATATTTAAAATGAACATGTAGAAAATAATGTTAGTATATTGCTAAAAGCATTTATTATTTGTTTTTGAATATAAATTAGTGGTGCTACAACAGTATGTACTTTCTCGCAATATTTGTAACGCTTTCGTAATATGCATTTACATTTCAACTTAATATTTCAGCCTTTCTTTTAGAAAATAAATTCCATTCAGCAAAATGGATGAGATATTTGAATTTGCAATTTTTGAATTAGTGATATGTTAATGAAAATCATATTTATACCAAGTATGTATGTGTATTTGTATTTATACGTAATCCCAGTTGCTCTATTACAGAAGTGGCTGTAAAACATATTATTCTAGCATTGAGATTGATCTTTGTCAAACACGCATTAAGAATGAATTTCTAAAAAAACTACCAAAAACAAAGCAAACATGCACAGTAGAAGTATGCATTTTTAAAATGAGCTTGATAAGAAAGATATAATAACAAAGTTTGGAAGCTCTACGGATATTAAATAAAAACATCATTTGCTACAAATCCATTCCCTATTCATTACACCCCTATTCATTCCAGAACATTAGGTATGAAAAATAAGTCTTTAATGCAAATATCAACACAAATTAGACAATTGAAACGGAATTTCACACAGCTATAACATATCATATCAATGAGAAAGAATTCTCAGAATACCCAACTGCAACCAAACACTTCTCAAATTACTTTTAATGTAACTGCTTTAAGTCTTCTTTTACTGACTTTATCTGTTCTCAAAGATTGTAGAGAATGGTGTTTTTAAATACGAGTTTTTAAATACTCTCTAACCCTAAAAAAGTTATTGTAAAAATTACAATCTAAAATACTAATTTACATTCAGATGATTTTTCTGAGATTTTCTGTGAAAAAATCGACATGATCTCCCCCAGCATTACAATACTTTCTCAACACCGCTTAAGCAGTAGCGTGAAAGTAAAAATCCTTTAGCTATATTGAATTATATGCTCGGGTCCCACGTTCATACCAGTCCATTGGTGTTGTCTGTGTACCGGAAAGGCATTGGTAAGCGACTGTCAAAGAGTCATTTGAACTGCGACTTTAGATTGCTTAATTTCCACGTAACAGATATTCGTTGCAGGGCGCTGTTTCCGCCGGAAGCCGCGTCAAGCTAGAGAAAGCTCTCCGTCGCGGAGTCCCCCACACGAAAGTGCGCCTCCAGAGAGCCGCCCGCCGTCTAGAAGGTCATCTCGCAGCAGGCCTCAAAGCGGCCCCTCGAGCAGGCCGGACAGAAGACAGGACGACGAATTCGAGAGAGGGTCAAGCAGACCCCCCAGTGCGCCTCCTCGAACTGAGACTCCGACAGACGAGAGACCTCGTAAAGACACGGCTCCTTGTGATGAGGGATGCGAACCTCCCCCACGCGATTCATCTCGAGATCCTAATGAATCATCGCGTCGCCCTCGAGAAAACTCTCAAGATCCTTATGAGTACCCGACAAAGAAGGAAAAGAAGAAAGGTAAGAGTGGGGGCGGGTCTAGATCGAGCTCTTCAAGTGATCGTAAACGATATAAACCACCACCACCACGTGATCCATATCGAGATGACTCTTCGCGGCGCCCTCCGCCAGATCGATGTCAGGATACGTGCAATGATTCTCGCCCATCACGACGTTATTCATCCCCGCGCTCTGAAGAGGAATCAGAGAGGTATCGAGAACCAAAGAAGAAGAAGAAAAAGAGCAAGTGCAGGCACAAACATCCCAAATCTCGTTCTTCCCACTGCGATTCTCGAGATACCTACGATTCTCCACGAGATAGGTCTCGGGATCCGTATGATTCCAGGAGTTCTTGTGATCCATCTAACTGTCCGCGATCAGGAAGAGAACCACGGGATAGATGTCGAGAATCAAAGAGAAAAAAGCGTAAATGCGGCCGCCAACGCTCCAAACATCGTACCCCTCGTCGTGATTCTCGGGATTCATACTCATACGACTCGCCGCGCCCTCGGCGAGAATCGTCTGGAGATCCGTATAATTCTTCACGCCGACCAGGATCACCGTCGGAGACCACATCACGCCCTTCACGTCCTCGACGTCGGGATTCATACGATGACTCGCGTCCACCTCGAGGTGAGTCATATTCTGGAAGAGAGCCATCAGATAGACATCGAGAACCAAAGAAGAGAAAGAAGAGTAAATGCGGACGCCAACGTCACAAATACCACTCTCCTCGGCGCGATTCTCGCGATCCATACGATTCCTCCTATCCTCCAAGAGATAGATCCCAAGATCCACATGATTATAAGCGACCTCGACGAGATTCATACGACTCATCGGGTCCACCACGTGGTTCAACTCGTGATCCATACGACTCCTCACGTCCGCGCCCTGATGCATCTCGGGATCCATATTACTCACCGCGTCCTTCACGTGATGCATCTCGGGATCCATATTACTCATCGCGTCCTTCACGTGATTCATCTCGGGAACCATATGTCACATCGAGTCCGCCTCGTAAACAATACCGAGATTCTTACGAAACATCGCGTCCTGAACGAGGACAACCTCGGGAGCCGTATGATTCATCATATCCTCAACGTAGTTCACCAGGAAAAGGTTCGATTTGTGTTCCTGAATGTGAAGAAACAGATGAAACACGACAACCTGAAAGTTCAGGATCACGACTTGTGTGTGTAAGTGATCCTGCTAAATACCAGTCGAGTGAAAATGTTATTTTATGTGATGATCTAAACAAACGATAATTTTTTCTTCAAACCTGTACAGTTGTTACAGCATCGTAGAACTTTATAGAAAAACATCCATATCATGAATCTCAAAAGAGGAGTGCCTTAGATGAGAATTTACACAACAAAAGCTCGCCAAGTTTCGATTCATGAGTATTGAAATGTTACTCCCTATAACACATGAATAGCTAAAGAGTGTAAATGTCTACCAAGGCAACGGACGAACTCAGAGGTACTGACTCTTTCGTGGCTGGACGCGAGAGTAATATCAGGAGTTGTAAAGGCGTTTTCCATCTTCTCATAATTGTCGGGCGTGACCCGCTCTGCGCAGTTTGTTGTTATGAAGAACTTAAATTTTAGTTACTTTCACGATAATGTCAGAGAATTTTATTTTTACCTTAATACTGATACTATAATCTTTTGTTGAAATCAATTGTAATAGAAAATCAAAAATGAATAAATTTCTTTGTTTTTGTTCTTATTTATATTTCAAGAAATTCAAGAAATTCGGGTATTATACAGGGTATATTTATGTAATATAATTAATTTTTCCGAAAATGCAATGTATTTTCTTTGATGAAAAATATAATTTTATCAAGGAGTATTTCTTGAAATGTTTACATTCAACTTATGTCAAGCAATTGTACGTGTATTTATACACATTTCTGTCTACTTCCTCACGAACACGGAGGATTTGAAGTGGGCCTTGCTTACGATCATACGTATATGTGAACAGTAATCGTAATTAAGTCAATTACTATCAATACTGAATTGCTAGTAGTGATATTAACTATGAAAAGTGTATTTAATATTACATGGTGACAATTTATATGTAATTCAATTGCCTTGGATCATCAAAAAATTGAAAAAATGGACCATATAAATTTTCCACCTATGGGTGGAGTCAATTCAGTTGCAATGTCTGATCCAAACATTACCCTACCTTCAGCTAATGCGGATATGATACAACAACAACAAATAATATCAATGCAACTCTAATGCATCAAGGTAATTCGTCTAATGAATCAACTTTTCAACAAAATCAAGGTATTTCTCTCTCAAATATGCAACACGGCTCACCAAGTGATACTCAAATATATCAACTTCCTCCATCTCAACAACATAATTTGAATTTTAATCCAAATGTTTCAACAGCTTCAAATGCAAATATAAATAATACCTTTACCATTTCGTCAGACAGTTCTCAGAAACAATGTGATTCTCGAAAGAGAGAAAGGACTAATTACAGGCAATCTTCAGGTAAAAATGTGGCTAAAACAAATAATGTTCCATCAACTTCGGAAATTAGATAGTAAATATGCAATACTCTCGGAAGTACAACCAACATAAGAACAACCACCACAAATCAAAATCCCACCCATAATTGTATCAAACGTCTTTAACTTTCATAATTTCATTGCCGATTTACAACAAATTGTTAAAAGTGACTTTTCTACAAAAATAATCAAGAATGCAGTGGAAATTGCATTTAGTATAATAGAGGACATTTAGTATAATAGTTAGAATTCAATGTTCAAAAATGTCTCATAAAATACCTATTCAATGTAAAAGATGTCAGCAATTTGGCTATACGCAAGCAAATTTTCAATTAGCCCCACGTTGTGTTCGCTGTTTTCAAGATCATCACTACACAAATTGTTCTCTCCCTAAAACAACTCCTCCTCAATGCGTTAATTGTGGTAGTAATTACCTAGCAAATTATAAAGGTTGCAAAACGTATAAAGACTTACTTCTTTCTAATAAAAAGCGTCCCTTCAATAGTCCAATTAAGCTCACTTCAAACATTGGTTTAATTGCTAATTTAAATGCTCAAAATTTTCCTTCATTGCCGACTACCTCTCATCCATCTCAACACAACTTTACTACTGCTAATACCATTACCCATACTACTCACTTCCCACAAAACTATTCTAATAATAACAATTTCACTTATTCCTACATTACTAAAAATCGCTCCCCCTTCCCCAACTTTTCAAACTTAATATCAAACATTGTACAACAAATAATATTCCAAAAATTACAAATTTAATTAAAAACAGCCTTCCAAATTTACTTCATGGCTATTAATACATATGCAATGACTATTAAATTGGAATGAAAATGGTCTAAAAAGACAGAAAAATATATATTTCAGTATTTCTTAAAGAATCATAACATTGACATAGCTTGCATTAGTGAAACACGTTTGATACGAGGAGAACTATATATACAAAGATACAAAATTTACAGAAATGACTGTATTTCTGTATTCGCTTCTGGTGGTGTAGCTATACTTGTTAAAACTATTCTACCTCATCAACAAACATTTTCCCCTATTTCACTAAATTTAGAGTGTATAGCATAAACTATCAATATTAATAACATAGATTTTAATATATATATATATATATATATATATATATATATATATATATATATATATATATTCTAACACACCCACCTACTACCTTCCACACGTGCTGTGAGGGCGTGATAAAATGAATGCTCGTGAAGCGAGCTTAAAATTCTCAGGAAGCAGGATCTTTTGTGTATGAGAAAGGTCTGAACCCTAGACACAATGAATCAGATAAAATACGAATAAAAATGACCATATATTCAATGAAAAAAATTACAGTGACGCAATTTTATAACAGTATAATGCACTTTAAGTAGTTGGTCACCGAAAAAAAACGAGGCAAAACAAAAAAAAATGGCGTCACCTCAATTGCCTGAACACACTTTCACCAATTACAATTTACAATTTGCTCATTTCTCTTTCTGAATTTTCATCTACCAAATTATTTTACCCTATTAACCTCTAGTTTTTCCGTGGACGGCTTTTAAAATAATTTTTACACTTGTTTTAAGGAATCCCTTTTGCACTCACTATAACACTGAACTTTAAAGAGAAAAAACAATAAAACGTTATATACAAGTTACTTAAATCTGACCCCTTTACATATAACAGAAAGCAATTACTTTTAACACACTACAATAAACTGTGACTTTTCCAGATAACATCAACTGTACAACATGTGAGAATCATGAATTATTTACGTAAAATTGTACAAGGTAGGGCCTCTTTGAATGAACTTAATGACACGTGCAATAAATGAACTTGAAACTGCCACTCACATCGTTCGGAATACTTCTCCCACCTATTATGGACTTTTCACCCACTCTTAGCACGAATTGTCGCGTATTTTACGGCTATTCTCTTTCCCCAACTGATCGCCGCATAAAAGTTGCCAGTTCTTTTACCTCAACAGCTCCGCATCGCTCGCCTGTAGGTAACCTTGGGGATTTTCTGCTGCTCGCAGCCTAGCGTTGCCACTCGTCTTCGCTTGCTGTCCCACGACGTTACCAGTTTCCTTCCCTCGAACTCTGGACTCCGCCAAGCCTCCAATTTCCACACACTTCGCCCGTTTTCCGGACTCGTACGATTCTCGTTCCAGTCCAAATCTTTCTCACCTACGCTTCGCTCTTCCTGGGGTCGTCCTTCTTCTACCGCGCCTCGTACAAGTTCGTTCACGCTTCCAGCCTCGAATAATCAATGTTGCTGAAGTTATGATTGAAATGCTCGGCCTACCTACCACACTTTGGGCATGTGTGGTCTCAGCGTGCAATAAAAAATACTGGATTTAGTTAATGTCCTTCTGCGCGAATTTTACAAATTTGAAATTACTTCGGAGTCAAACAGTCACTTCACTTGCTCTCTTAAATATTGTGAATGCGAAGAATGTTTGTGCTCTCCACTTCTTAATTACCTCACTTTCGAAGATACGCTTCACAAGCTAACTTTTAACTACCAAGTTAAAATAAACTCCTATGCTATCAAGTTACAATCGCCGTCGCTGCTGCAGTCAAAAAGAGCTCAGTCTAGTCGCCGTCGCTACTGCAATCATAGAGCTCAGTCTAGTCGCCGTCGCTGCTGCAGTCATAGAGAGGTCCTCCGAGGCGCGCCGCGATACTTATGGTACTCGCGCCTGGGAAAATTTTTGGAGGGGTGAATATTCTCCTCTTTTCGTGACCTCCCGGAAAAACATTATTCGCTGGTTCGGGCGTCAGAGTTCGAAAAGCTGTGGGTAGATGGCGCGTTTACAAGCCATCGTTCCGCCGCGTACTCGACTTCTCTCTGTTCGTGGACTTCTTTTCGTAGCTGATGGTGGCGTTATGGGGTTGTCTAATACCATGACGTCACAATATATATATATATATATATATATATATATATATATATATATATATATATATATATATATATATATATCATATAAACCACATAATAAAATATTTCCTGACACAATTTATAACAACATTTTTCAAAACTCAAATTGTTTATTACTTGGTTATTTCAATTCTAAACATACCTCCTAGGGATGTAACAGTACCAACCCTCAAGGTATTCGTCTACTCTAATACATTACACACAATAACATTGAAATATATGCTCCCTCCGTACCCACACACTATTCTTCCCATGATAATATGGTTCCTGACATTCTGGACTTTATCATATCAAAAAATTTCCACTTTCCAATTTTTCAATCACCTATCCCGGAATTAGATTCTGACCATCTTCCGGTAATAATCTCTTTTCAATCTCAATTACTACAGACTCACTCAACTCCAAATAATATACATATCGATTGGGGAAGTTATAGAAAATTTATAAATGATAATTATAAATTCCCCAAAAACATAAACACTATTCAAAAAATGGATAGTGAAATAGAAATATTTACTAAGACATTAAGACTTTCTTATTAAAACTCAACTATCTTTCATAAACCATACATTTCAGGTCGACAATTCAACCATACAATTCAGGTCGAATTTTGAGCTCGTTTCCACAAAAAACTGGTGAGTTTTCGAAAAACTTTATTTAACATTATTTAAATCACATGTACTCATTAATAAAATAATGTGAAGAAATCGCCTCTAATGTAAATATTACCGACGTGAGAGACAAGTCAAAAAATACATTTTTGTAATTTTTGAAAAAGCATAATAATAGAGCAATATGGCGTTTATGTCATCGTAAAGGGTTCATTTGTCACTATTCCTCCCAAAAATGGAAAGAAAAAATTTGGAGCCGTTTTTGAGGATTTGTTGTTTTTGTAATTTTTTAAAATTGCAAATTTTGCACCCACTATTGCGCGAAAACTACTACAATTTTTAAAAAATGTACACGACCTTAATGAAAGAACTATTTATGGACAACAAATTTCATTTGAAAAAAAAATCTGTCTTCAATTTTACAGTTGTAGGAAGACGTGGAAAAATATTCACTTTTGCAATTTTTGAAAATTCAGGGTTAACCGTGAAAATAGGAACAATGCTAATTTTATGTGTATTTTATTTTATTCTTACGAGAAATTTAAAGAAAATATTTGGAGCCGTTTTTGAGAAACATTTGAAAATGTCCATGGGGCTTCATGTAAAGTACCCCAAATTTTAAAGAATGTTTTTCAAAATTTCAAAGTTTCAACTTAATCCAGATACACAGGGAATTCTTCAATTTGGAGAAGGTCGTACGAATGGTTTAGGCGCTAGGAGTGTTCACACACGAACGGACAGACGGACGTTTTGTTGCCAATTGGTTTTTCGACGTCAAGGCCCCACAAAATAGGGATTCTGGCTACACCACATGTTAGAGAATTTCTCTCTCTTAATTTAGCAACTAGTTTTATGCACTTTTTCTTCACTACAGCCCGACAAGGAACTTTTTTCCACGGAAAAATCCGCCGTTTTTTTCGCGCAGCATTACGTAACTTTCTCTATATTACATTAATTACTCCGTATACACGTACGTATACGAGAAGGTAAAAAGAATATGAATAAAGTGTGAAATTTATAAGGAACTTAAATTACAATCAGCACATTTGTTCATAAACTTTGTGTATTCAATTATTTTCACAATTATATCTTTGTTCTTTTTTACATCCACAAATTTATACATTTTAATGTAATTATAATGAATAGCTGAAACAGGGAACATTCCGCACTTTTTTCTGCCATGCCCTGAACTGTGCGTTAAATAATGTTGGCTCGATAATGCACGTGAGTAAAATTGTAGAGTAGCTCTACGTGTTTGTAAACAGAGGGCTAGATACATGGGAATGGAATCACACACAATATCAAATTGAGAATTCAATTAAAACTTCTCTATTTATAACCGCCCCTGCCAAGAACAAGGACACTCAGAAGTTGCAAACATCTTCAAAATGTAAAAGCAGAAACAAGAAGATCCCAATTTGTAGATTATGTTCAAAATAACATAAAGCCGTATATTCCCTAAGGTTGGATATGAGAAAACAGGCCTTTTCCCGGGTAAGGACTGATGTGCCATTAAACATACGCACCACGTGTTGCAGATATCACATGCGCCTGGCTAATTTTCAAAATTCTATGATCTATAAAATTCTAAATTTTCACGATAAACATTAATTTACTGATATTCTAATGTAATTTTTATCCGGAAATTACACATTTATGTGTTTTTCTTTCGATGGCTTTTTATAAACGAAGAAGAGGTACAAGGCTTTTCATAAATGAAGAATAGAGGGCTAAGAGCATTTCGCACTCAGGAATAATCATGTTAAAATGAAAATATTTTAACATTGAAATTAAATTTCAAACGGCCAGGATCTAAGTTATGAAATACAGAATATGCGTGGGTAAAAATTCTATTATCATTATTCGTTTATTAACAAACAGAAAGACAGGCATATCCTTGAGATTCACGTGCGTGGAATATCAGATATATAAACAATATTATTTATAAATTTCGTGCTTTTTCGTATCTGACCGTCCTTACTACGGAGTGAAAATCCAGATTACATGCTAAGAATGAATAATTATATGAGTTTACCTATTGCTTTATTAATTTGTATACAATTCACGAACAATTTAATTATCCAATATGTATTGAAGTACGTAAGTATATTTCAGTTTAACGATTTCCCCTAGCGCCCCTTTCCGACGGTTTGCACTCCTCCCCTGCCGCGCAATTGGCATGAGCCCCAACACCCTTTGCCCAGTGCGCGGGGCCGTTCCTGCTGCGAACCGATAGAGCTCCAATGAATCACACGCAACCTCCCCGAGGCCCGGGGAAGAGCAGCTGGCACGGTCGACGAACGGAGAAAGTTATAGGGGTGGCACTGGTCCAAACGATAGATATAGAATACGCACTCATTTCCTGCCAATAGGGTTATTAAAATTGACGAATTTGTTAGCACTTTTGTTTCACAATAGGAAATACACACTTTTCACAGCCAGTATTCTTTGTGTTACATATAAAAACGAGTGAAAAAGCTAACTGCAAAATTAGTGGTTCTAAAACAGCACATTCTTTCTCAGTATTTCTAAATTTGCAATTTTCGAAAATTCTCAGGGTTGAACGAAAATGAGACCAGCATCATTATTTTAAGCGTGCCTTCTACTCATGGAAAATATTTAAAGAAAAATTTGACACGGTTTTTGACCGATTAGATTTATTATATTTTTAATTACCTATTTTTCGCGCAAAATTACACTAAATCTACTTATATTTTCATTGTAGAATTCACGACCATTGATGAATTTTGAGATGTGTTTCACGGAATTGTTCAATTAATGAAACACATTAGTTTGCCAACGTTTCGGAATTTGTAATTCCTTCATCAGGGCTACAGTAAAAAACACAAGGAATGAATACTACCATCTGAACAATATTATTTACATATACACCATATATATCTAAATCAACATTAGTAAAAAACAAAAATAATGTAAAACCAAACTAATAAACACACCTTACTAATATAATAAACGGTCAAGCTTTATTTCTACTTCCAAACCAACTCCAGCGTGGACTTGCTGCAGCACACGGGTCCATTTCAAGAACCGTCTGAATGGGGCTACGGCCCGAACGTATGTGCATGAAAACGTGTTGTGTCAGGACCATGTGCTACAGCCACCGACCGGATACGCATAATTTATGGCATGGAGTGGCTGTGGGCAGACAGACAGACAAACGGACAGACAGACGGACAAACGGACGGACAGATAACGGACAGACAGACAGACAGGCGGACGGACAGGCGGACAGAGAGACGGATAAACAATCGGATAGACAGACTGCCAGAGACGGACAGACAGAAAGACGGAAAGACAGACAGACGGACATACAGGCGGACAGAGAGGTGGGTAAACAGACGGATAGACAGACGGACAGACAGACGGGCAGACAGACAGACGGACGGAAGGAAAAAAGTGAATTTATGAGGTGAGATTAATTTATGATGTAGTAAGGAGCATACATAATGTAGGTAGTCGTAAATTGTGTTAGTACTGTTCTCTTCGCACACTTTACATGTTATTTGTGAAAGAAACGCTCACAGATGACTTACAGGTAGGAACTGAGGATTTATTTTTCCGTTTTTTAATACTTTAGAATAATTCTAAAGTTAATTCTGTGAATTGTGTATATTTATGCCATTCCTCCACCCTTCTTCACTGATATATCCGTTTTCACTGACAACGCAATTCTTCACATTCGTCAATAATACCGATACCACAATTGCCAACTTAAAATATATCTCAGTTCTAGAAGATTAGCAAAATGACCAAAGTACCCTCTCCCATAGAAAAAGTTTCGTTTGAAATTGTATCTTCGCAAGCGCCCAACTTGGAGAACCTGCGATCGGGTGAAGGGGCCTGATGACAAATTTCTATTAGAATCTAGGTATCTATGTTATTGATGAAAATTCCCGGAAAATACGTTCCGGGCGCGGCCTCGTTTGTTTACGTAGAAGGCATAAATATCTCTATCGATGGACATATTTTGTCTGCTCTTTCACCACGAAGAAATATTATTTCTGAGCGCGCTTTTTTGACCCAGAATTGTCAATAGGTCAGAAAATATTTACCAATTTAACAACAATTATACTAACTTGTAACAATCAATTTGTAACTCCTATGAAACTGCTATTTTGAATTATTCAACTCAGTCACAATTTGGGGGGCCTTCTAGACCATGTTAGCGCATATTTCGAATTTTGAATAATTCCTTCACCGCCTAAAGGTTCGCTTTTACTTTCCACTTACACTCTTCACTTCCCTTCAAAAATTTATCTATCGGACACAGTTTCAGAGTAACTTATAATTCATTCATAATAAGTTTCACTTTCGCCCGTGCAACGCGAAAATACATAATAATCACGCTTTATTAACTAAACCAATAACTATTTTGTGTACATTGTCAGAAATCTCTGCATTATTTTTAATGTAAAAGTACATGAAAGTAATTATCATGTACGTACATTAAATTTAAAGTACACGCACGGTACATTTAATGCATGTGTGCATTAAATTTAATGTACGCATGTACATTGAATTTACTGTACACGTACATTGAATTTACTGTACATGTACATTAAATTTACTGTACATGTACATTACATTTACTGTACATGTACGTATTTAATGTATTTATGTACGTTAAATTTACTGTAGTGTACATTAAATTTAATTTACTCATGTACATTAAATTTAATTTACTCATGCACATTAAATTTAATTTACACGCACTTGAAAGATACTGTGTGTGTACATTAAATTTAATTAACGTACCTTTCATGTACTTTTATATTAAAAGTAATGCAGAAATTTCTGACAGTGTGCTTTCTACTTCTCCTTCAAGTGCAAATTCATCTACTCCTAAAACGATGTGGCAATCAGTATAGATGAATGATGTTACATATTTACAAATTTCGTGACTTTCCTATGGAATAATGAAATGATGAATTGTAATTTAGAGGACAAATGGAGTCAAGTTAACATATAATTAATTAGTACAGCAGTAGTCCTGAATCATTAAAATGAGGTAAAAATTAAATATAGGTGCCAAGGGCATTAAGCTGTTGTAAAAATTATTGGTGTCAAAAATCTTTTTTATCGCTAGTATTATTAGAACCCTTATAATGCCCTTGGCGCATAAATAATCATTAACTTGTGTACCAAATATTATTGAATTGAATTTACCAATAATTTATTTAAGGAATATGGAAGAATGAATAAATATTTTACTTTTATTAGTAGTGTAGTAGTGATAGTCATAGTAGTGGGAGTATTTTACACCATTAGGCGTCTCTCGCATCCCAGTTTCCATTTGAGTCTGTCACGGCAGTCTTCTGGCTCTCCACGACAATCCTCTTCTAGCCCACGCCTTCTCCACTCCGTCCTTCCTTGTGGGTCTTCCTTGTCTTCTGTGCGATGTTGGTTTCCAATTGCAAAGCTTTAGAGGCCATCGTTCTTCACCCATTCTGTTTATGTGACCATACCATTTAAGCCTTTTAATTTCAATGGTATCAATAATGTTGAAACTCACTCCTGCTTTTCTCCTAATTTGTTAATTTGTCCAGCAGTGTCAATCCACAGCTTCTTCGCCAATACTCCATTTCAATTGCTGTAAGTTTATTCTCATTACCTTTCGATATTTCCTAAACGTCAGATCCATATGTGGCAATACTCTCTACGATAGTCTTATATAATCTTCTTTTAATATTTTTGCTCAGGTTTTGATTCCATATTAAAGGATGCAATTGCCTTATGGATACTTTCCCTGTTGATATTCTACTCTGATAATCTTGTGTACTACCTCCATTTGCTGCTATTTGAGTACTTAGATAGCTTACATTCTGGCAGGATTTTAATTCTGGTACATTGAGTATACACAGAGTCTTGGCTTCTCCTCCTACAACCAGATATTCTGTTTTATTCAAATTTATTTCTAGCCTCTAATTTAAGTACTATCCATGAAGTTTTCGTAACATATACAAAACATCATCTTCCTCCTCAGCAAAGATGACTTGGTCGTCTGCATAATTAAGAGAATAGAGCATGGAATCGTCAATTTTTACATCCAGATTGCAACATTTTCTCCTCCAATTTTTCAAAGCTTCATTTAAATATAGTTTAAACAGAGTTGGAGCTATGCAACACCCTTGCCGTAAACCTTTATTTACAGAAAATGGTTCAGAAAGGTTTCTTCCAATTTTAATTTGACTTACATTACTGCTGAATAGGTCTTTAACAGCTTTCAATAAGTACATCTTAACATCTTCTTTCTGCATTGCCATCCAGAGTTTATTTAATGAAACTGTATCATAGGCTTTTCTTAAATCTATAAATACCAGGCGTGTTTCTAAATAATGGGCTTCATATATCTCGAAATATTACGCGATTGCTCTTGAAAAATATCTACATTAAGACGTGCCGCATTAAACCACGTCTTGTCAGATTGTTTCCTTTTGAGAACTAATAAAAATGGCAAACGGTTGCAGGAATTGCCAGAGCGTTATCTCCAGGTGTATTTAAAGTCAATGCTACTCAAATAAATGCAGAATTTTCTAATATTGCGAGTGTCTACGGGTTAAGAGTTATCAGATAACATTTAATTTTTACGTATGTTGATTGTTCCACGTTAGTTCGGGTACTTTTTCTGTTTAGTTTTTACATAAAAACAATTATAATTTTTTGGTGTATTTGATCTTGCTCATGCTGGGTGAAATCATTTAAGAATCCCCGAAAAGGCATGGGCGGTGTAAATACCGCCATGCGAGCTTAATCGTTATGAAAAAATATAGGTGCGCGGTGCAGAGTTAAGATATTTTATTTTTATCTCCACACTACATTATGCATATTTTTAATTTCACGTACAGAGTATTGATTTTGTAATTTTTCAGAATTCAAATATTTGCCTTGTTCACGAAGGCGAATTTGGGTGTTTTATGCATAACATTGACAAGACAAATGTAGGATATTGTAATTTAGAGATTTTTATGGCCATAAGGAATGGATAAAAATGTGTACTCAGCCTCGAAATCGAACCCACCGCTCCTCCAGTTCTGGATCACTATTTTGACTGAGCTGTCCATTTCCTGCTCTATGACTCTTCTTATTACAACACATTTTATATTAAGGAAACTTGAAAACAACATTACGTATACAAAAATCAACGGCAATTTAGTTTCATGGGCTGGAATCACGGATTTCTTTTACCTCTATACTACTACTATTTAACTCTCAATGGGCGTTACGTTCGGTCTAGAGAACGTAGTTTTGAAAAACATCATTAGATAGTGCTGACAGTTGACATTAATGTCCGTCGCCAGCAACCTCTCGGACCAAGGCATTTTTGACCCGAAATCTGTTTCCACAAGGTACGTATATAGTGCGTATTTATGTAAGTATGAATGCTTGTATGTTTGCGTGTGCGTACGGAAGTATGTCTCACGCGTTACTATGTTGGATTAGAATACTGAATCTATTCTTATTTTGCCGTTCCTTTGCTGACAAAGGAAACAAAAATTCTGTTGAGCGATAAAGGTCTCAAGCACACTCTGCTGATTAAAGCCACTTCACACTTTTGAATGAACACATCGGGACTGTGAAATGTAGAAAATCTAGGTGAATTTCATTTACTCAATATTAATAAGTGGTGCTTGCTTTCGTTCATCATCTGACATTTTTTATTAAAATTAACAATACAATCTGCAATGTTGCCAGGTCACCGAAAACTTGCTAGGATAGTATGAAAGTACTTCAGGACGTCAGAATACAAGTCCAGCTAGTGTAGTGGCTTAGATGGCTTAGAACACCAACGTACGTCACTGCAGAGCCTCTGACCGGAACGTCCTAGTGTTCAAATCACATGGGTTATAGTTTTATTTTCGTCAGAGCGAAGTCCCACGCAAATGCAGAAGCAGTATGCTAACGAACGGGCCACGTACCACGCATGGCTTTTACGCCCTCTTCCTTGTCCTATTCTTACCTATTACTTCCGCACACTCACATGCACTACTCTACCACGTATGTAGAGTCCAGTCGGCAGCTTAGAGCTTGTCTCAGCTGGAACTGGTGGGAGATACTGGGTTGCGGGAAACACCGTAACCCGACGTGTAGACCCGTGTTGAATTTCGCCATTCAGGGTGGAAGATCACAATAAAAGATGCACATCAACCTACTAGAATAACGATGGATAGCGGTTGACTCGTACGGAATCCTCACGGCGCAAAGATTAAAACAGTACTTAAAAATTTAAAATGACAAAAATTGACACAATAACTATACATTTCTGTCCTATATGTCGCAATAAACATTCATTTACAAGTTAGATACATCTAAACTACACCAATGAAACATATCGTGTCATCAGAATCCGAGCCCTGCTAATGATTGGCTTTTGATAATTTCTTTTGCCATTCTGTTGCCGAAAGAAAGTAATTGTCCCAAGTATATATAATCCAGTTCAACGTTGACAGAATTTATATTATGTTCTGAACATCATTTGACGTCAATTGTATTTTAAAAATATTCATTTTATAGACCAATTTTGATGCAATCTTCGTGCATTTCGTGTAGCATTGAGTTAAGCTCTTGGGATGATGAGGGAATAAAACAATATCCTCTGAAAATCGTAGGTTTTGTAATGTTCGTCCATTTGTTCGTATTCCTGTGCCATTTCAGATGCCTAAAATGTTTTACTAAACTTTAAAACAGCTAGTTTTCCAAATAATCGTTTCCTATATTATTTCAGTAGTATACATACATTTGCATCACACGTTACCAATCTTTATAAACGAGATATCCAAAGAAAGATAATTTCCAGGAGACGTGACGAATTGCACTTTGACTTTACAAATATGAAGGAATAGTTTAAAAGAAAACATCTAAAAAAATTGCACGTCAAAGGCAACCCGCAACACTCGACCATATTGTCAAAATATATATTGTTAATTAATTCCTGAACAAAGCGTTCTAGGAACTTAAAACCTGGAAAGAAACGTTTCCCATACCGTATCGTATTTTTCTTGGTTCGGCGCTTATCGATACTGCCCAGTACCACCTATAAAAGGCCTTGGCGCTGGAGACCGTCTCTGTGATGTCAAGCTTAGAAGGCTTATATTCCTCTATCTTATGTTTACACTTTCTGTGTAGACCGTGGTTTGCGCCGGTTTACGAGGTTTATTTGCATAATCATTAATTCAAGTTTAGCTCTCGCAGCAGCTAGAAATATTAATAGTTGCTTGATACGGATGAACATTGTTTTTTATGCGTGTAGTGCAATCGTTCACTTTCCGTTTTTGCAAGGGCGGTGTGCTACCCAATTGAAGAAGTAACTACGATCGAAACGGACCATATGTTTCCATTTTTCATTTTCACGATACCCCTAGGAAAAATTGGATCTCAGCTATTCATCGGGAGGATTTCTTTCCCATGCAGTACATGAAGGTAAGTATTCATATATTTTTCTGTGAAACGTTTGTGACGTAACCTACAATACTAATGCATTTGGAATGGTATCACACCATATACATCTACTAAACACTAGCCGTTCATATTATTCTTATCCAAAATCTATCTATCTGTTTTTATCGCTCATCCCTCAAATTTCAAACTCTAGTAATTTAACTCAATATACATCCAAGAACAAGACAGTTCAAGAGAGGATATACATATTTTTGAAAAGTGAGAGGCATGGAGTGAGATTTTTTTGAGAGACACGGGGTGACACAGAGAGACACGGAGAGACGGAGAAAGGGAGGGGCAGGGACAGAGAGACGGAGACAGACTGGGAGAGGGACAAAGTGAGGCAGAGACAGAGACAGACAGGGACAGAGAGAGACGGAGAGAGAGACGGAGAGAGAGACGGAGAGAGACGGAGAGAGACGGAGAGAGAAAGGGAGTGGGAAGGGGAAAGAGGGAGATAAAGGGTATAACAACGTCTGCCGGGTTCCGCTAGTATTATCTAAACGAAAAATCTGCTATTGAGCCTGGCTACTTTTTAATCATCTTCTGAAATCCAGTATTAATTTTGAAACAGAAGGATGTGCCTTTCAAATGTAACAATTCTAGAGTGTATTGATGTTTCCTCGTGCATGAAAAACGTTTCCTATAAACTAAAAGATTGTTAGAAATTTCCATTCGCTCGACAGTAGTGGATCGAGGCAATATCGTGTGCCCCGCTCAGTAGAGCCCTGCGGTCTGTGACTCGTTTACGTGTTTTCATCGAACTCAAGAAGTTTAAGTGTCGGTGTAAAGTGAGCAGTCTACTTCAGTGCATATAACTGTTCTGATTACGATCAACCTGTTTCTCACTGTGAATGGGGAACAGAAAATAAATGGCGGATGCCGAAGCCGCTACCCGAAGGCAGGCCTCTGACTACAGGAACCAGCCCGTTGAAAGAAACCACACTGGCCGTCCAAGTTACAACAGAGTTCTTCTCATGCCATGTACCCGGAGAAGGAACAAAGTATTATAATTGAAGGCAAAGACCACAGCACACCCCTCGAAAGGTACGTAGAAGCTTTAGCAACAATTGTTCCGCCTAGTCACATCATGTATGCTTCAAAAATTTCATATAACAGAGTGTGTGTATTTCTGAGCAGTAAGCAGTTTGTGGATGAATTAACAGAGAAACACAGGACTATTAACATTGAGGGCTCCTCTCAAAATATTCGATCTCTAGTGAGTAGACAGAAGGGTATCGTAATTTCAAATGTTTATTCTATGATCTTTAATGCAGTAATTGAAGATGAACTACATAAACTAAAAGTGATACGCAGTTCTCAAGTATCATTTATCAGAGCCGGTTTTGGTAAAGAACAATTCACTCATATCTTAAGTTTCCGTAGACAGGTGTTCATACCGGAAGACTCATTAAATAAGATACCGGAAACCTTACTGATCACATACCAAGGAGAAAGAAACAGGATTTACATATCAAGCGGAATCGTTAAATGCTTCCATTGCAAGGAAGATGAACATATTGCCAAATACTAAAAATTTAGGAAACATTAACCTCAACCGATCAGAAGACATAATTGAAAACAACGTAGCCCCTGACAATGAAAAAAGAGATAAGGCACCCAGTTACCATAAATTCCCCCCACTCGACCAAGCCAAGCCTGTTAAGAGAACCTTATTACAGATCACAAGTATTCCCAGAAAAAATTCAAGTGAACTTCCAGAAGAACAATTCAACCATCCCCAAGGAAAAATTAACGGTGCGGCAGAGCAAAGCAAAATAAAAGGAAGGTATCCTGGGAGAGCACCATTAGTAGCGGCAGCAATAAGAAAAGCAGAGTGGAGCAACTAGCCCCAGCGAAAGAAAGAATAGAAGGGTCCAACAATGTACTAACGTACGAGCAACTGATAGACTTTCTGGAAATCACTTATGGCTGAAGTAAGCCCCTGCAAATATCTCTCAGTTACACCAAAGAGACAGGCAGGCTAATTGAAATGCTCAAGGAAATATACGCATTACTGTCTGACAGAGGAATAAAATCAAGATTTACGAGAATTATGAAGAAACTGAAGGACCCAGTCCACTCGGATTCTTCAAAAGAATCGTCCGACAACGACGAATTAACAAGCGAAGATCTTGAAACATGAAGATAAGAATTTTACAAAGATAAGAATTTTACAATGGAATGTGAACGGTTTTTACACTAGATATGAATTTCTTCAGAAGATTCTAAAAGACTAAAACTATGATGTACTGTGCATCCTGGAAACCAATTTCGAAAATAAGTACCATTTTAATATAAAAGGATATCAATGTTTTCATAAAAACAGAGTGGTATGTGTAAATGCCAGTGGCGGTGTTGCGATCTATGTTCATAAGTCGATCAAGTGTAGTTAATGCGCCATTACAAGTCACCTAGAAGTATGTGTGGTACGGCTGCATATTGGCGGTAGTAGCTTTCATCTGGGTAATGTATACATTCCTAATGCGTTTCAGCTAGAATCTCGCCATCTAGACAATTTATACTCACAAATATCTGGCCCGGTACTGATAGTCGGTGACTTTAATAGTCACAACTTAATTTGGGGATCAACCAGAATCGTGATCGTAGAGGGAAAATTATTGGTGAATTTGTGAATAATGAAGATATTATGGTCTTGAACGACTGCAGAAAATCTACATACTTCAACGCGGGTAGCAGCAACTCATCTTGCATCGACCTAAGCATCTGCACTCCAACTTTGGCAAGATATCTAAAATGGAAAGTGACGGAGGACCTTCACAACAGTGATCATTATCCTATAACATTGTCATATGAGAATTCGATTATTTCTGAGGACAACTATATGTCCAGATGGATATTTAAAAAGGCCAACTGGAAGTCGTACCAAGACATCATTACAGGCAAAGTTCAGAACCTTAAGAAATTGAACATCGACGATTCAGTGCAAATACACGATATTGTGAGCAACTTTACAGAACTTACACTGTCGACAGCGGAAGTGACTATACCAAAAACAAAAATACTAAAAGTAAAAAGAAACTAGCCGACCTGGATGGCCGAGGTGGCTAAGAGCGAGTACCGACTCAGCGCTTCTGTCCGAGGGTCGCGGGTTCGAGTCCCGCCTTGGGCATGGCTGTTTGTCCCTTGACTTTGTGTGTGTGTTGTCGCGGAGGGCCTCGCGTTCTGCTGACCCCAGATCAGAGGAGCCCGCAAAGTGTTTGTCTAGTGTATGGTCGAATATGCGTCCCTTCGGGACGTAAAGGGCAACCGGCAGTCGGCTGGATAAAAGCCCTATGAAAAAAAAGAAACTACCTTGGTGGACAAAGAAATGTGAAGAAGCGGTTATGAATTACAAGCACTGGTTTCATGTATTCAAGAAATATAAAACAAATGAAAATCAATTTAGGCTTTAATCAGCACGAGCGAGGGCAAGAAGAATCAGAAAAGAATCTAAGAGTAGCTGCTGGAAGGAATACATATCATCCTTAAACAATAAACTGAACTACACGGAGGCTTGGAAGCAAATAAACGCTATCGATGGAAAATTCAGAACAAATTACCCGAAGTCTATATACACGTCAGACGGACAATTCATTCAAGACCCGTGCGATATTGCAAATAGCTTTGAAAAGTTTTTCGTCTCCAATTCTAGTGACGCGAACCTTGCAGATGGCTTCACGAAACATAAAGAAGAAACTGAGACATCTCTCCTAAATCTGGAAGTAGAAGAAGATGAAGTAGAAGAAGTGATTCCATTCAACTAAATGCACGCACTACGCTCTGAGAACTTAAGGTCAATCAATATACGTCAACTAAAAGACACCAGCGCCGGTCCCGACGGAATACCTAACATACTTATCCGGATGCTCCCTCAAGAAGCTATCAGTTTTCTTTTAAGCATTTACAATTACCTATATTTAAACAATATCTTCCCACAAAAATGGTCAGAAGCGGTTATTGTCCCAATTCACAAGCCTGGTAAGGAACAATTTTTAATAGATAGCTACAGGCCTATTGCCGATCTGCCTTAGATAGCGTTGCAATAATCGAGAACAGCATCTACAATGGATTCGCCAATAATATGTTCACAGTGGTACGAAGCCGCGACATCGAAAAGCATATGAGATGGTCTGGAGCAGGCGTATTATGGGCATAATAGTGAAACATGGAATTAAAGGCAACATAGCTAAATTCGTGTATAACTTCATTAAAAAAACGGTACATTAATGTCAGAGTAAGAGGAGCCTTATCAGAGAGATATATGCTGGCAAATGGAGTTCCGCAGGACTCTATGCTTAGTATGACCTCATTTCTGTTGATAATAAATGAACTTCAGACCAAAATCAAACCACCTGCGCTAGTAAGCATGTACGCTGATGACTGTAATATATGCATCACTAGTAAACATCTACCTTCCATAGCAGTTATAGCACAAAATATCTTAGACAGTATTCTCGAATTATCCACTGAAGTTGGTCTAAAATTCTTCAAGATGAAATCAACATTAATCATTTTCTCCAGGAAACGATCCACTGAGAATACTTTATCCCTGAATCTCTGGGAACATGAGATAAAACAATGTAAAACCTTAAAAGTCATAGGCCTGACATTTGACGAAAGACAATCCTGGATACTTCATATTAAAAACCTGAAAGTGGAATGCACGAAAAGGCTAAACTTGATGAAACTCATTAGCCATTCAGCGTAGGGGGCCGATTATACGGTGCTTAGAAGAACATACCAGGCATTGATCTGGGCTTAAATGGATTATGGTAACTTATTCTGCGATGCTGCAAATAAGAATATTCAAATAATACTCGGCCCTATCAATAACACTGGTGCCAGGCTTATATACGGAGCATATAGAAAAAGTCCGTTAATAAGCATGTTACAGGAAGCTAATTTACCACCTCTGGATAAGAGAAGAAATATAGTTGTAGGATGTATATAATCAAAGATACAGCTAACTGCGGTAACCCTATGAACCAAATTTACCAGCTTACATACAGACTCAGGAAGAAATTATGCTTCAAAAAGAACCTACCAAAACCAGTTACTGTACGGGCTATACAAATATTAAGCACAATATCAGAAGCCATTCCCCCTCTTAAACCTATCAGTATCACTGACTATGCACCATTGACTATGCAGGACATTAAAACTGAGGAGCTGATAAACAATTCTAAAAAGTCAGAAACTCACAGTCAAGAGATAAGAGCCAGGATAGGAGAAGAAATTGCCAAATATCAGAACTACAACAAAATATACATGGCTCAAAAAGTAGCAACTTGGTGGGATATACCTCAGTAACATCAACAAGAGTAATATCAAGCAAACTGCCCGACAAGTACTCCGTCCTGTCCAGCGGGTTATACGCCATCATCACCGCACTAGACTACATTCTCGAAGACAGTGAACGCAAATTTCTGATAGTAACAGACTCCAAATTGGCTTTGTCGACTATTGGAAATGTCTTTTACTCAGGAAACCCGCTAGCTTTAGACATTGTTAGTGTTGCGGCTGTGTGACAAAGTTGAAGAGCGCGCCTAAAGCGGCGCGAGGCGGCAGCGGCGGCGGGTGACGGCTGGGCATCAGACCGGCAAAGACGCCCGGCCAATGAGAAATAATCAGCTAGCCGGCGAGCCGGTGGCCGTGAAGCGAGGCTACGGTGCCGGCTACTTGATAAGGGAGCGCCGCCAGAGACGGAGCACACTGAGCGGGAGACGTAGATTGGTGAAACAGTGGTTTGGGTAGAGTGTGCATTAGGCAAAACGATTTTCTGACCGCTATTGTAAATATTTCCGTTTCTATGTAAATATTTCCGTTACTGTGTAAATAAACTTGTTTGGAAAATGAGTTTTCTCTGAACATAACAGTTAATATGAAAAGAAACTTGAACTTTAAAAGTAAAGAAGTTTTTGGATGGATCCCGGCTCATGTGGGTATCACGGAGAATGAGCTGGCAGACAGATACGCAAAAGAGGCGTTACAACTTGATGAAAGAAGTAACATTCCCATAATACCACAGGACTATCACGCCAACATCAAGAGAAAATTACAAGAATCGGACAGATAGGAATGGAATAACAACGTCCGATGCAAAATAAGAAGTATATGTGAATACGATGATTATTATCCAGCCACATCCTTCTTCAGAACTGACCAGGTTGTGTTAACTAGATGCAGAATAGGTCACACCAAGCTCACACATGCCCATCTTATCACAGGGTAAATGGCTGTTATGTGTAATCTGTGTAATGTTTCTATGCATGTTCATCATCTATTTCTGTGCCCCAAGTTTGAGGTTGACCGGACGAGACATGGTGCTAAGAACGACATATCAAGAATACTAAAGGACAGAGAACAATGCAATCGGCTTCTTAATTTTTTGAAGGCCATAAACTTGGCCGGGGATATATAAGACAAGTGTATAAACTTTAATAATGTGATATGAATGTTTTCATAAATGTCATAACATTCTATCTAAAAACTTAATGTTGTGTAGATGTCACTACTAACCTTTTGTAGTTGATGTGACATAAAACAAAATTTTAAAAAATGTTAGGAATTTACTCCATTGCGATAAAAATTACGGGATATCGATTAGTCCTGACATTCTGACAAAAAAGTTGTGAAAGGAAAGTAGATAAATAATTTTAATAATTTGAAGAGTAGTTCTTAAATTGCTTTAATTTCAAGTTTTATTTTAAATTTAAATTAAAAAGCTCACTGCACTTTCGTAACTACAGTTTTTACAGGTCTTTACTAAAGACGCTTATAGCAGATATCAACTGCTACCAACACTTCTTCTTTGCAAATTTCTGGTAGAAATGGAACAAATCTAGAAACGCAATAATCGGGAATATTCATCAATAATGACGGTAAAAGAAATTTACGAGCATTTCCTTCTGCAGCGCTAATCTTTCCTGTGTAACAATTGGAAACATCGGTTTGCATGATAGAATTAATTCGTGGTTCGAAAACTTTCATAAAATGTATTTATTCATGGAACGTTAATTATACACATAACAAGGTACACATATAAAATAGTCCATACCCGGAGATATGTGGAGTACTGTAGAAATGGGTCTTGGCATTGGCTATACATTGGGGGAACATGATTCGTTTAAAAGATAGGTTTGTTATCACAGCCTCAAGATAGAAAAATAAGACTTCTTAATGAACATCACAACAACGGGACGTATTTCAAATCATTTCTCTTTTAATCGTCGAGTTGCTTTATCCTCCTAAAAATATGGCTCTAGGTATATACATACAACAATATGGTAAAATGCCAAGAACCTTTTCCTTGGGATACATATGAGTTATATATTTTATGAGTTATACAACATTAATTTAAGTCCAAAGGACGTTGCGCTAAGCGCATGAAAAGAGTTGTTCCAGTCTGCCGCTTTAATATTTCCAGCCTTATTGAAAAGTTTTCTTAATTTTTTATTCAATTTCATTAGTTGTACCACAAGTGCGCCCAGACGTCATTAAGCACTTGAATAATATTTTAAAGATTAAATTCGAAAAATTAATATATTTTTTATTTAACTAAATGGGACAAAAGAGAAATCTACTACGTTTTATTTCGAAATTAAGGTACAGATATTTTCTGAAGATGGTATTCCAATAATTAAGCCATACGCTTACGTTCTATAGCTTTACGGGTCATCAAACCTAAAAATTAAAACTGATTTTCCTTTACGCAAATTGTATCAAAGAAAATAAATATTGTTCTGTACTTTTTATGAAATATGAAAATCTCTCTGTAAGAAAAATATTTTTTATTTATAACAATATACTGTATTTTATTACTTTACTCTGATAATAAACATAATCACATCGTTTACTATAAATATGTTTTAAACTGATTTTTTAGTAATATGAAAATGTAGCGAAATACTTGGAGTTACTTCTAAAAGCTCTTTTTCTGAAATTTCGAAGTTTCATGCTAGTTAGATTTCTTGAATTCTTGGGCCACGACCTTAGAGAAAGCTAAGTACTGTAAAAGGTAACGTGGATAAAGGGACTCAACAGAAAAACTTCACACGTGACGAAATGTTAATAAAAAGAGATTTTATCTGTCAACGGCAGATTGCAACAAGATGAGAGCAAGCCTTGGATCTGTCTGCATGGATTGTGGCTTTCCTTGCAAACACCTATTACAAAGGCAAACTATTTTCATGGACCCCAAAGCTCAATGCGGTGTTTCAAATAACAGAATCACCTGCAGATCAAAAAAATCGGAATTAAATTGGGCACCTGTGCACACAAGAGTGAAAATGAACTCTTGGAGATGTAAACTTGTGGAATTCGAAACGTTTACGATTTGTCATCAAGGCTATATTTTTCGATCAAAAATAATGTTATTGCTATTATTGATTTTTTGATGTCAAAAGTTAATTAATCTTTTAGAAGTTTGGTACAATTTTTTGTTAGGGCTATTTTCATCTGAAGCTGGTTACACTCCTCAACTCAATAGGGTCTGTCTTGAGATATAATCTAGACACTTAACACACTTGCGGCTTCATTGAACTTAGGTTCAGAAGAACGCAGGTCGTCCATGAAATATAAAGAACAAATATATTTTACTCAGGGTGGGATTTGATCCTGCAAACCTTCGAATCGAGGCTCTTAGTCGATACGCACTTAAATGTTTTGTACTTGTGAAAATGAGTAGAGTATGAATAGACGCTCAAATTAAATTATAAAAAAAATATTAACATTTAAATAATAGTTTTCGATACTAAAATTAACACAAAAGCTGCATAATACTTATTTTCACTGATTATCTTTTAACTATTCTATTTTCATTCAGACAGCCTAGCATTTGAAAGACAGTATCAACAGAAATTGAGAAAGCCATACCAATAGTTTGTATTCTATTGAACAAAATATAGAAGTTGGTAATTTTAAAGCGGCAATTATAAATAATGTGCGAAGAATTTTAACAGAAAGCATTTCATTTTATTGTAGATCAAAATCTCTGGGATGTGAGAAGCTGCGAACCCGGATTGAATGTATTCTTGAAAAAACATTTAACATTTTACGTTTCTTCTAAATAGCTTAGGCGCTCATTTGATATTTTCCCACGTGCTCTTACCCTAGAGATCGTTTTAGTGGTTCCAAGACTCATTGTCCACAGACATTTCGTCCACATCATTATTGTGCTATGTATCTTTCGTCCTCTTGTAGTTTAAGGCCACAAGTATTTATTGTCCACATCAATTTTGTCCAGGTCTTTTATGTTCACTTTAAATATCGTCCACCATACAGTGATGTCCACATAATACTTTTACTCACTGTAGGTATTAGTTGACACTGTATATTGTTTGAGAGTTGTTATTATTATTTAAGTTATCTGTTATAATGAAATTAAATCAGTTAATATTCATTTGCCAATTGACATGTACATTATAAATACGTTTACTTTTTATATTCACACAAAGTATAACTTTGGACGAAAGTAACTATGGATGAATATTTAATGGACTTATTGCTCTATTAAAGTATAAGTATAAGTGTAGGTCCCTCTACTAAAGTACAACGATGGACGAAAGTAACTATGGATGAATATTTAATGGACTAATTACTCCCCGTTCTGTTTACTGTAAGCAGTAACGCGTTTCTCTACGGCAAGTTCAATAAAGTTTCTTGATCTCGGATAACCGCAGTTTCTTCCCTTATAACAGCAGAAGATGGTTCATTAGGATGATGTTCCGCCTTTCTTTTGATGCCTGCTACTATACATTTTGCAGCAACCTGCACTCTATTCCCTATATGCGTGTGCACAACTTCTTTCAACATTTGGATGCTTACATGAATGTCCCAATTCGTGACATAACGATCGTTACAGATATCACGTTTTTCATATCTCCAGTACGCCTTATTTTCATTTTTGCTAAATGAGTGAAACTGATAACATAGTTACCTCAAATTCATTTCTCATTTCATTTTGCTGAACGAATTAACTGCGGCATGGCTATTTTTTTCTATTGCTACGGAAACCACAACTGTGGAGGGAAATGGACTTAACATTTGTGAACCAACAATAATAATGGACGAAAGTAAGTATGGATGAATATTTAATGGACTAAAAAAGTGGACGAAATGTTCATGGACCAAATATAGGTGGTCTATACAACTATGGACGAAAGAAAGTGGACAATAAGACCTGAAAAAGTTTTAGTTCCATTTTAACACGAGAAAACTTTCCCTTGCGCTACATTTTATTAGCTACATTGAATGCTACGTTATTGTGAAGCATCTTTGAGGAGTAAATATTTACATTCATTGCAATAAATATAAAGGGCTTTGGATCAGATACTTCCATGCCACATTTTGAAAAAACTTTAATAAGTGTGCGAGCCTCAACTTTCCAGTTTTGGTCTCTTTTAAGTACGCACGTTTTTTACATTTTAACAACAAATGGTAGACAACTATAGTAAAGTTTATTATAGATTTCTTAGAGATGTATAGTTGAGGGGTGTGACGCATTGTGCCATATCAATAAATTTTTATGTCGTGTCATAGGTCTATCTGCTCCCAAGTCCGTATTTTGTGTTGAGATTATATGGTTTATGTATGTAATGTTTAGGAAAATACACATTTTCTACAGGAAAACGTATGTATAACATGTAATATACTAGAGTGTAGTGAAGATATAGCAGAGCACCCTTTTCTGTGGAGTAAATTGCAACTGTATAACAACATAGCTGCGAACTGGAATATGTTTTCGCTCAATGAAATGTCATTAGTTCATCACATTTCTTGTAATTATTCAGTCTGTATTCAAAATGGATATTCTTAATACTAACATTACTAAACGTGATTTTACTACAGTATTAGGTCTCAATTTAACTAAACAGAAAAATTTTAGGTCATTTTTTTGCAAAACATTAAATAGAACAATACATAAATTAATGCGTCCTGTTATATATACAATTGATTCAAAATAATAAAAGTTTTCATTAATAATGAAAATCATAAGATGGAATAAATATTAGAGAAGAGCATATGAAATTTATCTGTATTTTTCATTGCCTTGCATGCACAATTTTCAGAAAATATTTTCACATTTTATGATTACAAAGTCAGCGTGATCTAGAATGTGATACCTACCATACAAATTATCTAATTTAGATAAAGATATTTCAATGCACTATTATGTTTGTGCACTATTTGCTGATCCTGGAAATAAGAATCGTACGCATTATTGCTGATTTTCTTGACCTCCTACTTCCTCAGGAAATTCTTTTTCCTTCCTTTTGAACTATTTCTTAATTTTCTATTTTCCCTTGACTGCATTTACCACTATCACACTTTTTGTCTCATAAAACTGAGAATGAAATGAGATACACACAAACACTCTTGGACACACAATTTGGAAAACATGGTTCACATTTCCATTATTTTGTGTATACAAATCTTACTCAAGACGTCCACTGAATTTTGCTAAAGCACTATGGTTGTTCACAATAGTTTTTCGTATTCATTTGCATTCAAAATAATTTTAGGCATGTAAACTCGTTATTTAATATTAAATAAGAGTAGGAGTCTCAAACATTATTGGGGGCAGTGCGGCGGTTTTATGAATAACGCATATAATCAGCTTAGCAAAGTGAAGCAATTATATAATGGGCATTTTATCCCTTTGACGCAGATCTACCTTCGGAGAAATTTTGCTAGATCACTTCAATTTATAGACCACAGTAGGTGAAGTGGACAGTTTCTTCCTTTCTTTAACAGTGTTCCACCAGCAAATTAATATGATTACCAGGAGAAGCGAAAGCGCTTTAGTCTAAATAAAAGCATAATCTTCGTCTTGGTGTCTTAAGATGGTCGTCGTAAGGAAAACCTTTTTCTCCCATAGATGTGTTGCGAGATACACTGCATGCTCGCAGCATGTAAATTTGTCTGCATTTTTGCATTGTTTATGAAGCTGTCGGTATTAAACACACAGCAACAAATAGTCGTGATTCATTACTACGTTCTATACTAAAATACTGTATACAAACATTTCATACGTTAATAATACAAAAGTGTGTCACTATTATACAAGGTTGAACTAAGGAAGAATTCAGTATTAAAATGAAGAGTTCTTCATATTTTGTATTCAGGAATCTTCTAAATAGAAATGTTCTTACACACCAAATTTAGGTTTGTTCAGTTTCTTTGATAAAATAATGTTTAATACCCTTCACACATCATCGAAAATCGTCGACATGGAAATGTATTTCTTTATTTTTTTAGAACCTATGCTTTTTTCAATCAGTAAAATGTTTCAACATTTTTAAGAGATTTTAAAGACCGTATTATTTTCTATACAAACAACAGATACCCAATCCTACAGTCAATGAATGGGATGTTTCGCCTTCTTTAGAAGCTAAAAAATGATACTTCCGTATCTCCAGGAGAACATTGCAAGAATGTAAGAGGGCTGATTATTCTATAACAGGCGAATGTACAGAAGACGTTGATAATAAAATAAAATGCCCTTTAGATAAGCATGACCCGTGGACACTGTAAATAATTCTACACAGTATCTCTTTCTCAGATATCTGAAGTGAAGGATGCTGCTGACGAAGTATGTTTTGTGCACGTACATACATCTCATGACCAATTAAAAGATACCAGTGTAAAGTATTGATTTCCGAGATGAAGCAAATTGTATTTTGTTCTCATGGGCAGATTTTTCTAAATTTATGAGTTCTAGGGTGATAATTGTTCTCTTCTATGAAGTAAAATGCTAATGCGTATCTACTGACTAACCAACATACATTTTACGATTTTTCTGTTTCCGCACTTTTTATCACTCTTGTCTCTTCGTTATCACATCTCTCACATACCCGTTTTATACTGGTAATATTTACAGGTAACGATTATCATATAAAATTATCCATTTGGATATTTGGAAATTTCATGTCGGCTCCGCATTTTGATGAATATAATATAGGTCCTGATATAATACCTCATTGTTCGTACTAAAATCTTCCATAGAAATTATTCACAAATGGGAATTTTCAAAGCTTTTCTTTCTGGATATTGTGAAATATCAATAATATTTCCCAAATAAATATTTTTTTACAAGATATATAATACTTAATTGCTGATTGCATTTCAGTAATATTTTTCTTATTTCGATGCATCAAATAATTTAACATCTATAAAATAAGACTTCTGGAGAGCCAAGTAAAAACATTTAACGGAAAAGTGGCTTGTAAAGAACGAGATATTATTTTGAGAAAAGTGCAGTTTGGTAGAAAATGCAATAAAGAAATTAATTGGTTACTTATTTTTTTACGTCGATCATTTTATAATGTTTAATTATACATTTCTAGCATGTTGAAAAAACATCAATTCAGTTTATTTGATAGCTCTTTGAGCATCGCCTGTAGTTTTTAATGTTAAAGCGTGGACAATTTTTCTACCTTTGATAAATATGCAAGCATTGGGAATTTGTGCGTAATATATTGATGGTACTACTAACAAGTTCGACGTGCAGGAATGTTGCACTTTAAACAATCATTATATATATAACTCTCATTAATTCAGAAGTCATTCAGACGAGACTTGTACTTGTTGACAATTGTTCTGAGAACTTCAGATAACCGAAAGTTTCAGCTCAGTATGTGATTCATTATTTAATACTCTACATCCCAACATACAACAATGTGCTAAATTTAATTAAAAAAATTCTCTAATCACACTGCGCTGTGTTTTCTCGGGGAATCAGAAAGAAAACACTAGGTAGAATCACATCATGATTTTTAACCGGCGAGACAGTGTCCTGGTTCCAGACTCCAGAGTAGTCTCCTCCATCCCTCAATCGAGGAAGAGCAGCTCCTCCATGGAGCAAGCGCCATGCAGGCCGAGTGGGGCGGGGCGGCGGCGCGGAGGCCGGCAGGCGGTGGTGGCGGCGGCGGTGGCGGCGCCAGAGGCGGCGGCGGCGGCCGCCCCCGCGCCGCCTCCCGGCGCCAGCACCTCCTCGTCCTCCTCCTCAAAGGGGGCGGAGCGGTCGGGCAGGGAGTCCACGTACTCTTGCACTCGCACGTAGTTGCCCGGGGTGCTCCCGCCGCCTCCCCCGCCGCCGCCCCCGCCGCCGCTCCCGCCGCAGCCACGCCTGCGACTCCGCTCCTCGCGCGCGCCCAGGGATTCGAATCTGGAACAGAAAAGGCCGGGTGATGCATGGTTGGCACATCTGCTTTGACGGGAAAATTGCAATTCTCTTCTGACATTTGTGAAACTCCAGATTTTTATCTGATATTTGTAAATATTGCAATTCTTTTCTGACATTTGAGAAAATTGCTATTATTATCTGACATTTGTGGAAATTGCTATTATCTGACATTTGTGAAAATGTTTGGTATTATCATCTGACATTGGTGAAAAATGTGATGTTATCTGAAAGTGGTGAAAATTGTGATTCTTATCTCACATCTGCGAAAACTTGCGATTCTTTTCTAATATTTATGAGAATTGCCATTTTTATCTGCCATTTGTGAAAAATGCAATTTTTATCCGACTACTTGGGATCTACATGTCCCGCACTATGCATAGAGCACTCGAAATATCGAGACGCTCGTGAAAATTAGATATGGTTAGCACAACACTAGAATTCAGGCAACATCATCTCAGAATATGGTACGTCGTAATGATGCATATATAAGTCAGTAAGATATATGATGAGAGAGATAATAAAAGTCTCGCCGTAAGGGTTCGAGAATTTCTTTTAATTTTCTAAGATTTTTATTGTTTGTAATGTAATTTTGCTGAAATTAATTTCAATGCTTGCGTTAATTATCGCGATATGCCAACTAGATTCCGGAATGCATTTCATAAGGACTGTCCAATGAAAGCAATAAGATATTTTTGTATTTAATGACAGTTTTTAATAAATATAAATGTATCTTTTAAGTGGGACACAGAGCTTTTTATCAAGTATTTTCATTTCACATGAATTTGATTTTCGTGTATTTTGCACAGTAATGCACATAGATTTATTCTCGACTTGTTTCTGATAAAGTCTACTACAATTTTGAGACAATTATAGATAAGATAGAAAAAATATAACAGTCTTTAGCATTAATATTTGGTCAATAATAGCGTTTTCCAGCATTGAGATATTTCGATTGCATTAAAAAAATTAGAAAATAGTGTAATTCGTACTACATTTGGAACCATAATAATATGTGAATTATTTCTTTTTGTTCACTAATTGCAGCGCTGCAAGTTATAAATTTTAATGCTATTTTGTGATAGAGGTTGTTTATTGCAGGGCTGCTCAAGTTGGCAGTTTATTTGTCATTCCATGGCCTAGTGCTTTTCTGGAGGCTACTGGTATAGGCTTGCTCCTTGAATCAGTCCGACAGAGAGGGACAGGTTAGAAGAGAAAATCAGGGAAGACACGGAAAGAAAAAGGAGACGAAACGAAAAGGACACTAAAACAAAGGAGTGAAAAGAAAAGGAGACGAAAAAAAGGAGATGAAAAGAAAAGGACACGAAAAAAAGGAGACAGAAAGAAAAGATGACGAAAAGAAAAGGAGAAGGAAAGGAGACGAAAAGAAAAGAAGACGAGAAGAAAAGGAGACGGAAAGAAAAGGAGTTGGAAAGAAAAGGAGACGGAATGAAAAGGAGACGGAAATAAAATATTTATTTATTTTGAAAAAAATATGGAAGATCACCACACAAATTGGAAGAGAGATCACTGAAGTGTATTCACCCTTGAAACGGAAAACTGTAGCTTATTACTACGGATATCTCTCGCTTACTGGGGTGAAGGTGGCACGGCCTTGGAAGCGCCTCGGTTGCAGAGGTGGACGAGGGAGACGACGAGCAGGATGAAGGCGAAGTTGACGGCGCACGTGACGCCGATGACCAGCAGCACCTCGTTGCTGCTGTAGCACGCCTCGTGCGCGCGCAGGCGCCGACGCGGCCCGGACGCCGCCGACGACGCAGCCAGGGGCGTGAGCGAGGGCGAGGGCGCGGACGCAGAGGGCGACTCGGAGGGGTCGGCGGCGGGGGCGTGCCCGCGCGCGCCCCGCCGCGGCCCGGGCCGCTCCTCGTGGTTCTTTTGGTGGCGGTGGCGATGCGGGGGCGGCGGCGCGGTCGGCCCCGGGGGCGCGGAGGCTCCGCTGGCGCCGCTGCCGCCGCCCGCGTCCTCCACCTCGTCCTCGTCGTCGTCTTCCGACCGCCACTCCAGCAGGTGGCGCTTACCGCCGACGGCCTCCCACCTGCGCACGAAAAGTATCTTCACAGCAACTGGACCGGAATGAACAGCACGGACGATTGCGGAGGGGCTGTTCATTGCTAGGTTTTATGTTGAAATTTGTTGTAAGGCATATTGCCTACGCCTCGGAAGCGGGACCACCCTCCGAAATGAAATGGCCATTCCAAAATTCTTTCATATTCGGATTGTCAATTGGTGGAAGAATAAAAAGAACATTATTGAGATTGGTCTCAAAAGGGTTTGAAGGAAATAAAATAAAAAGAAGACGAGACTGACGATAATGATGGTAATGATGATGGAAAAGAAAGAGGCATTATGTCACGCAAGATAAAGGTAATTTTCTCAAAACAATCTAAATTATTATTTATCGTTTTATAATGACCCAATAAACCGAACAACATTTATTTAAAAATTCAACTCCAACATCCCCTGAGTCACCTCTAATACAAAAAAAATCATCTAAACTTTCTATTAGTATTTACGCAATGTCTCTAACTGTGCATGAGATAATCAACAAATGCTTGATCAGTTTCATGACGACCTATTCCTGGCAATAGAAACTGGTTCAAAGTTCTAATTCTAGTAAGTGACCGAGAATCATTAAGATTTCAACAATATTGCGAATGATTTAACATAACTAGAACAAATCGATTGTAAATATGATAGTAGAGTCATGTAGTACTAAGAGATTGAACACCAAAGATTTGAATAAAATACCTTTGTTGATGCAGTTAATACGTTATATAGGTAGATTAAAACAAATATTGAACAAAAGAGAAGGAAACACAAGAAAAGGGAAGGAAAATAAAGGAGATAAAAGGAAAAGGAAGAAAAGGGAAAGAACGAATAGGATATAAAGAAAATGAAAGGAAATAGAAGGATATAAAGAAAAGGAAAGTGGAACAGGGAAAGAACAGATAAGGAAAGAAAACAAATGAAAGGAAAGAAAAGGGAAAATTACATTTTTAGCAAAAACAATTCTTTAAAGATAATTTGTATACATTACCAACCATTACCGTTACCATTTTCAAGCAGAAATAAGGATGAATGTTAGTTACAGTCGAGGAAAAGAGTTACTACCATGATTTGCCGTGCAAACGGCGGGTAATTTCATCCAAGATGTACGGTATTGTCACTGAAATTTATTACACATGCGTGTTCTTTATTACCAATCCTTATCCCACTGCTATTTTTATTTCTGAGCATTTGCTAGAACGTAGGTAAACAGAACATTACGTTGGTGATAATTTCTAGAAAGCATGTCCCTTTTTATTTCTATTTAGCACACTTCATTTTAATTTAGACCACGGGGAGAATGAAGAAGAACCTCCAATCATTTGCATACAATCCTCCGATTCTCCGACCGCATTGATCTTCGAAAATTCTCATATTGCAGGGCTCGTAGCCATCAGTAAGCGGACCTGATATTGCCTGTCGGCAAACGGAGCCAGGAGAGTAAACAGAGCGTCCATCTGCCGCAGGCGCCAACGCGGAACGAATCGTGTGCAGCACTTCGGAAACTGGAGACGCTTCCCGAAGCGCCCCTGCCTGGCTCCTCCTGTAGCAGGCGACGAGCCACGACAACGTAATGCAACATCTACACACGACTATACGTCCAACAAGCTGTTCGTGAGGCAAAATATTTTTAAGAATTGGAAGAAAGTGTACAGAGTGCCTTTGAATAATGTCAAAATATCATATACAGCATTGTCTTTATTTAACTGGATTGTTTATGTGCATTTTTGATCATGCCAGTAAATTTATGAAAAATAGTTTGTCCTCACAAATAAGTAGATTTAGGATTTCAAATAAATTGGCAAAAGCTATTTCAACATTTACACATTTACAATTACGTTTCGAAACAGTACTGTCATTCAAAATTTAGTGTTGATGATTGTGATCGAAGTTTCCTGGCATATAAACTGCTATAAAAGTCCCGTTAGTGTAGTGAGTGTTTTATCCCGAGAGGTGGCGTTGTTCCTTCTCCGCTAGATGGAGAGATCCGGCGCTGACCTACACGTCGGCTTGGGGGCATTTCCCGTAGAGGTATACCGCCCCAGTCGGCGCAAGCTCTAATCTCGACTGGTCTCCCTACATGTGCACTAGTGTAGAGCATGTAAGTGTGTTTATAAGGAGAAAGGATAGGGCAAGCGAGAGGAAGGAAAGATTGTGTGCGGTCCGTGACCCGTTTGTCAGAGTCCTGCCACGATATTCGCCTGGTATTCATCGGAGAAGTCAGTGAGAACTATGAATCAAACAGCCGGTACTTTAATCTACTGCTGAAGTCAGCACGTCTATTTAGCTAGTGTCGCAGATTCTGCAATCTTCGCGACTTGTATCTTAAGTCCTCGCAGTCAAAGTGGCTGGAGAGACAGTAGTAATTCTGACAATGCGCTAACACAGCCGGTTGATGATCGTGAGGCACCATAAGTAGAGAAAATTTAAACAAAATAGTCATGCCTTTTAAATAATGTTTCAACAAATGCGTCTCTTGTTTTACACACCGTGAAATAGACTTTCAACGCAAGAATTTATGTGAAGTAAAAACAATGTTATTGCAATATGTACGTTCATGTAGACTAACATATATGGCTGATCGATGGAAATATATACTATGTGTGCTAGTCATTTAACCCATGCCATGAACCTATCATTTCTCATCTGGCAATCTCTCCGCGCGACCTATCTGCCTACGCGACTCGTGTCTACCACAACAGTTCCACAGATTTCAATAAAAGTTTAATCACACGACCCCAAAGTCGGCAGATTCCAATCCTTTCGTCATCAACCTCCGAGCGCAAGTGAAGGGGGAGAGTGTGAAGAGTGGGAGGAGAAGCGGGCGCAAGTCGGGGGTGGTAGTGGGTGTGGGAGGAGTGAGCTTTTCCGATTACGAAGCCAAGGGGAGACGACAGCTTAATGACAAACTTCAACGAAAGTATGACAGCGGCGCGGGCCGCGGCCCGGAGCGGGCGTGACAGAGGGGGAGGGGGCACGAGGGGGAGGGGGAGGGGCGGTGCCTTGCACCGCGAGGTGTCGGGGAAGTGCACGAGGCGCCCCTCGCGACAACGCGCTAAGTCCTCGTGAGAGCCCCTACGCCCGACGACTTGCGCCTCCAGGCGCAGCGAAACTTTGCAGGCGCTCTTTGTGGAAGCTCAACAACCACCTGGAAGGGAGCTCCATGGGATAGAAGCTGAGAGGAAAAGGCGTTTTAACTAGGGGCGGAGTGACGAATCCCAAATTTTCTCCAATTCGAATCCCGAAAAAAAGTTCTCTAATCTTTGAAGTATCTGGAAATCTTCATACATAGTAATAGGTGAAGTAGACTTAGAAGAAAGCATTGTAAATAAAAGAAGCCTACAAGGAGAAAACATCTGTGAGAAAAGGGGACATATTTCGAGAATATATTCCAACGCAATTCAATCATGATGATCTATTGTTGAGCAAGCACCTGGAACGCGAGCTTCATGAAAAAAATGAGAATAAAAAGCTGTTTAACTAGAATCGCGCTAATTAATCCTAGATTTTCTTTGATTTGAATCCAAAACGTTTTTCAATTTCACAAACGTGTGAATATCTCAAAATCCTCGTATATGTAGTTTTAGTGAATTTAGTAATAAGTACTGTAAAAATGAAATCTTATGAATAAAAAACCGAGGTGAGGAAATTGTCGGAGACACATTTCAGAAACATATTTCAAAGATATTTAACCGTGTAATACATATATGAAATTCAATGTAAGAGTAGATTTAGAATAGTTGGTTATCGAGATGTTACTGTACAAGTGAAACGCTTCCAAAACTTTACAGCTGGTTTATTTTGAGATTCAGAGATTCCTTTTTTCTTCTTCCTTGTTCAAAACTATAAATATTGAAATATCAATTATTCAGTATTGACGTGAATATTTAAAGATATTCTGAGACCTGATCATCAAATAGAGCGATTGTTATTAATATCTTGGTTAATTCAACCATTTTATCTTCATGTCAGAAGGAATTAAAAGAACTCAAATATCAAATTTACATTGCGTTCCCAACGGCAGCAAATACCGAGTTATTGTTCTCTTACTAGTGCTAAAAAGGATGAGCATCTTAATATAAAATTAGAAAGATTTGTTCATGTTTCTAGGATTTATCTATCGAAGAAAGTGGGAAGGCTGAACTGCGGACCACATATTTCTGTGTCTAATACAATAATCCGTTTTGAGAGTCACATTAGAGAGCAAAAGCAAAGCGGACACAATGTTCGAAATCAACGCCGTTCCACAATCTTTCGAGAGCATGGAAGGGTTTCACGCCGCAGTCAAAATGTCTGGCTGGTGAGCGACTGTCCAGAGTGATTGTAATTCTGAACGTGTCAACGGCTAAGGTGTTTAGTTCCGAAAGTGTAGTGCATAATTTTTATCATGAGAGGTGGCGCTGTTATTCACCCGCTGAATGATATCCGGCACTGACCCACCCGTGGGCTTGCGGAATTTTGTCCAACTAGGCATCTCCTACCAGAAGAGCACCCGCTCAATCGGTGCAATCTCTCCCGACTGGTCTCCCGTCATGTATGGTGATGTAGAGAATGCAAGTGTAACTAAGTGCAAGTAAGGGGTGAGCATAGGACAAGGAAGAGAAAGGAAAGATAGTTTGCGGTCCAAGCCCCATTTGTTAGGGTATTGCTCCGGCAATCGCCTGATGTTGATCGGAGAATTCACGAAAAACTACCGATCAGAATATTCGGCCGCACAAATTATCCTCTAGTCAGCGACTAAATTCGATCTAGCTATGAAGACGACTGGTACTCTCTCTCAAACAATGACGTGGGAAATTAGTTCGAAATAACTGCTCTTCTTGATACCCAATCTGTTGCTTGACACTAGCTAATGTCTGAAACACAAATCAAAATGGAAAGCAGCTTCTTTCACATGTTCATGAAAGAAAGCATTTGATTTTCCAAGAAGCGAATTCAAAGAGAATTTTAAATTTTGACACGTAATTTGTTATCTAATATTTGATAATTCTTCTTATTTTGGGAATGATTATTCACGGAAAGTGAAAGAGAATTAATCACATTAGACCAAAGTATGAAGCGTTTTAATGAGTTTTTATGGAATAGTTTATGCACTTGAGTATGTTCAAATGAAACACCTTTTTCACTTTCTACTTAAGAATAGAAATGGAAAAATCAGATTTCTCGCTAATCGATTTATTGCAAAAGTTAATACTCGGCAAATGTGATGAACTGTTTTAATAACTAGAGTTTTCATAACTAGTGCCCCTCTATAATTGTAACGAAATTGAATAGAGAACCTTCGACCGGGCACATTCAAAAGAATTTCCAGCGTTATAGATATAAATGTAAATCTTAGGTTTGAGTAAAATGTAAAGAATTCAATTTCTGAATGTCGCATTACCCTTGAGAGGAGAAATCACTTTTTGCCGCTGAACCAAAAAGGAAGATTATACAAAATCTTAACTGAACGGTACGTTATTCAGAGCGTGTAGCAGCATTTGCGAGTCCGATGGGGTGGATTCTGAGAGCAACCGCACAGAGAGCGGTGAGATTGCGAGAGGGCGCCCAGGAGCGGTTCAGCAGTCGTCGCCGTGCATATTCATCGCGTGCGCAAAGGCAGCAACGGGAAACAAGGCCAGGGGAGTGGGACTGGACGCGCGGGGCGACGGTAAGCCAGCAGGCGCTTCGGATGCGAGCAGATTGCACAGAAAGGGGCGAAAGGCGCGCCAATGAATGGGAGACCGCCTGCTGAGCGGTCGCTGGAAACGGACGGAGGAGATGGCCTGCACACGGTGTTCTTTTGATTACGTTTATTACATACTTATGATTACATTTATTTACTTTGTTACATCACTTCATTGGATTGAGTTTGTGTGTTTGGGGTGGTAATAAGCACTTTTGGTTTATGCCAAATCATCTTTCTTTTCTTGTTCTTCTTCTGGACCTATATCACGATGAACTAAAGGTTTCTAAATATAAAGCAAATATTAAAACTTTCAAGGTCAGTCAGGGCAGTTTGGTTTTTGAGATCAAAATGCAACCAATAGAAGTAGTACTTTTAATACGAAGTAAGTGCAGAGTGTTTTACTTTAACTAGAGAAACAGAAAGAGCTAAGAAAGAGCTAGCCTTTACCTCTTAAACACTTAACGGGTCATTCAAACAACCAGTGCCTACGTGGTTGTATCACTTTCCCCCTGCCGGCTGGTTAACCATGCCTGTTACCATGGTTTCCCCACTCTGGCACAAGATTGTATCAGAGGCCCTCATCTTACGTGATATCGCATCAGCGTAGTTCATGAGTTTATACGTGCCAGTTGGTAATTATCCTGTGAATCTGGACCGAGGTAACCTCGTCTAGGTGTCGTTCTGTCTCTGTGACCATATAAAACGTTCCCTGCTGTCGTCAGACCCATGCTGTAACGCTGTTAAGGAAATGGCGCCATCCAGGTGTAACGCGCACATGCCTCAATCCCATGCTCTTAAGCAACTCGAAAGAACCAAGAACGAAGGGTGCCATGGGAAGAATGATGCATTCAGTTCATTGACGTTTTATTTTCTGTGGCGAGGCTCAAGGCATTAGGTCTGCGCTTCCTTCTGACGACGTGAACTTCGCTATGCTCCTTTCTACTTTTAGCAGAGAAAGATGTTATCATTCGGGCGACGAAATAAGAGATTTGAATATAACTTGGAGGTTTCTTTTTGGCTTGAGGATATTTTACATTCAGTAAATCTACAACATGACAAAAAAGAAGCTTTACTTCCCCTCCAAAGGAAGGCGTATGAAGGATGTTTTCGCACATAATCGTCTATGACTACTACAGGGTTTGATCCCGTAAACTTTAGTATGACAGCGTGATACGCTAACCTAACTGTTAGTATGAGTCTTCCGAAGTCACAATCATGCTTGGTGAATGCATGGTGAGTGGGTCGTCCCAACTCGCCACAACACACAGGTACACAAACAAGCTACGTAGGCCTCGAACTCGCGATCCGCCGAACTGTGATTGCTAATGCACTCGTATTTTCACAAACTCAGTCGGCGGACTGGTTTGCTTTATGTCAAGTCACATTTTTGTTAAAAAACTGCTAATCAAACTCTTCCATATCTAATATTTTTTAGTTTCTCCTTGCATTAATGTAAAAGGACTGGGTTAGGATCCTTGGTTTTTCTGGTACATGCAATGCTATGGTGTTTCCTGCTGCCGTCTAAAATAATATTTATGAATTTAAAATTGTGAGATATAAGTAAATGACAGGGCTATGGTAGGCTGCCCGTAGAACACCGCTGCATGTCACGTAATCCGCGAGGTAATGAAAATGGACAAATCTGTGAGATTCTTTCTTTAGACATTTTCAAATAATTGAAAGATGTGATACTATGGCAAGTTGAGATTTCTTGAATCTCAACTTACTAGAAAATCTATTCTTCTTTACAGAGTAATCTTGAATCACTCATTTCAACAATTATAGTTGTAATAGTAAGCTCATAAGCTGAAGCGTGTTCGCCGCACTTCACCTTGCTACAACAGCTTGCTCTCATGTCAGAGATAATCTTGCTGAGGAGCGTCCTCAAATTCGTTGTTAAATAAATGTTATAAATAAAAGTTTCAAACTGAATGACATTAAGTAAAATTTAATTATTACTTAATAGCTTAGTACAAAGCGATTTTTCATTATCAAGTACACATTAACGATAACAAGTGAAAACGGTTGGAGTATTTGACAGGCATAATGCATTTTGTATTGGGACACTTCTGAGTTACGGGCGCAGGGCCAACAAGCGAGATCCCAGACAGCTCAAATAAAGAACCTTCTTTTTTCGGACTCAAATACTTAGATTTTATAGTCAGTCATTTAATGGTTGCGCATATCAGGTTTCCTTTCTCATAAAGACCGGAGCGCAGTGTTACATATCAGCGTCGCATATACCAACTTAGTTAGCTTACTGTGGTGTTGCCAAATGCACAAGTGCGCGATGTCTACCACCTTCGTTTCAGCTGTTCACTACACTTTAACAATGACGATACACTTGTATTAGTCATCTGTAAATACGTAAGTACTTATTTAATTTACACATTGCAACGCTTCTATATACAATTGAATAAAAGGAGAAAAGGATCCGTGAAACAAAAAAAGCCACGTCATGGTAGAAAACTCAAGTCTACACCTGAAAGATTGTCTGCAAAGTTATAGCTGATTTTGACTGACTTAGGTATGCTGAATTCAGAAAAATCATGAAAACATTCCATCACCCATCATTTGTGCATAAATTAGAATTTTAATTGCATGTCTGCAGAAAAAAAAACACATTTCTGTCATCTCATGGGACTGTGACAGAAACATTGTCTGCAAATTAATAGCTGATTTATACAGATTTCAGTGTCCTAGATTCAGAAAAAATAATGAAAAAAATCCATCGTACATCATTTTCACACAAATTGGTATTTTAATTGTAAAGTTCAGAAAATAATATATTTATCTATCTCCTCATTGATTATGCTCTTGGTTGTTCCGACTTCAAAGAATTCTTACTTTAAGCAGATTAAATTGTTATTGAAACTACAGTTCCTTTGTTGTTCCCTTCTGAACTCGACTGTCATTAGAACTTGTTAGACGGTTGTTATTCCAGTATAGATTTCTTTGCAGGAAGTACAGTTGCACTTTAATCATTACGGGTTATTTTCTGAAAGTGTAGTACACACGATGAACTCAAGAGGCTACCTTAAATCACCTGACAACTTTTGTTTTATCTGTGAAGAATATGTTGTAAAAAAACAATAAACATTACTGAATTTCCAAAAATGTTTATTATGCTTACTTCGGGATGAGTCTAAGCGATAAAGACAAACTGTGAGCTCTACATAACATATGCTGTATCTGTTAGCAAGAACTTAGACAATGGTTTCAAGTTAAAAAATCTTTCCGTTTTGAAAATCCAACGTTGTGGATGGAGCCCACGAATCACAGTACTGGCTGTTGCTTCTGTTTACGGAACGTAGTTGAGTACAATCCAAAAAATAAGAAAGATTGTTTATCATAACGTTCAGTCAGCAATACGCCTCATCTACCAGATATTCCTGAGCCATACCTCCAGACAACATAGAAAATATACATGATTACACTGACAACAAACATTGTGATGAATTCGGAGTTACAGATGGTGTAGAGTCCAAAATATTTTCACAATTAGAACTAGAGATGACTTAGAGACTTTGATCTTTCTAAAGATTCAACAGCAATTTTGGGTTCTAGGTTAAAAGAAAATAACTAATTGGCTCCTGGTACCATTTTATCTGGGTTTTGACATAGAGAAAGAAATTGTACATCTTAATTTTCTCAAGAAAATGATCTGCTTTACTACAGTGATATCAATGGACTGTTTGATGAGTTTAAGGAATATAGTATGACATGAAAGTGGAGGCTCTTTATTTATTCATCAAAAATACTCAAAGCAGTGGCAACAAGTACGTTTCAGTACCTGAAGAACATTCAGTGCATGTGAAAAAGCTATGAGAACTTAGCATTAATCCTCTCCAAACTGAAATTCAATTATCACGGTTGGATGATTCGCGGCGACCTATAAGTGATAACACTGCTTCTTGGACAGCAACTAGTCTACACTAAATTCCCCTTTTTCTTGTGTTTATGGAATGGCAGAGATATTGTTCATCACTGGATCAAAGAAGAGTGGCCGTCTGAGATAAATTTTGGATTCATTTTTTTGTGTTTCCGGGCGCGCCAACTGCTTTGGTCATTAGTCCCGTAAATGTTCATGTTTTTCTCGGGAGGTGGCGGTGATATTCCCCGTGCTGAATGTCAAGATCCGGCGCAGACCTACCGTCGGCTAGTGGGGTTTCTCCCTAACCAGGACTCTCCCACCAGCGGGGTACCGCCCCAGCTGGGACAAGCTCTAGGCTCCCAACCGATCTCCCGGAATATGTGGCAGTGTAAGTGTGTGTGTGAAAGGGGAGAGGATAGAACAAGGAAGAGGAAAGAAAGATTGCGCGCGATCCGTGGCCCGTTTGTTAGGGTACTGCTTCGGCATTCGCTTGGTGTTGATCGGAGAAACTACGGAAAACTACCAGAGTGGCCGGCCGCTTGAATTCTCCTCCAGACAGCGACTGAATTCGACCTAGCTGAAAAGCTAGTGTCGAAAATCCTTCCCCGTCAGAACTCGAATCTAGGACCTTTCGATCACAGGCGCTGCAGTGACATCAGTTGATGCACTGAGCTACCACTCCCAGTATACATTTTGGACCTGGAGGCAAAAATCTTTTATGAGAAAGTTTGATTGATAGAAGAAAAGTCCTCATTCCACCAGTTCATATAAATCTCGGGCTAATGAAACTTTGTGAAGGCTTTGCCGCAAGAAGGTGTGTTTTGAATACTTACGCAACACGTTTCTGGGACTCTCAGAAGTTAAAGTAAAAGAAATTGTTTTCATGAGTTCAGATATTCGGAAACTCTTTAAAGAGTAAGTATTTGTAACTATTTGGAAATTGTTTAGTAAGAGGCTTGGACACCATTCAAAGGCGGGCAGAAATTTATTGTAATAAGCACACTAATTTTAAGCCAATAGTGAATAACATGTAAATGAAATTCAAAGATATGGGCTGTTAAATGAACGTCCATTTCCTACATTCTCATGTGGACTACTTTACCGAAAATGTCTGTGCTGTTGATGAAGAACAGGGGGAAACATTTCATCAATATATAAAAGAAATGGATCGCAGACACCGAGGTAGATGGGACGTGAATATGATTGCGGACTACTGTTGGATGCTATACAGAAAAGTATTACAAGGGTCATACGAAAGGAGAAGCGGCAATCCGAGATTTGGTGAGAAACGAAAACGGTACCACAAAGCATATTGTTAGTGAGTTCTAGAAGTGATTTTCAGCATATAAAACGTTGCATATTATCTATTTAATTTTCATTCGCAAATAGGTTTTGTATAACAACTAAATTTATTTATTATATTCCCATACACTCTAATACACTTTGTAGAAAAACCTTACGTGATAGAAAAAATGGAGCTTATATTTGAAACCAGCATACCAAATCCTGTTAAATGAAATTTCTCAAATAATTTTCGAGAACCTAAATTTTGCAGACATGTGATATCGAGGTACATACAATTGATGATTTTGAAATAAACTCTCAGGGTCTTTCTTAGGTGATGGGGTACAAGCAATTCAAATATTCATCGAAAAGTTACGACTTATGTCACTTCCACAATCACTGTTTTTAGCATAACTGTCCTCATTATAACTATCACCGGGATTCCCTAGTGAAATTATAAAATCTGTGTTCCATCATACTCGGATTTACATAGTATCAGCTTCTTTGATAATTCTTGTGCATGTTCAACAAATTTTGTTGAAGTATCAGAAACTATTTGGTGAATAGCTTCTTCTACAAGTTTATAAACCTCGGAAATCACGAAAGACTTATTTTTTTGCAAGTAAGTAGCTCTTTGTGGGAGTTAAAATATTTTCAGTTGTATTAAACACAATAATTTGGAGGTAATTTTGAAAAAAAAACATAGTAGGACTCCAAGAATTTACTTGAAGGCAAAAAATTGGCTATGTTACTCCGCACAAACCCTTCAAAAACAGCGTCCGTGACCGGTACATAAGAGTGTCCTATGCACATTGCAGAAGACTATGAATTGAGCTCTCGCTAAGCTGTGTGGTTGAATGTGTTTCCTGTTTGAAAAAATAAGCTTCTTCGGATTGATTGATTGATTGATTTTTTCGTGTTTCCGGGCGCGTCAACTACTGTGGTCATTAGTCCCGTTAGTGTAGTGCATGTTTTTTCGGGAGATGGCGGTGATCTTCCTCCGCTGGATGGCGAGATCCGGCGCCGACCTACCGTCGGCTAGTGGGGTTTCCCCCTAACCAAGACTCTCCCACCAGCGGGGCACCGCCCCAGGCGGGACAAGCTCTAAGCTCCCGACCGGTCTCCCGGAATATGTGGTAGTGTAGTGCATGTTAGTGTAAGTGTGTGTGTAAGGGGAGAGGATAGGACGAGGAAGAGGAAGGACAGATCGCGCGCGATCCGTGGCCCGTTTGTCCGAGGTACTGCTCCGGCATTCGCCTGGTGTTGATCGGAGAAACCACGGAAAACTACCGATCAGAGCAGCCGGCCGCTAGAATTCTCATCCAGACAGCGACTGAATTCGACATAGCTGAAAAGCTAGTAACGAAAATCCTGCCGCCGTCAGGACTCGAACCTAGGACCTCCCGGTCAGAGGAGCTGCAGTGACATCAGTTGATGCACTGAGCTACCGCTCCCGGTGCTTCTTCGGGAATGCTACTCCCGAAAGATCAGTTAATTCGGAAAATACTTTCTGTCAGATGCACTTCAGTGACATCAGTTGATGCCTTGAGCCGCCTTAACGGTGGTCATACGTATGAAACTGACAGGGGACTGGTCTGTCGTGTCAACTCGAAATTTGCCTTGATTTTTTGCAGTGAAGGAGATTACATGTGATTATTACGTATAAAATGCATATGCTGAAAGAAATTAGATGATACTAAAAAATAATTATAATCAAAAGATATGACATTTTGTTATTTAAGGTCGCATCAACGTCTAGGTCATTAGCGACCACTATTGGAGTTAACCTTATGGTTAAGATGGCGATGAAACAATATGATGTTGATAAGGGGTGAAAGGACGAACTCAAATACAACCATCCCCGAGGCGAGACTCGAACTCGCGACCCTTCGGTCCGAGATCGCTACGACACTACTGCATTAGTGATATCGGCCACCCGATCGGCCAGATAGGATATTATAGGTTATTTTACGCTTGAAGTTTAGCCCTAATCTACCCTCATATTCGATAGCGACAATTTGGTTGCGCAGGAGTGCGGTGGTCTGGGGGTGCCTTCTGAATGCTGCCCAATTCATTACTGGGCATACCACGGGAAATAATTATTATATTAGTGATTTTTCAGAACAATTCTCCGTTTGTTTCGAAAGCTATAATTTTGCACATAAACCACAAGAAACGATAACTATAACCCAAAGAAATCAAGGACGGATTTGTCACAACAGTATAATCCCTTGTTAGTTTCATGACTAGTCTCTCTAAAATATGCTTAAGAAACACACAAAATAAACACAACTAAAATAAATCTATACAATAAAATAAGTACAAAACGTTACAATTTTATTAAAAACATTTGTTACACGGAGTAATTTGTTTTACCCTCAAAGTATTTCTCCTCTTGTGTGTATTGATCAAAAGCATCTCAAATATTTTGCTGACTAAAGTTCCAGTAATGAGATACAGTTAGAAAAATATTTCTGTTAATTCATGAAATAAATATAAGTTCACTTATTCCATGATGATGCCTTACACTACGGTCTACTTTTCACACGAAAGGTAATTTAATGTTCTTGAAAGAACTTGACTTTTTATCAATTTAAATTGAACCAAAATTTAGAGTAGATTTTATTGCAATAGTTGCAGCTGCAAAGTGCGGTGTTTGACTAGGCCCGACAGACTAGTTCGTGTCGTTGTGTTTCGTCCAACGGTTGTGCACGCTCCTTGCTCTTGGCTCACCCGAGTGGGCGCTGGAGTGAAGGCGGCCCTGGCTGCGCTGGCTCCGCCACCGCCGGCGACGCCACGTGATGGTCCGACACCTCGGGAGGCCCCGCTCGCATCGCTGCAGCCTCTGCAACACGCACGCACGTTTCTCTACACATACAAACGCCACTTGAAATAAATTCTCTCTCTCTCTCTCTCTCTCTCTCTCTCTCTCTCTCTCTATTTACCTATCTATCAAGTTACCTATTTATATATTTACCTACCTATCTCTTTCTCTACCTCTCTACATATCTCCCCGTCTGTTGCCATAGCTTTATATATATATATATATATATAGCTTTATATATTATATATATATATATATATATATATATATATATATATATATATATATATATATATATATGTTTTAAGAATTGTACTTCGAACAACTTAACAATGTTATTTTAATAGCCGTGCCTCCTGCTAAATTTTGATAGATGATTTTCGCTACATTGTTGTGTCCTTTGCTATATTCTGTGTTTGCATGTACCGTATACGGCAGGAATCTGTTATGTGCTCTATTGTTTCTGAAGTTTCATGAAATTTTTGGTATTTATCATCTGAGGTTCCTTCCCTGATTATCTGAATATGAAAAATAGTTTTATTATATTATTATAAAAATATATTATTATGTTATTATAATATATTATATTATAATTACATTATATTTTTTATTTTCGATTATTCCCTATTATAGAGAGCATTTAAACTTGAATGCCTTTATGATGATTGTTTATGGTATATCTGTGCCTAAATTTTCTTCTTGTGTTCACTGTATAACCATACAGTGTATAACCATTCATTCGCTCCACTGTCCATTTACATCCGGCCTCTTCTGTGTTGTGGTGTGAAATGTATGTTTTTTGATAGTGTTCCTGAATCCTGAATTCTTAACTATTCTATGCATCATTTATTGTTACGTGTGCTTGTGGGAGGACTTCTTTTATCCATTTTGTTTTGCCTTTGCCTGAATTGATGACTGTGAGATTTCGCCTTGAAATTCTGTTTTTATTCATCCAGTGAATGTGTCCGTATAACTGCATTATTCTTTTCCTGAATGCATTTCTAATCGTGTCAATGTGTTTGTAAACTTATCTCTTCTTCCGAATTCCTTGTTCTTGTACCGGTCCAAAATAAATTCTGAGAATCTTTTTCTTTTCTCTATTTCTTTGACTTTCGTTTGACCTCTGATTTGTGTAGTTTTAACTGCTTATAGTGCCTCGGGAAGTATGACAGTGTTGTAGTGTCTCAATTTTGGATTAATGGATATGGCATTTTTGTTGTAATAGTTCCATGTGAGTTTGTATGCTTTTTAAGTTTTCATCTTTCCTTATTGGCCCTTTCGTTGATCCCTGATGGTTGGATGATTTCTCCCAGATACTTAAAATGCGTCAATTATATGATTTTCCTGCGGGTAGTTACAATAGGCAATGTATCCCGTAGTAGTCTTCCTATGTATTGAGTTTTCTCGTACGAAAAGGTCAGTTTTCTGTGCAATGTGTGTAGTCTCTTCTCTACTCGTGAGGATTGAGAAGTCATCTACAAAATCTTGACACTTAAGATGGAATAAGTTCTCTTTTTTAATGCCAATTTGGATTCCAATGATTTCTTTTCCCCCATGTTCTAATAATTTCCTCGAGAATAATATTGAAGAGCACCGGTGAAAGTTCGTCACTCCCTGTCGCAGCCCCATTTGGATCTCAAATGCATCGGAGATCTCTCCCAACCGAACAGTTCATATATTATTATATTATTACATATTATTATTATTATTATTATTATTATTATTATTATTATTATTATTATTATTAGAATTATTATCGGCAATGTTAGCTTTTGTAGTATTAGTAGCATTTTGCTATATTTGATGGTACATTTGGCAGACGAAAAGTCCTAAAGGTTCCAGACTCAGCAAATTATAATTTTACATAATTGTTACAATGTGCTGTTGTTGTACGACTATTTTTATTAGTTCTTGATAAATATTTCCAAAGTAGTTCTTCTCATAGAAAGGTAAATATTATTGTCCATTATTGTATTAGGATAACGAGGAAAGAAAATAGAATATCCTTAAAACAATTAACAGATACGTTAGTCATTGTTATTTATTTGAAAATGATGGGTTAGTAAAAGAAGATACTCCTAACTACTGAAGTATAACAATTGTGACACAGAACAATCCGAAATTCATGAACAAAATTTCATAAAACGTATTCCACCAAAATACGTACTAAATACCAAACGATTCATCTGCGTTCAAATAAATAAAACATTACACGTTAATGACGTGTAATTGTTACTAATGTAAACATTTTTAACATCTTTCGCTTAATATAAATTAATCTTGAGTGCGCAATGAAATTCTCATAAACCGTTTCAAACGAACGTTTGGTGTAAATGCTGCAAACCTGATAGTTTGAAATGCTGAAGACCTGTGCTAAAGAGGAAATTCTCCATCATATTTCATGCAGAGTGACGTTTACAGCTCTTAATGTGCTCGGGTTACTGCCGTTAAGAGCCGAGTCACCGAGTGTATGCCCTCCTGCGAGATTTAATGGGTTTACCTCACTCTGCTCCTTTCGAGGGGTGCACCAAAGGAGGTAGGACCATTAAAGAGGCTCCAAGGATATATGCTGTGAAAAATATTATTATCACTGTTTTCATGGAATCTATGGTATTGTGTAGTACATTTTATAAAAGCACATTTCTCCCTTTTTGTTCACTCCTGAAACCATGTTCAGAACAGAACTGTAGACGCTTACACTAGAGCCTCTAGCCACAGACTCCGACTTCATTGGGGCCCCAAATATTTGATCATTCTAAACGAATAATGTATTTACTGATACCAGGTCAAATTTCTCTAGTAAACTAATAAAAAATTATTTTAAATTACTAATATCTCATTTTCGCCAGCCTTGGCTTGCTCAGTATTTATGTCCATTAATTAATTTATTTCGCTTCTGATTCAGAAATGGAATCGTACGCGGGTCAAAGAGAAATTTATAAACCAAGGCCGACAGACTCGCCCATACGTGATCTCAAGCATGAAAAATGTACGTAAAGAATTTTGATTATTTGAATTTAAATTATTTAAATAAAGAAAATATGTTCATCTTTCCGCAAACATTATAATTTTTGTTTCCATCAATTCACTTACAAATTCCGCAGCTCCGCTGTGGACGTTACGAATAAACAACGAAAAAACATCAAAATATCATGAAAATAGAAATAATCGCATTCATACACTATTTACAAACACATTCATTCCCTTTTGCTTCTCATGGCCATGCTCACTTTTCGATTCTTTCGTGTAAACTATTCTTAAATCTACATACATCACTTGATCTTCCTCGATAAAAATCTTCCTCTTATAAGTTTGTGGTCTTCCCTGTGGTTTCCTCACCTAGACTGGCAAACGACATGTAGTAATCAGTTTCCACCTTCGTGGCACCACGCCATCTCGTTGTTAGAACTCCCTCAGATTTGCACTTTAAGTTCGACATTACGTAACATTTACACGACATTACGTTACATAACATTCCATTCCTTAAGAGTCCGTTACACAATTTCTAACAATTCGCGTAGTTACTTTCCATTTCCGATACCCCGTCTTACAGTTAATTATTATTACTCCGACTTCGACTTTGAATTCAATGAATGCAAGCTCAGCTACACTGCCGGTCCACGTCCGGACCCTTTTACGGCTAAGCTCGTTCTGTCCTGCAAGTCATAATGCCCACGTTTCAATTGCCTTCTTCCTGACCCATAGCGCCCTAAAAGTGCATGTTCTAGCTAATAACTGCGCATCTCCCTCAGCTGTATTTGTGTTCTTAACTATTGGATATTATATCATACAAATGTGACAGTATTTATTCCTTTGAATCCGCCCTTTTTCTATTTACCGTTTGTATCATTATTCACGGAAATTCCTCACCTGTCCACAAATAAACTTAAACATTTTATCTTCCACTGTTTTCCTAAGCCGGTCACTTCTCTTATTATTTATATCTTAATTCTATCGTCTATACTGACTTCTTTTGTTGCTATCCTATTCGTTCCTTTTAAACTTTATTTATAATTCAAATTAATCGCTTAAATTATTTGTGTTGCCTGGAGAGATGCACTGTCTTTTCATACGATGGCGACGTTTGTTTGAAATAAGGAGCGCATACGGATATTATGCCCTAGGCCAGTAATTCATTCTGGGAGACCCTGAATTTCAAAAGATTGAACTAAAATTGAATCGCGATAATTGTTTTAGTTATTGCATTGGATTTTTATCAACATTTAATGATTTTTGGAGTCAATATACTAACTTTTCAGGACCTGTTTATTTAAATGTCATGAGGTCAAATGTCTTTAAATTTAGTACTAGGGCTTTTCTTCTCGTTTTCTGTCACTTTGGTTTTCTTTTAACTAATGATCAAAGACTATTAATCGGATTTTGTTAATTTACTTTGTTTACTTCACTGTTTCCTTGTTTACTTTCTTTGTTTAAAAACCTGTAAAATATGAGATATTCTTGACTCTATGTAATGATAAGTGTCATTCTTCACGATTTAATTAGAGAAACTTATGAGATATAATCAAAACAAAATTTTGTTACAGAAAAAAATAGATTTTCTTCAACTTCGATGAGTTTTCAATTGAATAATACAGTTTTTGAAAACGCATCTTTAGTATAATAATTTGAAAACATCTGAAAAACTAATTATAATGTATGACCTGCACTTAATTTGTCTGGTAGCGGTCTCCATCACAAGGAGTTAACTAGAAAATTTATTACTTCCCTCTCGGGTATTTTAATTTATTATTTAGTTTTTGAAACTTAATATATACTTAATATGTTCAATTAAAATTATAGATAAAATTTGCGTTCGAAATTTGATGATAAACTAAAGAATTTTTGAATACGTTCTAAAAAATATTAAAAATAAAAGAAACTTATAATTACAAATTATTCTTAAGTTTTTGTGTTGATATCGTCAATTTATCCATGAAGTCTTGTGCAATGGTCTTCTTTATTACCTGTTACATTAGCATAAAGTTGTTTCATATAATCATTTTTCATAAAAGAAAAAATGATCTTTATTGGAATCAAAATTAAAACGAAATAAGTATTCTTTAGAAACGGACATCAGGTGACAAGACAAATATAATAATAATTTATTGCATAAGAATGTATTTCACAACAATAATATGGATCCCTAACAAAATCGAATCTCTGTTAACAAGTGAAGACATTAGTAAAACAATCTCTTCAATTGACTTAAAAAGGACTAGCAATGTACACAACTTATATTACAGAAGATATTTTGAAATACATTGATAAAGAAATGCAAAATAAATAGAACCATGATTGGACAGATTACAAAACGAGCTCAGTACACAAAACTTTAAATACATTTAACTCATCATTCACCAGTAAAAAATGCACTACAGAGAACAAGTAGTTCTCTCGAGAATAAGATCTGGACTCTTAAAGTTAAGCCCTTTTACTTAATCCAAAAATCGTCTTGTGAACTTCGACAAATCCACGTGTGAACTTGGATATTTGAACGTGATATTTTTTGACACCATTATATATATATAGTGACATACCAAAAATGACGAACATTTTTATTTAGACAAATAAAGGTCAAAATGTTGTATAAATTGCAAAAATCGTGGGTTTCTATGGTGCAGATACGCAGAGGGTACACCATAGCAACGCGAATTCGTCTTGAGACATGGATTTCTATGGTGCAGATTCACAAACGACACCATAATAACGCGAGTTCATTCTGAGACGTGGGTTTCTGTGATACAGATACGTAGAGCGCACAACATAGCAACACGAGAAAAAAACAAGAGAGAGAAAAATACAGCGAACTTTGAAGGCTGGATCAGATTGGGAATTAGGGCATTTCAACTCGTGCCGTGGTGGTGAGCGGATCGCTTGTGCGGGTTTTCCTGAGGTGAATTATCAAATCGGAACTTGTAATATTTAGTGAGAGTGAACATTGAACTTGAACTTAGAATATTTCCGCATTAGGTGTGCAACTGGAACTGCAAAATTCACGTGTTGTGCCATTGCAAAACCGGACTTGTAATATTTTCGTGACAGTCACGCTAGCACAACCCAAATTAAAAAATGAGCTAAATCGATCAAAACTAATACGAATGTTTAGAGCATATTTATTACTAATTTATTACTCTAAAATGAAATTTATTACTCATGCGGTTTACGAAAAAAAAAAATTATTAAAAAAAAAAAAGTGTCAAACACAATTAGTTATGCAACCCGCACGACTTTCGCGTATATTATTGAAGAGTACCAACGACATAAAAACATTTAGGGCAATTACAAAAATACAATTACAATCAATAGTACACATTCAGTTCTAATTTTTAACACCAAAAAACAAATTTTAAATGTGAAAACGACTTAAAGAAATATCGTAAAGACTGAATCGTAATGGTCAAAACATGCAAGAGATATTAATTCAAAAATAGAGAGAACCAACGAGCACAATCGCATTAAACCAAACACACAATTAACACACGTATCACACTGCTATTTAAAACTAATTAGAAATTTATTACTCCTGCTGTTTACGAAATAAATAATTTTATAGAACGACATACTTATCAAAAAACGCACGATATTCATGAAGTAATTTGTAGAGTATAGTAACGCACAAGCAAATAAAACCTATTCAGAACAAAATTAGACATTTACTTCTAGTTTTTGAATCCTGGAAAAAATAAAAACGTGCAATCTCATGAAGTATATATTGTATAAACTCCATCGTAATGGTCAAAACATGCAAGAGATTCAAATTCAATAATAGAAAGAACCAACGAGCACAATTGCATTAAACCAAACACACAATTAACAGACGTTTCACACTGCTATTTAAACCTAATTAGAAATTTATTACTCCTGTTGTTTACGAAATAATTATTACAAAAACGATGTACTTACGCAAAAACGCACGGTATTTGCTAGCGGAATTTGCATTTATTTGCAATGTATCTGAAGACAGTAATCGATAATCTGGAATTCAAGTGTAACCTTTTCTTAAATTGTTTATAAATTTGGAAATTGGTTACGATTGACGTTTTTATTAAGCAATATAGAAACGTTTAAATTTTATATATATATATATATATATATATATATATATATATATATATATAAATAAAAGAAAGAGAGAGAGCGAGAGAGAGAGAGAGAGAGAGAGAGAGAGAGAGAGAGCGAGAGAGAGCGAGAGAGAGCGAGAGAGCGAGAGAGATTTTATCAGTTGCTAACAATCACGATGTTAAATCAGAAAAATGGCGAATTTTCGACACAAAAAAAACAACTTAGTATAGTGGTGTGGCCACAATGCATGTTTTGTGCGTCCTTCATACCGAAAAATCGATTGACGGCAAAACGTCTGTCTGTCTGCTTGTCTGTGGCTCTCCATCCAGCCGTCAGTCTGTCTGTCTGTGCTCAACGTTAGCGCATAAACCGTTGAGACGATTTTCTTCAAAATTGATATTTTCCAAGCGTTTTGGCTGATGTCGCGGCTCCTGGATTTTAAAGTAGATATTTTAAATTTTTGGGGTACTTTACATGAATCCCCGCGGACATTTTCAAAACAATGGCTCCAAATTTTGTGATGAAATTTTGTCGTTGAGTAGTGCGAAGGACGTTTAAGAGAACGGTGCAGGTCTTATTTTCGTTCAATTCCCACATTTTTTGAAAATTACAAAAATTTTAAACTTTTTTGTAGTCTTCCTTCAACTATAATATGACAAAACTATTTTTCTAAATGAAAACTATTCTTTAAAGAGAAATCTTGAAATAAGGTTTGTTCAACTTTTCGAAAACATGAGTAATTTTCGTGTAATTTTGTGCAAAATAAAGGCATTTTTTAACTAATTTTTTTCTCACAAACCACTCCCAATTCTGTCTTAAAATTTTCTCCACATATGTAATAAGGAACAGTAAAAATATGGTGCTAGTCCATTTTTGGATATTGCTAAGTGTTTTTAAAAATTGCCAAAAATAATTAAAACTACAAAATTGAAGATAGAGATTTTTGCTACACAGTCTATTGTACAAAATTAGCTCTTTAAAAAGGCCATGTACAACTTTGTGAAAATGTGAGTAGTTTCTACGTAATTTACCCTTGAATTGTGCAAGTTTTTTTCCTAAAAAATCACTCCAAGTGTTTTCTTTAAAATTTTCTCCTCATACGCAATAATGGACGGTAAAAATGTGATGTTAGTCCAATTTCGGGTATTGTTCGGTTTATAGAAAATTGCAACAAATGAATTCAAAACTACAAAACTGAAGATAGAAGAGTTTTGCCTCAGACAAACTCTGCTGGTCAAAACTAGCTCTGTAAAAAGGTCATGTACAATATTTTGTAAAAGTAAGTAGTTTAACTTCTATTTGAAATTAATGAAACATATTTAGCTGTCACGCCATCTATGAGCCATAAGAAAAATGTATTAGACAAATTAGGTTATATGAATTTATATTAATTTTTTGTGTGCAGAAATTAAAATATTTCAATACTATATAAAAACTTACAGTTGACTAGTTCCTGATAACGTTTCTTTTCCACCCAACTGGCGGAATTCCTCCCCTCATGGCATCTCTGCACATCACTTCAAAGCTCCAGTCAGAACGTAATATTCCGAGTTAATGTTGCATTTAGAAATTACGAATGCATTGTAGCCAGTGAAGTTTGTTATGTTGTTTACGACTTAATTTTTTATGAGTATTTAAATTAAATATTTATGAGTTTTTAAGAGTTTCGAATCTAAAAGAATTATAAACGCTATCTCCAGAACCAAGAAATAATTTGTCAGATACATGGAGCGAAGTATATTTGAGTAGTTCATTGCTGAAGACGACAATTTAGGATAATGAAATGTGAAATTCTTTTCAATTTTTCTTTGTTGAACACTAATATGAAACCATTATGAAGCTTTGATTAATTTATTTACTTATATTTTTATTTAATGCCAAAAGATGGAAATTTAATGCCAAAAGATGGAAATTATTTGTTCATCGATGAGAATTTTGGTAAATTTGTTTAGGTGTGAAAACGTATGGAGTATTTAGCATTACATGTTCAGACCAGGAGTAACGTGTAATTCGTCTGAAAAGAAGCAGATGTGGAGAATATTACAATACTAATACTAATTATAGTAATTTAATAATTAATATATTTTTCGAACTATTTGCATTTCCTTGCAAAAGCTTTCAGTGTTAGTGCGTTGTAAAACGTACATTCCAAATGAACTGGCAACAACGGTCTGTAGCGAAAGGAGCCGCCGCCGCCGCCGGTGCCTCCACCACCGGGGAATCGTATTATTTATTAACTGTTCATTATTTTACTTTCTCACATGGTACTTAAGCAGAATGTGTAATAACTAACATACGCGTCGGATATGTTCCTGAATTCACTGAATACATTATACACTGAAGTCAATCCCAGAAATATATTTTCATTTACATTTTTAATGAAAAAACTATTTTTCACACCTCTTTTATTTCCGTGACAAAGTGATATTTTAAGCATAAGAAAGGTAGAAATTAAGACATATAGTTACATAAAGATACAATTACATTATTACAATAAGGAAGGGCTGTTGTAACACCACTATTAATTTTCAGTAATAGTATTAAGAAGCAATTTTGGCTGTAGTGATTTATAGTGAGAAGACCGAAGGTAAATGAAATTGAAACATATTTTAATATAATTAACCAAAAATATACCAATTAATTAAATATTGAATATTATTTACAATACCAAAACTGAATATACAACATAATATCTTAATACGATATCTTGGTTTCATTAAACAGATTCAAATACCCAAGATTAGACATATCATTATAAGGTTTCTGCATATCTACTTCGTATTTAATTGCAAGATATTGAAATGTCCTGACATCTGACGCGTACGCTATTTGCTATAGCTCACGCGAGTTGACGCGCCTCCGGCCGCCATCATCGTCATTAGCTACACACAGCTACGCGACAGACCAAGGGGCGGGCGCCCAGAAAACTCGAAGACTTTTTCGTGGCGCTCCACCGCCACGGTCCTGCCCCCGTGTGCGCTCCTCCGTCACGGCTCCGCTTCCGCTGTCTGGATCCCAACTTGCCTGCTGACTCCCTGCTTGCTGCGATGGGGCCCGCTAAATACCCCCTTGGGGCCGCGGCTCGCCGGCTGGGCCTGCCACCGAGGACGGCGGCGAGTCTCTGCCCGCCTATTCTGGCGTGACAGCCCGCGCGCTTCCTGCCAATACGTGGCTCGGTGGCGGGACTTGCGAATGCACGCGGGCGGTCACAGCAATTTGTAACCCACGAATCGAGTGATGTAATCACATCATTCTGTATTTATTCCGTTCTGCGGACGAGAGTCAAAATAGTTCGACCTGTATGCATCCTGACGCGGGTAGGTCTCGTGTGATGGTACCGGTAGCGGTAGCTCAGTGCATCAACTGATGTCATTGCAGCGCCTCTAACCGGAAGGTCCTAGGTTCGAGTCCTGACGGCGGCAGGATTTTCGACATTAGCTTTTCAGCTAGGTCGAATTCAGCTGCTGTCTGGAGGAGAATTCTAGCGGCCGGCTGCTCTGATCGGTAGTTTCCCGTGGTTTCTCCGATCAACACCAGGCGAATGCCGGAGCAGTACCCTACCAAACGGGCCACGGACCGCGCGCGATCTGTCCTTCCTCTTCCTTGTCCTATCCTCTCCCATTACACTCACACTTACACTAACATGCACTACACTACCACATATTCTGGGAGACCGGTCGGGAGCTTAGAGCTTGTCTCGGCTGGGGCGGTGCCCCGTTGGTGGGAGAGTCCTGGTTAGGGGGAAACCCCACTAGCCGACGGTAGGTCGGCGCCGGATCTCGCCGTCCAGCGGGGGAAGATCACCGCCATCTCCCGAGAAAGAAACATGCACTATACTAACGGGACTGACGCGCCCGGAAACACGAAAAAATAAATCAATCAATCGTGTGATGGTCTGATATCAATCAATCGTGTGATACCCAGCGTAAAAGCATCTTCAAGATCGGTCGAGAGCGAGGGCTTTCAATCTCATCTGCGACGCGTGCCGCGGACCAGTGACCACCCCGACGCGACGCGAGGCCGCCCAGCAGCACGCCATCCCGTCCAGCAGCGTCCAGTAGCGCCATCCCTCCTCCCGAGGCGTCATCAGGCGTGCGCAACGTGGGCGCAAATCCCAACGGTCGACCATCAATGCGAGGCAACGATAACATGCTACTGTAGATATCTGTCCAGCCGACCTGGATGGCCGAGGTGGCTAAGAGCGAGTACCGACTCAGCGCTTCGGTCCGAAGGGTCGCGGGTTCGATTCCCGCCGTGGGCATGGTTGTTTGTCCCTTGACAGAACAATGTTATTGTTGACATCCTGTATCCTGATAACAAGATAGTGGATAAGTCCAGTTGCTAAATTTAGAAAAAAGGTCTCTATCACGAGGGGTAGCCAGACTCCATGTTTTGTGGGTCCTCGATACCGAAAAATCAAATGACGGCGTGAAATGACGGCGAAACGTCTGTCCATCTGTGAACAACGATAGCGGCTAAACCGTTTAATTGGTTTTACTCCAAAATCCCCAATAAATCTGGATTCTGTCGGGCCTTGAATTTGAAACCTATATTTTAATTTTTGGGGGTACTTTACGCAGCCCCGGGGACATTTTAAAAATTTTCAAAACATGCTCCATCGTTTTGGATTTGATGGTTCGATAGTGTGAAGAACATTTAAGAGAATGGTGCAGATCTCAAAGTCGTTGAAAACTCTGATTTTTCGAAAATTGCAAAAGTTCAAAAGTTTTTCGGAGTCTTCCTAGACCAACCATTATAAAGATAAGAGCTTTTTTCCTTAATGAAATCTGTTACTTAAAGGTTTATTTTGAAATAAGGTCATGTGCAACTTTTCGCAAATTTGAGTATTTTTTGCTTAATTTCGCGTGAAAATACAAGGGAGAAAGTATGTGCCGTATTAGGACCACAGATGTTGTATATATCATCGTTTTCTTTCTTGATTGTATTGGTATATCTGATAAATGCCTATATCTACATTACTCATAAGTTTCACAGCTTTTAAAATTTTGAAGATAGGTTAGAAACAAACATACAGGAAATTTATTCCATTAAACAATAAGACAAGAGTCTTTTTGTTTTGAAGGAGACCAAGAACAATTTTTAACACTATATTACACATACGATTTTGGAAAAATAATTTTCAAAACTATTTAAGAATAATTCTTTTTATTGTTCGTAATATTTCATCACAAACCCACAACTGCCAATAGAGTTTCAAAGGTGGCTTACTGATTTGAATTCATATGTAGATTGAGTCGTAGTTGAGACTTTTCATTCAATGAAGTTTACTTGGGGAATCGAAGTGGTGGACGTTGCAACTAGAATTCACTAATGCTTTTCAAGGGCGCTTAAATGCGACGCCACGATCCACTTAACAGTTCTGGCGAAATGTGACTGGAAGCAAATGGAGTAATGGCGCTCGGAATCGCCGAGCACTCTGCGCCAGTTTCAATTGACGCGCTTTTGGTCAAAGCAGATTTGGGGGTCACATTTTCATTACATTTCTAGCCTTTCAAAAGTACGTAAAAGTAACAAAAATATGAAAATAAAATGAATGACTACTAGTGTTGGTTACACAGTTTAAAAAGAGTTAGTAAGTAACGAGAAAGGAAACTGATTTTTTATTTTCTCACCTTTAAAAAGGTACTTCTTAAGAAGAGAAAGTTATGTAATGCTCCGAGGAAAAACAGAAAAAACTTATTCCCGGGCCCTGTTAAAGAAAAAGTGAATACATTCAGTTGCTAAATTTAGAAAAAAATCTACCACGTAATGTAGCCAGAATCCATGTTTTGTGGGTCCTTAATACCGAAATATTGATTGACAGCAAAACGTTTGTCGGTCTGTCTATAAACAACGCAAGCAGCTAAACCATTCAGCCGATTTTCTTCAAAACTGATATTCCCCAATAGATCTGGCTGATGTCACGGTTCCTTGAATTTGAAAAAGTTCTTTAATTTTCGGGGTATTTTCATGAAGCTCCTGGGACATTGTCAAAAGTTTGAAAGAAATTACTCCATTGTTTTTAATTAAATTTTGTTGTTAGATGGTGTGAAGGGTTTTTAAGAGAATTGTGCTAGTTTCATGTTTGTTGAAAATCCTGATTTTTTTAAAATTGCAAAAGTTTAACATTTTTTCGGGGTTACAATTACGAAGATAGATCTTTTTCCCTCAATGAAATCTTTTCCTTAAAGAAAGATTTTTAAATAAGGTCATGTACATAATTTTTCGAAACTTTGGGTGCATTTCGTGTAAATTCGCGTAAGCCATTAACGATATCGCGAGAAAGTACGTTGGAGCACAACTACATGATTATGTCAGAAGACATTTGGCATGGGATGAGGGATTAGAAGGGGCATGTACAATGAAATAATGGAAGGTATACCATTACAGAAATTCAAGTTCAGGAGGAAATTCAACAAAATAATCTATTATAATCAAAATTTGCATAAAATTGGCATTTATTTTAATTAGGCTCCCTCTATTGTTTTTTATTAAATTTTATTTTACATTGAGGCTCTTCAGAAACATTGAAGGCTCTTGAGTTGTTTCATCGAGCAACTTTGTACCAGCAAAGTGTGAAGGGGGTAATATCTTGTCAAAATAATCTGCCAATAGCTCTGCTTTTTCAGAAATCGTCTGTGCAATTTCTTTGTTACTGTTTAATGATGGAATATTGGTTGACTGAACTAGCAATCGACGAGTTGCTTTCCAAAGTGATGAGTCGTGTGGATTAAGATTTGAAACATTTTTGTAACTTTCTAATTGAGACATTGCAAGAGCATTTTGTACCAGTTTATTTAAATGGTTTAATGCATATTTCAAATGAGGCAGACGTTGTTTTGTCCACAAACGTCTGATTTTGTTCTTTTGAGATATTAAATTATGTAATTGCTCAGGTAATGATATTTTGAGAGCCCTCTGCGAGTATTGCTTAGTGAATGAGATGAATAATCAATTGAATTTGTTATAGCATTAGTAAACAAGTGTACCATGGTCGATTTCTACTGGAGTTTTTAGATTCAACAACAAAGAAAAAGCGATGATAACCGATTTTGAAATGTATGCCAATTTATTTTGTAAGTAGATAAATGCGGTGGGGAATTAGGTAATGAACTAATGAACTTTGATGTTGTAATCACTGGGTTATGATCTGAGTCTAGTTCGCAGATAGACGACGAATAAAGTGCAATATTTAAATTTGTCACTGAAATAGTTAATATATCGGGAAGGTAATTCGCATTAAAAGGAAAATATGTAGGATCAGTGAGCGCAATAATCTTAAAATTTAACTCCTTTGCGAGATTTAAGAGAAATGTTCCAGCCGGTTGATTTATTATACATCCCCAAGAATTGTGTTTTGCGATTATATCGCCAAATAAGGTAGTAGGAACCTTTAGCTTGAAAAAGTCTTGAAGACGTGTTGCTGTCATTTGTTTATTAGGCGGTTTATATGCTGAAATTATTATTACATTGTTGCTGTTTTGAAAGTTAATGGTTACTTCTACTGTTTCTAGCCCTGGTGTTGATGAGAGAGATGATTTACACTGTTCATATAAAATAGTTTCCCGCGAATGCCTCAGGTGGACATATCTACTCGAGACTGCTTTCGTTCACAACAACTAAACATTCTATCTGTCGAAATATCAAAATGACTAGCTAGCCCTCTATGTGCTAGCGACGGCAACAACATATCCTCTGATGTGCTCACAAGGGAGGCCAAATGTCTTCTGACATAATCATGGCTCTGATGGGACATGTCAATTTCGTTTCGGTTCGTTCACCAAATTTTTTCACGTAATTTTGTTATTTTCTGTCACTTCATTCGCGATATTTAATTATCTTGACTCGACACTGTCTTCACTAAAATCTCTCATTGGCTGACCATGTTTCTTGTACAACATGCTTCATGTTGTTAGATGACGCTTCCAAAATAAAAAATTATATTCTGTAATTATCCACGTCCCAAATCACAGCTATTTATTTTGTCCTACGAGTCTTCAATATCCCATAGTTATTGTTTATTTCGGCCTCGAACATTTCTAAATCTTAATATTTACATCAGAATATTTGCGTCTAATACTTTAATGTCCAACTGACTACGCAATGTCCTTTTTGTATATGTCGCATACTTCCTTATTAACTTCCGCTTCCCGTGTATCAATACTTCGAAATTAGTCACTATTCTTTATTATTCTACTCAATAATTTCCTTCAGATATCTGGGTATGTTTCAATAGATTAATTAAATGTGAGGTCATTCCCGTCGAAAATGAACTGACAACCGTCACCAAATATCCAAGAGATCGTGCCATTTCAATTCAATCAAGAATCCAATTCACTTCGTATCAAATGAACTCCATTGGTGTTTTAAAGTGACAATGTTTTGAATGAATGTTTATTTGATCTTATTCCAGTATCTGTCAAAATGACAAAAGAGTAGAGGGTACCACAGCTTTAACACAAGTTTACCAAAGTTTGTGAAAGAAATGCGAATCATTTCCACTTCACTCAGCGCCCCCTGTATTTAGTTCGGCATGCCCGAGAGTCAAAATCATTGATCCCACGACTACACCGAGTAACATTGAGTTGTAGAGAAGAGCCGACTGTACCCCGAGTGAGATGGGAGTGTAGTGGCTGCTGCCGGAAGTTCTCCCATGGCGTGGCCCTGGGCGTCCGCGGGCGGTGGTGGTGGGGAGGGGGAGGGGGCGACTGCGGTCAGGCGCATTAGCGCGCGCACGGCGGCAGGCGCCCGCCCCTCTCACCCCGCACACGCCCCTTTCTTTTCCGCCTCCCACCCTCGCCCCAACGGAAGCGCCTTCGCCGGCACCGATCGCCCGACACACTCAGCTACAGTTCATTTTACTCAGTAGATTTCTTTTTCTATTTATTAACCCTATACTACAAAGGCGTCGACTGTCAGACAATGGTGCCGAAACCTTCCCCAACCCTCTTACCCTAATTCCCCGTTTCAGAATCTCTGTGAACCTTCACTCTGTGTCTAGTCAGTGAAATGCACGTACGCGTGCCTATTTCCGGTATACGCCAGTTTAACACGCGTCATCCGATAGACTACGCCTTTGTAGTTACGTCAGTGATATTTTTATCGCAGTAATAGCTAATCATGTAAATAATGGCTACAAACTCCTTGCTTTGTAGCATTTAAGGTTTTAGCGATCATAGTGGGACGATGGCGATCATAAATAAGGTTGTATGACAAGGTACTTGTGCAGACGCTTCTCAAAAGCCATGTGTGGACAGCACCAAGCAAGTGTCTACAGTGAGAGTCAATTCATTTAGATGTATCTACAAAAGCCTTTAAAATGTATTTTTTAACTCCATATAATACATGTTTAATCCATTAATTTAGGTTTCATTATAAATATGAGTTTTCTTTAATTTTATCCAAAGTAGTCTGTCCACCTGTGTATCAACCACTGTGACATACTTGTATATGGTTGGTGCAGGTCGTCTTTGTAATCTAGGGTTAACAAATTATTTCAATTATGAGAAACCGGCTGATTTTCGGTGATCGCCGCTGCCTCTGCAGCGACTTTGAAACGGACGTCCTAGAATTCGAGCCCCCTATGGTGGCGGATTTTCAACACTGGCGACATAGGTCGAATTCACCCGCGTGAGAATTCTAGCGGATGACTGAGAATCTGTAGTTTCCGTTGTTTCTCTAGTAAACGATTGCCGGAGCAATTTTCTCACAAAACGGACCATGGATCGCGATATTTCCTCTCTCTCCTTTGTCCTATCCTTTCCCCTTTCACGCACTCGTGTATATACACTACACTACCACATACGTCAAGAGAGCAATCGGGAGATCAGACCGATTCCGATCGTGGCGGTGACCTGCTGGGGGGGGGGGGGAATTCCTGGAGGGAAAACGCCCGCGAGTCGAGGTCTAGATCGGCGCAGGTCTTTTTACCATCCAGCGGAGGATGAACACCGCCACCTCCCACGATAAAACATTCACCTCACTAACGTGACTAATGACCATTGCAGTTGATATGCTCGGAATCATTAAGTAATCAATCAATTAAGGAATGTAAATTTTCATTGCGTATATTTTTAAATTAGTGGTAGTACTTTCTCGCAATATATCTAAATTTGCAATTTTCGAAAATTCAGGAAATTCAAAGAAAATGAGACCTGCGCCAATATTTTAAGCGTCCCTTCTTCTATCCATGAAAAAACATTTGAAGCGATTTTGGAGAAAATGCTTTTTTAAAAATGGCATTAATTTCAAGCTCAAAGTAAGCGAAAATTACTATTTAAAGAAGAACTGTACGTGACCTTTTTTAAAAAGCTGATTGTTTAGAACAGTAGTTTAAGGCAAAAAATCTATCTTCAATTTTGTATTTCTGAAATGATAACTTTTTTGCAATTTTCGAAAATACAGAGAGTTCGCCGTACATGAGACTAGCACCATATTTTTATCGTCCATTTAAACATACGAGGAGAAAATTTAAAGAAAAAAATTGGTGACGTTTCAGAGAAAAAATGAAATATGTCTAAAGTTTGCGCAAAAATATATGTAAAGTACACATATTTTTGAAATGTTGTATATGACCTTATTCCAGGAACTGTTTTTAAAGAACAGATTTCATTAAGGAAAATAATCTCTATTTTTAATGTTATAATTGTGGAGAGACGCCCAAAAAATTGCACTTTTGCAATTTTCGATTGGTATCTTTTGGGGAATTTCCACGAAATGAGACCTGCACCATTCTCTTAAGCATCCATTATGCTATTCGAGGCTAAAGTTTAATCAAAACATTTGGAGCAATTTTTGAGAAATGGTTTTGAGGAATCTTGTAAAGTACCCTTATATACCGATATATCAGTTCGCAATTTCCAAAGCTTTGAGTTCGTTTACATAGATCGGACGGACGAACGGACGGTCGCATGAATGGATAGTCGAAGAGACAGACACAGACAAGACACACGGACGGGCAGACATGTTTTAACATCAATTGACTTTTTGGTATCAATAACCCCAAAAATATGTATTCTGGCTATTCGGCGTGTTAGAGGAAGTACTTTACCAAGATTTATCCATTTTTTATTTGTCAGAGATCCACAATAAAAATTTTTCTGCCGAAAATTCGCGTTTTTTTCGGTGCACAATTACATAACTTCCTCTTCTCACGAAGTCCAAGAAAGTAAACAAGAAGTACGATTGACTAGAGATGCGCCCTCGGGGCATGTGGATTAAATACAGCTGTCCCTAAATATCTTCAGAAAGCCAAGGGAAAAAATCATTAAACACAATAGTAAAGTCGACGTTATAATGGTATTGTAACAACTTTTTAATAAAATTTTGATTTCGAAATAGCTGTACACACATATTTATCCAGTAGATAATAAATTTGTAATTTCTCAAAGCAATGCTGTTTCTAAATTTTGTTTCTTCTTCGTATGTCCAAATAATAATAGTTTCTATTATTGCTGCATGTTATAGAATATACTATATGAATTTTAAGAGAAAGAAATGTTCTATAGTGGAATCATAAAGAAACTGTCTTTCCCGTTGTTAATTTTTTGAAGTCTTCATACATTGGCCCTCATTTTTTAGAATTGTAGCTTTTCCGCAGTTGCAATACACAAATTACATGCAATATCTGACAATACACAAATGATTGAGATGACAGAATTTTTCATTTCTGAGACCTTGGAAATGAATCAAGTTTTCACATATTAAAATCAGAAACTCAAAACATGGAAACAAAAATGGTCTTGATATTTTCCTGAGCAGTCTCCCTTTCACGTCATTTTTATGTGGGTATTAAGGGTGGTACATTGATGAATGTGACAAATGAGTTGCCGACATTCGATACATCATAAATATTTGAAGGTCGACAAGTCAAGTGAACACGCAAATGAGGTAAGTAATCGTTCTTCGAAGACGGTTTGCATAATCCTCGCAACAGTACACAGGAGGTAGGAGTTTATGGCACCCCACACATCCAGATGGCACTCTTCGTGTTTGCCTACTCTAGCACTCAACAATAATGGCTGCCAGACTGCGTTCATCACAGTAGCGTCTAATACGGTATCGTCTACAGAGCATCCCTGTTGAAGCGGGAATCGTTTCAAAACACATTTAGCGTCAATGTGAGTCTTAATGGTTTCTGGACAACGAATGACAAGGTAATGCAATGAGTGCTATCAATCCAGCCTCCAACTGTCGATTACGAACGGTCAACGCAGGTAGGTGTACATCCGTTGCAGTGTTTCAGCGTCAAGTCAACACTGTGAATGAACTTGTACGTTCTATTACTGCTTTCGGGACAATGCGAATGGTGAGCATCCCGTCCTGTGAATACGTTATGCAGTGCATGCCCTGCGTCCGTCTGTCTTCCATTCACTGGTTCCAAATGCTGTAGTTGCAGCATGTCCTGGCGTTCCGAAATGTCACAGTATGACAAAAATGTTTTTCGGAGACCGACCATTCCAACCTGTACAAACGCGCGCATCTGTAGATATGGCGCTCTTTGAGTCATACTGTCACTTGATTTCACGTTTCACTTGTTCTGTCAGCTCTGATCTTGGTGTAATGCTGACATTTCCGTTCACATAAGAGAGAATGGACCTACGTGTACGCCATCCCTCTATAATCAATTTTAACTATAACAGCAAATATAACTTTTACAGTAACTTATTGCTACCACCCTGCATTGCATATACTAAGAGTTTATATTCATTCTGGCATTTATTATTGTTGTGCTGCGTTCATGATCAGCAGCGTATTTTCATTCCACTACGCACAGACAGTAGGAACTCTGACAAATGCTTCTTGGATCAGAATTCAATGTTTGAATTTGTAAACTTTCTTTCCTTCAATAAAACATTGTGAAAATTACTGATTTTTTAGTACTTATTTTTATTTCACCGCTTGAGAGGGAAGACTGACTGTTCACGATCTGGGTAGCAATTCATGATTTTACATTTATTGAAACGTGTTAAAAACGGTATTTTTTCATAATAAGCGTTAATGAAATGCTTATCTTTGAGTTTTTCTCTGTAGAGAGTTTAAATCCTCGAATTTACTTGGCGTGAGAATTAGGAATTGGCGAATGAATTACGGGTTGTCATTATCAATTACGGGTAAGAGAGCTGCTGAGAGAGCTTAGGGCAACAGTTGTTGCCCCTGCAGTGCCTCTGACTGGGAAGTCCGAGGGTTCCAATCCAGAGTCAGACGTTTTTTCGACATTAACTGCATTCAGATTCTGTCTGGAAGTGAATTCTAGCGGCCGCCCGCTCTGATAGATTTTTTGCGAAGTTTCTCAATAACATCAATAACAGGCGAATTCCCGAGAGGTATCTTAACAAGCGTCATTGACCGCGCGTGATCTTTCCTCACTTATCCTTCTCCCTTCCTCTCCCCTTGCAATGACTCAGTTTCGTATAGGAGTGGTGATACCACGAGAGTGGAGATACCCAACTACTTGCTGATCGGCGCAAAATATCACATTCAAGCGGGGAAAGAAGGTATTTAAGAAAGGGGAGATTATTTATTTTCTATTAATTTTAATTTGTTAAAGTTGATCCCTAAACTTTGAAAGAATTAGGCAGTAAGTACTTGTCAATTTCTTGGATTCTACCATTGTGTTGAGACCGGTGAATTTTAATATTTAATGTTTCCATATTTAATCTTTCGAAATAATTACTCTTAAAACGTAAAATTTTTGAATTTTCAAAGTGAATGGAATGGTTCAAGTTAATACAATGTCACATAATTAAAAGGAAAAAAAATATTCCCCTCCTTCATAAATACTTCGGCCCATCCTGCCCTTTCCCCTCAGAATTCCACATTTTAGACAAGGTAAGATAAATTTATTTAAACTACTTTTATTGGGTGTAACCCAGTGACAGTTAATTATATAAATAAGGTAATATAATTTCATGCAAATAATGTAATAATAATAATAATAATAATAATAATAATAATAACATTAAACTTGATGATTCATAAAACATTAAATTACATGAAGGAAAATAAAAGAAACATCTATTATCTAAAACCGCACTGAGTGTTTTTACAATTAAGACTGCACTGCACTGACCTTCACTTTACTGCACTTCACTTTACGGTACCGCTTAAAACACTCCATTATTTCTCTGCTCTACACTGCACGACACCTTACTTCACTATATAACCTACTATTTTTAGTTAACGCCCTCATAAACTTAGGAATACTCTAAAGTAATTTACTAAATTGTTGAACGCATGGTGGAAAAGGTTCAAAGGTTGTTGTAGCCTATCTATTCCAATCCCTTATAGTTCGTTTTGTGAATGAGAATTTCCGAACATCCGTTCTCTGCGATCTTAAATTTATTTTGTGCCCGTGATTCCCTCTACTGATGTACGTAGAAATACTCATCCACCGTTTAATTTTTTTCCAAGCTGGATGACCCCTATAAGCTGTTCTGCGATTGTTCGACTGTTTTGAGTGACCCCCACCCTGCCATTTTCTTGTCCTTGAAAATAAATTTAGCTGCTCTACGATGAATCCTTTCTAAATTTTTACACTGCATAATTTTGTGCGGATTCCTTCATAATCCATTATTGGACTAACAAGGGATAAATATAGTGAATGCGAACAAGCGATAATTATAGCTCTTCAACTATAACCCGCCACTCTCCACTTTCAGTTTGCCACTGACTTTCAAAGCCTCACAATTGGCGTCCACCCAACGGAGTTGTCCGTAAAAAGTACGATCAATGCAGGTGAGCTATAAAAAGGACAATTTGACGAAATGTAATAAGACGATTTTCTTATGGAAAATATGCCTGAAATGACGACTAGTAAGGAGAATGAATAGGTTTTACAATTGTTTACGTAATTAAGTGCCAGTGTTGATAGAACACACCTAGAACTATGTTATCTCAACTTTCAATCTAGTGGTATTGCTAATTAATAATGGTATTATGATAGGAATTGTTTAATTGTAAGGCTAATATGCTACCTTTTTAACTATTAAATGTACTTTCAGAACCTCAATAATACATTGGAATGAAATGTCGAAACATTGTAAAATAAAATGAAAAATGCAATGTATTCATCAATGAAATAAATTTGAAGTGTGTTCACTTATATATTCTACCGTCTTTATATTTTTGGAATTTAAAGTTTATAGTAAAATTATAAATAATTTAGATTTCTTGTAAAGTACCCCCCAAATTCAAAATATCTATTTGAAATTCGTAGGTGCAGAGTTTGGCCAAATCGGTAAGGGGATATGAATTTAAATGGTGTACGTGCCAGCGTGCGTATAGAGGAAACGGCGTTTTGCAAACCTTCGTTCACAAATTTTCGGTATCAAGAACACACAAAACGTATATTCTGTTCTCACAATGTGTTGAAGAAAGTATTTTACAATAAATAGGAAGATTTATCTATTTTTCAATACAAAGGAATTTTTTCTGACATGAATCATCACTTTCCGATGCAGCATTACAATACTTTCTCATTACTATGTAAGCAAGTTGTAAGTGAGAAAAAATAAAGTTTTAAAACTATTTAAGGTTTTATCTGGCCTTAGAAATTCATGTATAACAAACATAATAATTAACGATTCATAACATAACTAACGAATCTTTTATGTTTTGTTAATAATAACTAGAATCCTTGTGCGCAAAAGTAAGTACTGTGAAGAAGTTACAAAAAATGTACAGAATATGCACGAGAAGGACAATTGAAACTCCCTCCATAAATATTCTTTCATTTCGTTTATTAGTTTCTTTCAATTCTTTTTTTCTTTCATTTCTTCTTTCATTTCTTCTTTCATTTCTTCTTTCATTTCTTCTTTCATTTCTTCTTTCATTTCTTCTTTCATTTCTTCTTTCATTTCTTCTTTCATTTCTTCTTTCATTTCTTCTTTCATTTCTTCTTTCATTTCTTCTTTCATTTCTTCATTTCTTCTTTCATTTCTTCTTTCATTTCTTCTTTCATTTCTTCTTTCATTTCTTCTTTCATTTCTTCTTTCATTTCTTCTTTCATTTCTTCTTTCATTTCTTCTTTCATTTCTTCTTTCATTTCTTCTTTCATTTCTTCTTTCATTTCTTATTTCATTTCTTCTTTCATTTCTTCTTTCATTTCTTCTTTCATTTCTTTCTTTCATTTCTTCTTTCATTTCTTTCTTTCATTTCTTTCTTTCATTTCTTCTTTCATTTCTTTCTTTCATTTCTTTCTTTCTTCTTTCATTTCTTTCTTTGTTTCTTTCATTTCTTTCTTTGTTTCTTTCATTTCTTTCTTTGTTTCTTTCATTTCTTTCTTTGTTTCTTTCATTTCTTTCTTTCGTTCTCTTTCTTTCTTTCTTTCTCTTTCTTTCTTTCTTTATTGTTCACGTCCAATTAAAATGAAGGATTTCTAATTCTAGAACAAATCAATTCACTGAACTATTCACTGAACTCAAGTTTCTTAAAGTGTTATTTAAATATTTTACATTTACAAAGATCAGTACATGCAAGTTTTAGTGAATTATTGCAGGAATTCTTGCTATCTACTTTAATTTAAAAACTTAATATAACATAATCATTGATCTTTTGTGATGTGACTCGTATTTCAAGTAATTTCTTGTCATTGCTTTCATAAACACAACTGATCTTTGCATTTAAACACACTCAGTATTCGAATAAAAAAAACAACAAACTGGTTATCTTTGCTTCGATAACAACAACCTCACACTCATATTCACTTGATCGCTCTAAACGACGAATGATCAATGCTTTCAAGAGATCGATTGCAATTTACAGAACTAAACGACGTAATGAAGAAACGACATGTACAAACGACAGAAGATAAGTGTTAATTCAATTAATTTTATTATATATTTACAATTTAGTATTTACACTATAAAAGCTATTATAAAGAGCAAGCGATAACATAGATTAGGCCTACTATAATTGAAAGCAAATATATCGAAATTTGGTGGAATTGAAAGCTCATGTTCCATTCAAACCGAAAAGTCTTAGCGTTTCAAATATTCAATTATAAAATGATAAAAAACTCAAAATTCGTATTTCTTTTCAAATCGTGCAAGTTTTGCAGCCCACGAACGATATCTCGAGTCATGTCAGGCAATTTTTCATAAACAGTAGCATTTTAAAACATCGTTAATCTCAACTGATATGATCCGTCTTGTTAATGAAAGATTGAATATTAAAAAATTATTTTCCCCTCGAGAAATCTTAATAAATGGAGATATTTTCTTCCTGGACGCAGAGGCCACAACCATGAAGAGATTAATTTCCCTCCACACGCTCCGTAAGACGAGCATTGGAAGACAGAGTACCTCATCGTTCGTTCTCGGCTTGTTTTGTGGCGGAGTAAAGATAATTGCCCGGCGCCACCCGCAAGGGCGGCTTCTTCAGAGGCGGGGGCTGGGGGGCGGGGGCGCGGGCGGGGAGCGGCAAAGGGGTGATGGATGGTGTCGGCCTCTGCCGAGAGGGCGCGGGCAGCGCGAGAGCCTGTCAGCCGCGCGCCACCCAGTCACGACCAAAGAATATGGATGGAGAACGCGCGCGCCGGATGTTGCCAGCGTTCGCCGCTGCGAGCGTGCGATTGATGTTCTTGTGACGTAGGGCGGCGGCGTTTGACGCGCCGATGATGGAGTCAACCGTGTGGGACGGCAGATAGCGCGTGGTGCTTGAATTGTACCAGTTGCACGACAGGTACAAGTATAATTCAATACATTATACTTGCTGTTATAGTTGTTTCGACATGATTTTGTATTACATGAATTATCAATTTTATACTAGTGAAAAAATGTTTAAAATATTCGTACCGATCTATTCCAAAATATTAAACCGAAATATTCGTAACGATTTAACAAAATATATACTTGACAGTTGTGTCCTTTATTAGTGCAAAATTTTTCCTTCCAACTTGTCGAGTTGTCTTCTTCGCTGCAAGTGTAATGTAGTAAAGTAACTCTTTTGCTTCGATGTACCGAATCTTGAAGTTTTGAATCTTTTGCAAAACGGTTTCGAGACACCTTATGCGAGGGAGAATTTATGAAACGAAATGTGATCGCCAAAAATATTCACTGTAAAATGTTTTTCCAGAATCACTAAAAACCGATGAAGTGTTAGAAAAATTACTTTTTTATACTTTGTTGTGGTAAAGTTTTTCTAGTTTATTAAAAATGTAATATAGAAAAAGAAGTGTTATTGACAAATAGTATATCAGTAATTTATACACACACACACGCACACACACACACACACACACACACACACACACACACACACACACACACACACACACACACTGAAATTCCAATTCCAATTGAAATTCTCGCAGACATTGGAAGAAACCATTCAGCCTTCGCCCATGTGAGAGGAGTCTACAGTTTCTTTAGATACCCAGGCATTCGGAAAAAAATCCAAAAATAAAGAAAAAAGTTTGATTTTGACTGAAAAGTACAAATATTTGATTTTGTGATTCCACCTATTCTCATACTGAGACATCGACTGAATCATATCCCGTTCGTCACTGCTTACGACAGGGCTGTACAGAAAGGCTCAAAGAAAGAGGATGTTCGCCATTAAATATTTCCTGTTTACTTGAGTTATATAACAGCAACATTTTGATACAGATGGTATGAGCACATTCGGCATTTCATTACTATTGTTTCATCTTCATGGCGATCTCCATATATCGACTTACCTGTTTATATTGCTCAAGAAATGTAGGTATACGATGAAAATTAAGATGATGTGGAGCTAAAATGAAAACTTACATGTTACAGTTAATCACTCTTTACTGATGCAATTGAGATGGATTATTACACTTGGTTATTTAGTTGTTTCAAAAAAATTGTTCTGTAATACGTAATAGAATGCCATTGAAACTATTGCTTGAAGAACAACTTTATTATTTGTATTGTTTGAGTAAAAATGAATATTCTAACCAAGGCGCCACAATCCAATAGTAATGGCCGTCCTTTCTCATTGCAAATTGAAGCTTGCGCTGGCAGCCATTACGCGCCTTATTCAAATACTTGGAATTTTTACAGACTTTTACGCATTTTCATAGGTTTGAATATTTACAGTGAAAGATATATTGAAATACTTACTCATTGTTTAAAGTAAGATATGCAAAACTAATATTCAGACGTCAAACATTTATGTATCTCTGACATAATATCATACGTTTTTATCATACTACTTTATAAAGCATTAAATGCCTGTTAAAAGAGGGTCGCCCACGTAATTTTGGACACTTATAACAGCGCGATCGAAAGCAAAAAATAAGCATAATAGCTTCCATTAGCAAATATATTACTCTAAAAATGGATTAGTATGTACTTCACGAGGTTGTCCAGACCGTGATAAGTTCATATTACATTAAAGCCATTGAAGATATTTTCTTGAAAATATGTGCTTTCGATAGATTTCAGCTATTTTTCCTCACAAACAATCACATTGTAGATGAAGGTATATTTCTTTCGAAAACTTTTGTAATCATTTCTAAAGAAACCCAATGTATACACTCGGTTAAAAAATGTATAGCTTAATTTATTCTGATTCTTGTTTCATTAAAAGTGTACATCACATTACGCTAAAATTTGAGAATTCTTTACTAAATTATTAATTTTAAATACTTTATTTTTGATACGCTTCCACAATATAAGAAAATGCGGTATGGTGAAAGCAGATACCTGGAGTAAACGGCGATGTGAATCGGTATATATATATATATATATATATATATATATATATATATATATATATATATATATATATATATATATATACTCGGTGGTGTACCCGTCGTTGCTCGGGCTTATAGTAAATTATTAGAGAGGGAGAGGAATTACATTTCTTCATACCCTGCGGTGGGGCCTACTATCTCTTCTGTTGTATCCCTTCCCCGCCCTGCTCCTCCCTGCCATGCTCTGTACGGCCACGCTTCGATAGCCCTGTCTTCTCTTCACCCCCATTTGGAAATTTCCGGTCTACTTCGCTCCCTTTTTCACAAAAAATTATATTTTTCTTATTTGGGGTTCCAGCTCCTAAACTTTCTTCACTTTAAAACTAAAAACAATAAACAATTCTAAACTACAGAATAAAATAATTGTAGACTCACGTATATTTTTTTGTGGTGTTTCATGTATTATTTCCAATACCGTCAATAAATTTTCACATTGTAAAACATAATATTTTTTATATTTTGTCTTCTCTTGTATTCATAAACAAATATTTGAAATTGATCTGACATCGTGACCTTGAAGAGACTTACTGTTTTAAGCGAAGTTTAACATGCCAGAGTTCCCGCATGGAGACGCTAGAAGATAGAAATGGATTATGAATGTAGATGTATCGATATTGCGATTTAGAGAAATCGCAAGTTCTCTCTAAAGAAAGGGGTAATTTAACAGAGTTTAATATAACCTTTCGAGAATACATTCTTTTCCCTTGACCAGACATTTTTGCTGCCTGGAAAGTGCGTACAACGTTCTAAGAAAATATCCTTGCCGGTATTTATTTGGCCGTAGTAAATAAAAAGGTATATTTTTCATTTTTACATAAGAAACAGTGAGTGTTGATGTAGTTCTTCAAAAAAAAAGGGGGATGTCAGCATCTATGTCCTTGCGGAAAGAATCGCTTATATAGAAAATGTTCAAAATACATATGCCAGGACTCTACTTCAAAAACTAAAAATATTTTACGTAAACATACAGAAAATGATTTTTTGGTTATTTAAGGTCGCATCAACATCTAGTTTATTAGCGACCACTATTGGAGTGAACGTTATGGTAACTATGAAGATGAAACAAAATAGTGATGATAGGGGTGAAAGGACGAATACAACCTTCCCCCAGGCGGGACTCGAACCCTCTACCCTTTGTTCCGAGATCACTACGACACTACTGCCTTAGCGATCTCGGCCACCGGGCCGTCAGAAAATGATGGTATTGTATTGCTAATATCATCAATGGGTGTTAAATATAAAAAATGAAATTGAACATTATATTGCAATTTTTCTGGGATCCGCCGTTGATCCGCCGATTGGTGTTCTCTGGGTAATGGAATGGGGTTGCTTTGCGACTATCAACAAACGTCGAGAACCTCGTATTAACAAAAGTCAAGAACCTCGCATTAACAAAATTCGAGTAACTTGCATTAGGAAAATTCAAGTACCTCGCGTTAACAAAATTCGAGTAAATTTAATTTAAGGTTTTCTACAAACCCATATTGTAAGGGACTTTCCCTTTTGGAACGAGAAATTAATACCTAAAATTTAGCTATTAATTTCTGATACGATCAGTATATCTTTTTTTAATAGAAATATCATGCCTTATACTTATGCTTGAATTGCGATGGCAATACTTGTTTTTAATGAACAGGTTTAATTCTTTAGCGTAAGCTACGCCAAATACAATTACCGAACAGATATTGGTTTTTGTCTCGTGTTTGGATCTCATACCACGACAAAATGAGCGGCCACTTCAAACGAACGGGTCGATTGAGGTAATAAAATCAATTCTTTCCAATAATTTCCACTGTTTAAAAACAGTGTACAGTAGAGAAAAGAAATTAGGAAATTCGTTTTTGAGAGAATAATTACAAAGGAACGCTGTATAGGTCAATTACGTGGGACCGCTAACGAGGTCAGGTTGTTGCAGGAAGGGGGACGGAAGTGCGAGTGGATGCAGGGGAATTGCGATGCGATGTGTGGTAGACCTAATTAGGTAATGAGGAGGAGATCGGGAAGGGCGTGCTGTGCCTAGTAATTACTGCATGATGTATTCATGACTGGAGGAGAGCAAACTCCGTCTGCAACTATGCTATCAACTACTGGAGGTCTGGCTTCATGATGTTGTGATGAAAGGGATAAAATTAACAGAATGGTATACCTAAGCACGTTAGTATAAAATTGCAATAATTATTATGTTACATAAAATATGAAGAGTTTTTTGTGTGAAACGCAAAATTAGCAAGAGATGTATATAATTGATGTGTTTTCGGGTAAATTATGGTTATAGTAAAACTGGTACTTCATTTATTTTAGAAATGCGTGAAAATATCAAGAAGAAAATGGACGTACTTTAAAATGTTAGTATGAGAGATGAAATGTGTACTATTCATTGTGGGTCAAGGGAGTGTGAAACAAAGAAATATGTTCTTTGTATAAGAATTTTACCCCTGAGGTACGATTTCACCTTCTTAAGGCTTCATTTTCTCTTGCAATTTAAGAACCTTCTTTTAATAAAGTGAATATTTAAGAATTCATTGTGATGGACAATTAAATTCTGTACTAGCGAGTAAAAACAAATGTAAAATTCAGTAATGATTTCAGCCTTATTCTTTTAGTATCTTTGTCAAGCAAGGGAATACGAGGTTCACTAAAAGGAAACGACTTTCAGTGAGGGAGAAGTGGTTGAGTCAATTGTTGTCCCATTTATGCGTTTGTGTTTTACAATTTGGCGTCACACCCTTGTTCACATTTATAAACCCTCTTTGGGATTAATTGAAACTAAGCCCAAGTTTAGATTGACCCGCGTCCAATGTAGTTTATTTTTTGTCCCAAATTGTGCGCAGTAACACGTAAATGGCTATGAAGGTCAAACAGCGCAAGTGAGTGGCTGTAGAAGATACGTTTTCTCTAAGTAATTCAAAGAATTCCGTACAAATCTTATGAAAATGAAGTTTCGGTCAAATTGTCTGAAAATTTAGTATGTTGTTCCTTAGATCATACTGATCAAAAGTCGTTATGTCCGTTAAGCAAAAAAAGTTGTTCTTTTTGATCTAATGTACATTTTAAAATGGAGATCATGTCGATTTGTCGGATGATAGAAAGGCACATATGTGCAATCAAAGCATATTCAAATGTAACAACCTCACTTGTTTATAATTGTGAATTATGTTATTTTATTTTCCGTGAGCCACATTGCTTCATTTCCGTGAGCCCCCTTGCCTTACACATTGAGATACTTGATCTCCGTAGATCTCCTTGCTTTGCATGGTAGGGTGAATCTGTAGTATCCAAACAAAGGCAAAACTTCATAAAATGTTTTTTTATTCAATATCCAGGTACAATAATGAGAATCCTGTGGAGAATAGCCAAAGTTCCGAATAACCTGTAGTGTGCCAATTGCGAAGTCATTTCACCGTTGTACAGTAGAAGTCCCATACACAGCCGAGTCGTAGAATATCCACCAGAGAGTTCAGTTTACGTAGCACAGGTCGTTATCATTAATCACCACTCTACACTCCGTACACCACTCGCCAGAACACCGTTGCCAACACCGTCGCTATCAGTCCGTCCTGGCGTCGAGTCGGGCCCATTTAGGGCCTGCTGGGGCTAGCGGCTCGCCGTCTAGCTGCGGAGTAGGGGTGGTGGCGAGTCCCTACCCGCTTGTTCATGCGCGACGGTCGCGCGCGGTCAGCCCCGGCCGGCCCGCAACGGTCGCCTTCCCCTCCGGCCGAGGGCGGTGAGGCCCCGCTGACGTAGCTCGGCGGCGGGTCTTTCAACCGCGGGCGGTCACGGCAGAATCATTACCGTAAGTCACCTTGCCTCTCACTATTGGGGTGCTTGATTATCGTGAGACCTTTGGATCTCACTGTCGGGGTGGTTGATTATCGGCAGACCCCGATAGTGAGGGGCAAAGGGACTAGGAACGTGACATGGACAGTTTTGAGGCGCTCCATACGAAATCGTTGCTTGCGTAGCAAATAAACAGCAGGTAATGATATATAAGATTATTCTTAACGTTTTAGAGCTCATGACAATACTTTATTCTTTCCATGTGTTGGCAAACATTCTCTTTGTATTTAGGAGTTCAATTCTGGGTACTTCATCATTCGAGTTGGTTAAGTGTTGCAGTACGATTGCGTGTCGTCTCTTTGCATCATTACGTTTTCATCAATGCTATCCCAAAAAATTCTAGATTTGCTATTCAACGTTCTAACTCCAATGGGTTTGAAATAGTCAAGTATGTAGTAATGCACATTCATCTATTGGAGGGCTTGGCATAAAAACAAGATAAGTCACACCAACATAAGTAAATCACCTGCTATTTGGAAATGTTAGTATCTAGATATTGGACGAAATTTTGTCTGGTCTTGTTATTTTCAAGCCATTCATAAATATGTACAAATCATATATAGTAACAAGTTTAGCAACATTTTTAACAAAATTGAGATATTAACATTCAAGGACTGCAAGAGGTTTGCCAAAGTTGATGTGACTTATCTTGTTACTACCCCAGGTCCTTTAATTAATATAAATCAAAAAGTAAGAAACATGCGAGTCAAGACGACTGCTATAACTACATTAAACTTTTAACTCTTACCCATATTCTTGGCTAATCAAGATTCAAAGCACAATTAAAAATGTTACAAAACACCTTAGTTTAGATGTGCAGAGCAACCAGAAATCACACTCTTTACTACTTCTCGGTGTGCAATAATGTATACACTAATTAAAATTTAATGACAATTTATTTACAAAAAATGCAACCAATTTTATTCTTCCCTAAAACGAAAGCCTGTTCTAAGGAAGATTATCAGCATTAGGATAATCAAGAAATGAAGTATGATTATAATACCTGAAAGTTATCGTGACAGTATTTTTAATCCATCCATCTGCATGAATGCACTTGTCAGAGTTCTCCATTTAGCGACCTCGGAGTATTTTAGATGGAGACGGAAGGAATCTTTCTGACCTCGCGAGCTCCTCTGCCCGAATTTCAATAATCTACTCTCGAGTCCTGACAGCTAGGGAGGACTTCGGAAATGAGAAAGCAAGAGAGCGGCAAAACTCTAAGGGATCGGTTTAGTCTGGAATGCGATTGGAAGAAAGGGACATGATATTGAGGACTGAAAACAGGGAGAGCCAGGATTAAAGCAATTATTTTTACATTTTGAAAATCCAATAAACCCAGTGTATGTAATTATAATATATATTAAATATATTATATATATTATTATATAATATATATTAAATGAATATCAACATGATTTGAATCTAGTTTCCTTCTCTATTGTATTGAGAACGATATGTAGAAAAAAGACAAAAATATAGAAATATAGAAACAAGAAAATATTCTTAAGTCGTGTTCTTTGGATATTCGCGTTGTGTAATTACAATGTAAAAGAGTTAAATTTGATGAATAAGATGAACAATTGTGAATCATGTCTATCCATGATTCACTATTATCATCAATTTCAAGAAAAATGAAAGAATGGATACTTATATTGGGAATTTTGAAACATGTTAAGATCGTAATTTGATCAACTTGAAGGCATTTTTGTATTTTTTAAACGTATTTCTCTGAAGCGTACACTTCTCGTCGACAAAATTATATGATCTGTTGTTCATTCCAGTTCTTAAATATTTAGTAAATGCTATAATTCATGATGAGGAAGACACACAGGTCATTTTCAATGATTTAAAGGGACAGTTAAGTTGTGTATTACAAAAATAACATGGTCGACAAAATTTAACTTTTTGTCTGTTAAATGAAATATAGTGGCTGTTTCTTATCGAAAATGGTGCGCTGATTTCAAAATAGTGGAGCATTTATTTGTTGGTTTTTATTGTAACGGGTAACATTTCTTTGTAATAAGAAATTAAAAAGTATACACTGTTATTAAGGTATTGGTTTTCTTACATATAATAATCTCAATCAACATGTAATTTTGAATTATTACGATCGTTTGAGTATATCCTGTTTTAATGTCCAAAATTAGTCTGCAACTATATTTTGATTCCATTTCCCTTATACATTTTTTTCATAGTTGTAATCAAATCGTTCACCACGTTTATCACTCAAAGCACTAAGATTTTCAGTACAGAAGTCTAAGTGTGAATACAGAAAATGTATACAAGTATTGTGTTAAGGAACATGTTACATCTCAGAGCTTTTTAACTGTGAAGGAGTTACGACACTATTTTTTCGCAGGTCTCAGCTTTTCTAATACCTAGAAATTTTGTTACGACTTTTTGAAGCAACAACCATGCAGCCCTTTCAACACACTTCAAACTTGCCCCAACTTCATGATCCCTGAATAGCTCTTTCATTTGTGATCCTACAAATATACCCTTCTTTAGTTTTTCCTGACTGATACTCTGAAATTTGTTCTTTAAGCACAGAAAACCTGGCCCACTTTCATCCATCACCTTCACAAAATTATTCATCAATCCGAATTTGATGTGCAAGCGTGGAAGGTATGTGTGCGCAGCATTACAAGAGCTTGCAAAGATATATTTTTTTTTCCGGGAATCGAATATCGTTAAGGTCTGTGCTTCTTCACAAAATGATTTTTGTGATCTCCGCTAACTCACTAGCACAGAAAACAGCCAAATTTAGAATATTCTTGTTGAAGTCACAAGTGACAAACAAGAAACAAGTAACAAAAGTGATAACTTTCAAATCACCGTACATATTCCATGAATACTGATGGTATTGTACCTTCGATAATAAAAGTTTCATGATACCATACATCTCTTTTATATAGGCAGGCTGTATTGGTAAGAAGAATTGCCTGTTTCTCATTTCCGATATGAATAAGCTCGGCCTTTAAACCGAGTTTAGTGGAATATATGAACAACCTTCATTTCTTAGGATCACGATGGTGTTCCAAAGCACTGAATAATACATCTACATCGCCTTCTTTTGAGTACAGGCTTCGGAGATTTTGCTCCCGTCCGCAATACACAGTGAATGTAGTTCCCTTCTAAAGGTGGTTCTTTTAATCGAGACGCCCACAGTTCCGCCTGATTCTTCGACAAGTTTAAATCACGAACTAGATCTTCGTGTTATGACTGATTGATTCTATGACATTCTGTAGATATTCAACCAAAATATAGGTCTTCAATGTCGTCCATTTCGGTTCTTACTGTTAAATAATTTACAGAATTTTCGGAATTCAAACTCCAATTGCCGCCCTAAATAGCCGAGGTCATTAAGGCTGAAGGGACGCAGCAGCCTCGCCTCGAAGGGTCGCGGGGATCACTGAGCCCTAAGAATCTCGCCTCGAGCATGGAGGTTTGTGTGTGTTTATGTTATCCTTACGAGTACTTCTCCGTACAGTTCCCCCTACAATTTAAAACTCACAGGGGTCGCTATATCAAGATGTTGAAAAGCGACCTTAATTTTTTTAAATCTTCAATTATCCGGTGACCCTGGGATTGGAAGGTCGTCGCTGTGAGGAACAGACCTGACAGCTGCAGTGAGGTTGCGATAATGAATGGTCTTCTTAGTCCTGCTTGTGATTTCAGCAACTTTGATAATGCAGATATAACAGCCTTAGGACTGGTCTTTTGTCTCCTTCGTTGCCATAGGATTTGCAAATGGTACTTTTCGTGAATTTCCGTTAAGCCAACCACTAAGTAATGTTGCATAAGACGCACTGTAAATATGCGCGGTCTATGATTTGTCCTGATCACCGATCTGACACCGACCTACAATTTATATATCTTTCTTCTTAAGGGAGTAATAAACCGCCGTTGGCTCTTCAAAGTTACCTCACCACACACATGACAGCAATTGTTTGGATGTTTTACACACTGCCGCGGAATTGCAAGGAATCTGTTTGTGCAAAAATTAACACTAGAATTGAACGAGTAGATGAGACGTGTGCTACACAAATATCAACTCTTCTCTCACTTACTCGCAGGGCCCAACGAGCATGTAGCGACCCACTTTAAGGTTCAAAGGAACATATTAATCTTTACATCTTACACTTTAAGGTTCAAAGGAACATATTAATTATATATATAAGCTGTTTCTGTAACTTAAATGTCACTGCAGCGCCTCTGACCGGGAGGTCTTAGGTTTGAGTTCTGACAGCGGCAGGATTTTCGACACTAGTTTTTCACCTAGGACGAATTCAGTCGCTGTTTGGAGGAGAATTCTAGCGGCCGGCTGCTCTGATCGCTAGTTTTCCGTGGTTTCTCCGAGCAACACCAAGCGAATGCCGGAGCAGTACCCTACCAAACAGACCACGGATCGCGCGCGATCTTTCCTTCCCCTTCCTTGTCCTATCCTCTCCCCTTACACACACACACTCCTACACTAACATGTACTACACTACCACATATTCCGGGAGACCGGTCTGGAGTTTAGAGCTTGTCCCGGCTGGGGCGGCCTCTGACCGGAAGGTCAGGTGCCCCGCTGGTAGGAGAGTCCTGGTAAGGGGGAAACCCCACTAGCCGACGGTAGGTCGGCGCCGGATCTAGTCATCCAGTGGGGGAAGATCACCGACATTTCCCGAGAAAAAATTCCCTACACTTACGGGAATAATGACCATAGCTGTGGGAGCGCCCAGAAACACGAATAATCAATCAATGTAACTTAAATCTAGTTAAATAAAACGTCATACCTTTAATATCATAAAAGTTTTTTCTAGTGCAAAGTCACAGGTCACTTTTGTGAGATATTCTCTGAGAAGTTTTACCTACATTTATACGTATTATCAAACATTTACGATACATTTCTATTTTCGAGAATAAATCGGTCTATCAGGGGATTCATTCGATATGTAAATACTTTCAGAACAACGTGATGCTTTTGAAAAATACTGAAATGCTGCGGTTCAAACCAAATGAGCTAGGGTATTTCTTTGCGTTTTTACTTGCAAAACGTATTTAAATAACAAAGCAATCAGAGTAATGGAAGCAAAGAGAACCACACATACAGAACCCGATAAATCGTTGACCAAATATGGAAAAATAAGGAAGATATGTAACCAAAAATGTAGGCACAAAATGTCTGCAGATAATTGGAGTTATACAAGAACGACGAGCATTCAGGTGAAAATTTCTTGACAGAAAGGTCACAATGAAGTAAGAACTTATCACAGTGGTTTCTCATAGCCAAATAGCTTCTGAGACCAATTTAGCAAACGCATAACATTTTGAATTGATTTATTAAGGTAAAATTTGCGATGTCTGAGAGTTCCCCTACATATTACGTACCTGAAAAACTTGAATTATTATATAGTGAGTTTTGGTACTCGTAGTTGTTAGAAATGTTAAACATTGAAAAGTCGACGTACAGAACCATTGAATTACTGTTTTCTTAATAGCACACCATGTATAAAGAACCAAAAACTTGATAGTCTATGCATTTACGCATTAAATATTTATTACATTCATTTCACTTCAAAAGATATGAATTAACTGTACTTAAGTAGCAAATAAAATGGAGAATAAGTAATTTTGGAGATATCGCATTAAAGGCTACCTCACAATGATTATTCTTATAACATATGTTATTAGAGCTTATGGAATTACTAGGAACTAAGATTCAAAACTGCTTCTGATTATCACGTGGTATGTCTCCGAAGTTTAAGATTGTACCAAACTCGTAATAGTGCACTCTTTTGTTATGAAGACCACGAAAAATATGGTCGAAACGTGGCAAAATAGCCTTCGACGCGGCGTCACCCGGACAGCCAAGATCATTCACATAACTGCATTTTAGTCAAATATTGACTAATATATCTAACAGATATGTCTTGAAATACAGTTTGAATACAGCGGTCGCGTATATCAAAGATGATAAATATCTCTCAAATAAATGATAGTGTACATTCTGGAATTATGTAAATAAAACCCTGAACTAATCAACACCGCCTTTACAGAAGGCTTCGAAATCAACTTGAAAGAGTTGATTCATCAAACTTAGCTCATCTCCAACCGTGTGTTTACTAAATATTAGAATAAAAGTTAGGAGAAACATTTTATCAAATGATAATAAAATATTTAAAAATCATTAGATCACCGAAATTGATGTGTTTTCAAAACACGACATGTTCACACTTTCAGCAATTGCGGCTTCCAATTGAGAAAATTCTCTTCTCGTTCGCTAGGGTCATCTCAGTATGATCATTCAGAAAACTAGTATGCTGGGTGCGTTGGAAATATTGTTCGTACCGTCCCATCTCTTAGCCTTGGTAAAGACAATTTTGCTGTTACCTTCTTGCAATGTACCTCATCGAAATATTCCGGAACTTGAATAATATCTTCAGAATGGAAATACAACTCACACACAGATGAAAATGCAATATATTAGAATTTGTTATTAACTCAAGTCAGTACGCATATTGTAGACATAAAATTAGTAATGAATTAAATATTTTTAAAAATGACAAACATTTGCTCAGTCCAGACCTTTAAATGTGTGGACTGAGCAAATGAACAAATTTCAAAACAAAACGGGCGTATACAATGATCGTTACATTGTAATCTACGTTTTGTTGGTTATATTTTATAGGAAATTGCTTGGATGTGTTGATTTTCATTCCTCTCTTACTTATTGGCATATACAAAGTCTACACGCGCAGAACACAGGAGATAATTATTTCAATAATGCATCAAGATTTCAGAAGCAATTAAAAATACTAAAACTGCTGGTTGGGGTAAAAAATTTGTATCATTCGCAACTACTTTCCGTTTAAAAATTCATCTTTTGGACATTCGAAAACAAATATTTCGACCATTGAAGTAATTACCATTACACCACGGCACACTACTCTTGAAAGGCATGTTCGTGTAAGTAAAATTGTCACAAATCTTTAAAAGATATAACCAGATGAGAAGAGCTCAATGTGGTCTTCTCACTGCACACAAGATGATCGGAGATGGCCTAAGTATGATGACATCACGCGCCTCTTTCGAGTTGGTTCCGAGGCCTTCTGAATATAGGCGGTGATGGTGTTTGCCAATTGACGGGTTATTGTTGAAAATGTACATGCACCCATCTAAAATTTATTCACATTGAGTTTCTTCTGTTAGGTATAGTGAAGTTTTTTATAGTAACCTAAACGTGTTTTAATTTAATTGAGAAATATGTTTAATAAAAACAATAAGTAACTTTTTCTTTGCCATAATACTTACTTTCCTTGCAATGAACACAGAACAAATTTGCATCCAACACTAATGCCGAAAAATTGATTGACGGCAAAACGTCCGTCGGTCCGCCTGCCTGTCCGCCTGCCTGTCCGCCTGCCTGTCCGCCTGCTTGTCCGCCTGCCTGTCCGCCTGCCTGTCCGCCTGCCTGTCCGCCTGCCAGTCCGCCTGCCAGTCCGCCTGCCTGTCCGCCTGCCTGTCCGCCTGCCTGTCCGCCTGCCTGTCCGCCTGCCTGTCCGTCTGTGGTCAACGTTAACTCGTAAACCGTTCAGCCGATTGTTTCCAAAATTGATATTCTCTGATTGATCTAAATGGGAGTTTCTATCGGATATTTTGATTGTTGAGGGTTTTTGTACATGAATCGGGCATTTACTTTTTCATGTCACTGCCAGAATGATGCGAAGGATACAGCGCTTTTGTGGCGTAGTGATATGAATGCCGGCAGTGAAAAAATGTCGCTGGTTGAAAACACTTTTGCTGATTTATGTAGAAGTATAATATTGCATAGAATTTAGAAACAATGCCTAAAAGTATGTTCTTTGGTAATAAAACTAGTTTCTACTAGTACAAACTAGGATGAGATCACATAAACTAAAAACAAAGAGAGTAGTATGGCACTATTTTAAGAAACGCTATTATAAAATTCGGGTGGCTTTGACAGCATTTTTACAGGCGAAATGAACATGCGTCTTGGCAAGAGACATACAAAGGAAATTGCTTTTTTTGGAGTGTACTTCGACAGTTTTACTACCAAGCATTTCATACGTCTTCTGGAAAAGAAGCAATATGAGTAAGAATTAATGATGTGGATATAAAGATCAGAAAAATATGAACGTGGTGAAATTATGAACATGGTTACGTTGTTTAAATGCATACTTTTTTATTTTCTAGGTTACTATAATATATTTCAAATGTTTTATTGATATAATCGATCGATTCTAATGATAAGGTGAATAAACAGCTTTCAGGAAGAAGTTCCTTTCAACACAAAAACTACTTACAAAACTAATTCCGTGTAAATAGAATGAATATTACATTCATGAAATGACAACTCTAATCGTATTTGAATTTAATCTACTGAGAGAAAATATGAATTACACAGTATTTGTTTCATTGTACTTTTTCAGTTTCCTTTAGAAAAATATAACTGTTGGAAGGAAACATCCGCTTCAATGCTGAGATTGTGGAACGTATATTTTTGAACATGTTTACAGTCAGTGCACAACATGGACGGCCGACCTCCATCGCAACATAAGTTTAATGAAATCTGTTTTGAAAATAAAAACATTAGTTCGAGTCAGTAATAATGGATAACGCAAACCGCTGTCATAAATGCAAATGAAAAACAAAGAACTTTTAAACACAAAAGAGAAAATGTAATGTTGCGTTTTTTACTCAATTAGTGGTTAACAATTCTAAACAAAACATCTGCCTGTTCATAAGTGAGGGCAGCAACTGATGAAACGTGTTGCAGTGAACCGTGCTGGTTCCGTGCTTGTTATTGGTGACTCCATTGTACGAGACGCAGGGAAAGACAACAAAATGAAAGTGAAGTGTTTACCGGGTATTCGTGTGGATCAATTACGTTGATACATTGAAAGAAAAGGCTTGGCTACAGACGAAATTTTTGTTCTGCATGTAGGATCAAACAACCTAAAGGGAAATAGGAAGAACGTTATGTGCGATGTGTACGAGCTGCTGCGGCGGCGCAAAATAAGTTTCCAAATGTATTGAAAAGACATCTTCTGGCGTCATATTGCAGAAATTAATGGTATCTACGAGTAGGTAGCGAACGTTTGGATGTGACATTCGTAAACGCGAATTCTTGGATTCGTGAAGGCGCGCGTAAGGCATTTGGCAGGATTTTGGCAGGAACATCCACCATCTAAATTGGAAGGGCGTGAAAAATCTTGGGAGCTTGTTCTCTAGGGCAGGGGAACCGAAAACCCGATTGAACGGTCGAGGTTCCTCAGCGGTGGTCGCATAAGGGACAGTAAATTGTGGGTGAGGTGGAGCTACTGAGACAAGAGCGAGGGAGGACAGAGATGAGATAAGGGCGACTGCGAAAGCAAACGCCGAGGAGTATTTGTCAACACTAGACTTCAGCGTTGGAGCAGAGGCGGCAGCAGCGGGATGAAGGCAATGACGAGACCACTGCTGCTCAGGAGGACGACAGCGAGGTGGTGGGTACGGCACGTGGAACACCGGCCACGCCGGAACGGCGCTGACGGATCGGGAAGACGGCGTCGGAGCGGGGCGTCGGGGCCGGGACACAGCGACGGCGCTCAGTGGCGGCGGAGGCGATTGCGGCGATGACGACGATGGAAGCGGCGGGGGCGGAGACAATTGATTGATTGATTTTTTCGTGTTTCCGGGCGCGTCAACTGCTTGGGTCATTAGTTCCGTTAGTGTAGTGCATGTTTTTTTTCCTAGGGAGATGGCGGTGATCTTCTCCCGCTGGATGACGAGATCCGGCACCGACCTACCGTCTGCTAGTGGGGTTTCCCCGTAACCAGGACTCTCCCACCAACGGGGCACCGCCCCAGTCGGGACAAGCTCTAAGCTCACGACCGGTCTCCCGGAATATGTGGTAGTGTAGTGTATGTTAGTGTAAGTGTGTGTATGTAAGGGGAGAGGATAGGACAAGGAAGAGGAAGGACAGATCGCGCGCGGTCCGTGGCCCGTTTGGTAGGGTACTGCTCCGGCATTCGCCTGGTGTTGATCGGAGAAACCACGGAAAACTACCGATCAGAGCAGCCGGCCGCTAGAATTCTCCTCCAGACAGCGACTGAATTCGACCTAGCTGAAAAGCTAGTGTCGAAAATCCTGCCGCCGTCAGGATTCGAACCTAGGACCTCCCGGTTAGAGGCGCTGCAGTGACATCAGTTGATGCACTGAGCTACCGCTACCGGTGCGGAGACAACGTAGTAGGGGTCATCGAGTAGCGGGTCGCTCCGTAAAAGAGAACCGAAAAGTTCGGTATACGTAAATCAAAATGACAAGTGAGACTGACAGTTGAGAAAAAGAAGTGGTAGGACAGTGAGTGGTGAAAAATAGGGTGTTTCAGTCCGTAAAAATCGGAGAAAGCACAATAAATTTGCAATCATATGTTAAGTATTGAGTGCTGAAATAACGAGGGCGTGGCGGCAGTGCTGGACACAGCAGATTCCGGAGGCGCGGGTGGCGGGCGGCGCGAAGTAGCCGACTGTGCTGATGGTCGTGACGACACAACAAAGTCCATGTGCGCCGGGGACGACCGCCCATGGTGATGACGCGGCGGCAGCGGCAGCGGCGGCGAGCTGAGTGGACAGTGCAGAGCTGACCGGACTTCACAGGCGGATTGTAAGAGAAGGTTAATAGAGCTTACGAAAATGTAGGGAATTAAACGCTTATGCGAATTGGGGCGGTGTAAGTAAGAAATAATTACAGAGGGCATCGATTGTGGAAAATGTATGAAATACTTCCATAGTAACTGCAGTAAGAAACATCAAGTGTTCAATACTAGAGATGAGCTTGTGAATTGTGATGGGGATAGAGAAATATATGTCGTTGGAAATGATAGAAACAAGAACGATGAAGAAGGAAATTCAAGTAGGAACATTAATAGTACGTTAGAAAGCAAATTAGATTTAGTAATATAAGATACTGAAATTAAAAATAAACAGCAAAGTATAGATAAATTGAAAGAAATTGTTAGAAAAGTAGTTTTGAAAAAAAGAAATATTATAAAAGTACAGACGACACAAATAATAAAAATGTAAATATTAATAAAAAGAAGTCTCAAACAGTTACATATGCCGAAATAGCTAGAAAATAAAAACCAATTGTAATAAAACCAAAAATACCACAAAATAATATAACGGAACAAACTCTCAGGGAGAATGTGAATATTAATAAACTCTGAGATATTTAATATATGAGAAGTATTAAAAAAATACATTTGTGTAGTTTTTGAAAAAATAAAAGAATACACCAAAATGAATTTTATATTATATAAACATGCATACGTGCATGTAACATATATACATGTAATTTAACTTTTTTTACACATACCTACGTCAAACTTAATTTTTAGCCATTTTTGGATATAACCTCCCTTACACAGCAAACACAAGAATACAAAAGGTTTTCCAACGAAAAAGCATGAAATAGTTTGTGAAATAAAAGCAAGCAAAATGTAATATGCCAATCATAGAGATGTGTATTGCAAATTTAAATATAGGTCTGAGTGTTTATTTTCTCCATTGGAATTTATCATACTACAAACAGAGGATTACAACGGTATTTTTATTTTTATTATATGTACGTTTATTTCAATATAATTTTACAAAGGAATTGGCAAGACACGAAAAAATACTTTAATATTTACGTACATGTACTCATCTTAGAAGGAATTACATTGGTAACGTCACATACAGATATAACTTATCTCTATGCAATCTTTCCACTTTATATTCACAATTCGCAGTTTTACGCCAGTTATCTCAACTGCAGCGATCAAGTCGCTTGTGAAAACAAGCGACCCACGAGCCAACGTCACTCCACGCTCGAATCGCCATACTAGTTTGCATTTTGGCAGTTCATAGACAGTTGACCTGGCAGCATACATCAATGCGAAATCAGTGTGTGTGGAGCAAATTTAAATATTGACTCTGGCGCGGACTATTACGGTGACTGGTTCAACCGGCACAGCGTTTGTGTTCCTGTCGTCGCCAGCGCCACACTCTGCCGCGTGCAGGCAACGTTCGTGTTATTCTGTGGGGAGAGGAGGTTGTGTGCCGCTGCGATCTCAGGTGTCAATTTCAAAATACACACACTCTAAAGAGAAGCACATCAGTATTGTTCATTTGCGGGGTACAGATTACATTTCTGAAATGGAGAATGCAATTATTCATTTCTTAAGTTTCAACTTTCATTTTACGTCGCGAAAGAAATATAATAGTAAACACCCTCAATTCATTTTCATATGTTCAGAGAGAATAAATAAGATGTCAATTTCAAAACATACTCACAAAGTAGTACTGCACGAATCTGAATTATTTCTTTGAAGCGATACAAGTGAGAAAGGGAAAGTATAACATTGTAAGAGACAAAGTAATTGCATCTTTATAAAATTTAAATCTTTCCTACAAAGTTGCTAAAATGCACTGTGACTAAAAGATATGTTCCTCGAATGACATTAAAATGTTCATTTAGAGAGAGAAAAATAGGATGAAGTTCTCATCAATCGACCAGTTAACATTTTGTAAAGGTTTTTTATGCTGAACAAAATGAGCAGCATTGTTAACAGGGATTACGTCATTATTCACTCTGTATTCGTGAAAACAAATGGGGAATTTTTGGAGAGCATTACGTTTTACTTTATTGAACTTCTAAAGAAGAGAAAGTTATGTAATCGTGCGCTAGAAAACGGCAAATATTTTATTTTTAAAGAAAACGTGAATATATCCTGTTGCAATTCACAGTAAATCACTTCCTCTAACAGGTGAAGTAGTCAAAATTATTGTTTTTGGGTCCTTGAAAAATTTATTCAGGACAAAATCTCTCCGTCCGATCTTCCGTCGGTCCGACCGACCGTCCATCCGTCCGTCCGCGGTCAACGCTAGCGCCTAATCCGTTCAGCCGATCTTCTCTAAAATACATATTTCCTGCTCCATCTGAATGCACCCGACTTTTTAAAAGTTTCAACCTGATATTTTGATTTTTGAGGGTACTTTACATGGAGCCTCAAAAACATTTTCAAAATTTTTTGATTAAACTTTATCCTCGGGTTGCGTAAAATACACTGAAGAGAATGGTGTTGGTCTCATGTTCGTTGAAGTTCTTGATTTTTCTAAAATTGCAAAAGTACAATTTTTGGAGTACCTTGCTACAACTACAATATTAAAGATACATATTTTTTAAATGAAATCTGTTCTTTAAAGACATCTTGAAACAGGGTCATATTCTATTGAGCGAAAATATGAGTAGTTTTCGTGTTATGTTGTGCGAAATATAGGCAATTTTAATTTTTAAAACATTTTTTTTCTCAAAACCGCTCTAAATTTCTTTTTTAATTTTTTTCCGCTCATAGAAGAGAGGACGCTTAAAAGATCTCCCACCGTCCAACGGGTGTCATTTTCGTTGAAGATTCTAAATTTTCGAAAATTGCATATTTTGAATTAATGTTAGAAAGTATGTGCTGTTGGAGTACCACAAGTTTGTATAATGACATTCATGTTCCCACAATGAAGAATGAATAACTCAAAATCAAAATGAGTTGATTCGAGTTGAACTCACCCGAACTGATTTCTTTAAATTTTAAATTTGTATCCAGTGAAACCTCGCAAATTTTCAGCGGTTTTTCAAAACTTGTCAACACTAAAATGTCGAAAAAAGATTTGGCTTTCTTTTTCTTTTTTTTTTTGCTGCTTCTGTTCTCTTTGAGGATTGAATTTCTTCAATGCATACATGTGACAACGTGTCCATTATAAACTCACGGCTCCATTTGGATGAATTTCGATGTACTTCAATGAAGAAAGATGGTTGATCTCCATCAGCGATGTATATAAAAAAGTATCTTCGTGGCCTTTCTATTTATCGGTGGTATTTCTTGCAGTAGCTACGCGAGTTGCGAGGGTGTAGCACTTCGCTTGGGTTTCAACAGCGATCTCTTTTAAAAGGTTAATAATTGAAACGATAGCGCTTAACTGTTCCCATCTCATCTATTTACAGAGCGTATTTACTCCATTTGGGACTTTTGTAACCCGATTACTCGCTTCCTAAAAATTAGTGCTTCCGGGATTGTTATCGAGCTGTTAATACTGTATAATTTTCGAAGGAAGCGTCAGTTATCCTATTTTGAAAATTAAGTGGTACGCGGATATAAATGGGTTTCGAAAGGGTTTGTGTAGATAGATTATAAAATGTCAAGTACGATATAGATGATCAACTACAAGCATTAAACATCCAAATATAATAAATATAGAATGTAAAAATGTTTAATAAGGTAATAAACTGAAAATTGTTGTAGTACGATACTCTCTACAGCGAAGTGCACGTATGATTTGGCCATAGTGAATTAAGCAATTATGTATAATACTTTAACATTAAATGAAATTGCCTTGCATTAAGTATGATCACTAAAATTAGTAATGGTCTTCAAAAATAAATTAATAATTTTGTCTAGACTTTAATATGTAGTGTAAAGGTAGCTAGAGTAAAAATAGCGTGTAAGTGTAGTGTAATAATAGCTAGAGTAAGTTAGTGAATGCAATAATTGCCTTTTTACGGATTCCAAAGTTGGAGATTGCATGTCAAATTCCCCTTTATTCCCACTTCCGTGTCATCACATCCGACAAATAGTGAATGAAGCAATATTGGCGAACTGATGTTCAAAAAGATTTGCACCGAATCAGTGTCATCAGTAGTTTTCTACATTGGGGGAAATGGCGGAGACTATGACTTCTTTCAGTAACAAGTTATTGAATTTTTATGAAAAAAGGGAGAAATGACCAATTGGTTAACAACGTATCGTTAAAAGAGAAAGACTCCACTAATAAAGATATTCAGAAGTCACCAGAAGAAAAATAGCGTCTTGCAAGGTACGATGACCGTCCACGTGGAAATTCAGAAATATCTCGTAGTTTCTGTTTTAGACAAGAAGTGAAATTGCAATGATTAATCAGGTATCAGGGTCCGGAGCCAATAGAGGTTTAAAAAAAGTGAAAAAATATTTCAGGAATCCCTTGCAAAATTTTCTTCAGCAAACTTCTTGAAACATAAAACACACTAGTGATGTTTCAACAGCATATTATTCGTAACTTTTGCAATTTCGGAAATTCAGAAAGTTCAACGAAAATGATACATGCGCCATTTTTAAGGTTTTTTTCTCTATCTTAGTAAAGAAAAAAAATGGAGCGGTTTTCGAGAAAAAAATTATATATGCTTTTATTTCACACAAATTTATGCAAAAATTACTCATAATTTGAAAAAAATTGTAAACGACCTCAGTTTAATAAGGTTCAATTATGAAGAAAAAAAATAATTCACACAGAACTCTATCTTCTGTATTGCAGTTCTAGAAACGCCGAAATAACGTTGATCTGTTATAATTTTCGAAAATGCAGAGAGTTCAATGAAAATCGGCACTGCCCCATTTTTATAAGCGTTCTTCGCAATATTGGAGAACAAATTTAAGCCAAAAATTAGGGACCTTTTTGAGAAAGTTTGGAAAATGTCGTTGGAACTTCAGCGACCTCCAAATCAATATATAGTTTTCAAATTCAAGAGTTGCCACATCAGCCAGAACAATCAAAAAAATATTGATAAAATAAATTTCTGGGAATATCAGTCTTGATGAAACTTCTGTCTGTTGTTTAACCACTAGCGTTGTTCACAGTTTCAGATACCGTGGGACATACAATTTTCCTTAAACCAAATTGTTACCCAGTTACTGGTAAAATAAATGCACAGCGTGTTAAAAGTTCAATTTTTAGCATTAGTGCTAAAAGTGAGATGATCCTCAAATGTCGAGATAAAACTATGAATGCAACAAAGGAAACAAAATACTTTCATCCACAGCTACAACTGATTTTAATGTAACATGGTTCATAATTAATTGATTTGAAATAAAAGTACCATATGTAAGGCTGTCTAAAAATTGTGTATAACATACTATTGATATAGAAAGATTTTCCTAAGGATGAACCAAGTGACAGCTAGTGCTGGCAACATAACTGAAGGTTCTGTGGTCGTTGTGCCCTCGAGCCCACTAGACTCCCTTCCTGCATTCGTTGATTTGCAGTTAGCTAACTTGTAAATAGATTCAACACTTCCTTTTGTAAAGTCCTCGTCCGACAAAAAATATAGGGCGCCGCGAGAAATAATTGAAATTAGGAAGTGCAGTGTTATGTGCTCTTCTGTAAAAAATCTTTTTTCTAAAAACATTACATGAAATTGACTTTTTGTGTGATACATATTATGTTTATTTTAAAACCGAGACTTGAATGCGAGATGTCTACCGGTGCACGAGTTTCCGGCTTAAAATCATTTTCTTGCTATTTACATTCGTGGCAGTTTTCTTTTACTGGTTGTGAGAGCATGTTAAGTGATTTTCCACATACGTAATTAAATTTAAATATTTCCCGGACCCGCGTACGTGCATATATTTAATCGAAACTCTTAGACTTCTGCATAGGGATGTTTTCACAGGAGCCATTAGCACTTTAAGAAGGGGTGTGACTGAACAGCTGTCACGGCGGAGGGATACTTCTCAGAACTACATGTGATGTTCACTTGTTACGCGAACTATCACTTTGGCACATTCTTAGGAAAATCCTTCTATAGCGTATGATAGTGTAGGACACAAATGATTTTATTTTGCTCGTGCGGTTGCGCCACTAGGCTTATCGGGCTCGTGTCGCGACATTTCATACTCGAAAATAAAATGTAACTTTTACCACAAGCTCTTTCGAAATCAAGAACAAAAGAAAAGGTGGTGTCAGACTAAACAACGTGTTAGTGGAAGCTTTTACTAAATATAAGAACAACTAATTTTTCGGTATCAGGGCCCATCCACACAAGATTTGTGTGGGAAGATCGCCGTTTTTTTTGCTGCATAATTACAATACATTCTCTATACTACGTAAGTGTATGAAAAAGTAAAAAAATAGAAAAAGTATTTCGAGACAAAAGGAAACGGAGGTTTACTTTCCGTTACTATTGTACATATAATACTAATATTTTGTGCATGGTTCCTATAAAAATACATTTTTTTCTTTCTTAATTTTTCAGAACTTTTGTTAGTTGTAAAATCAAAAACTGTGTAAAACCTTTTATGATCATTCATCATCTTCTTCTTCTTCTTCTTCTTCTTCTCCTTCTTCTTCTTCTTCTTCTTCTTCTTCTTCTTCTTATTATTATTATTATTATTATTATTATTTTATGTAGATGGAACTTGTTATTCTGCACACTTGCGCTTTCTGTACACTTATTCTGACCAGCTTTCGATTCATCGTCTCTTTGGCCTTCCTGGATCCCGATTACCTAAGGGTCTTGAATCTCTACTACTGGAAACGTGTTCATCCCTGCCTTTTATTCTTGATCTTGTAAGTTTAATTCCGACACTGGAGCAAACATTGCATGGATCGAGTAGCATAACGGGAGCTCTTGTCGGTCCCAAGCTCGGATGAAGGAGGAGGGTTGGCAGATAAGAATAGCAATCTACCCGTCGTATGAGAAAGAACCACAAAAATCATGGAATTTATGATAATACATGATATATTATCAAAAAATTAACTTTCATTCTGTAAATCTTACACAATAAAAAATTAAATTTTATGATTAGGAAAAATTATCATAAACAAAAGCGCAGCGTTTTTGCATAGTTGATTATTTTTATCATTATAATTCATATTTTATGTATTTTACAAACGTAACTATTTTCCCAATATTCAGAAGTCACAAAAGATTGATTTTATGAATGACACGAAGGTGCTGTTTGTCTGCAACCATTGGAAATACGGACGTCGTTTGATAAGTAACTTGGTTCGCATACTAAGAGATGACGAAAGCAACTTCTGTGAATTTTCATTTAAAGCTACAACAATATACGGTAAAATTTCATTGTTGCAAGTCATTATAACTCTAGCGCATTGATGGACAGGGACTTGAAGAAAAACGTTTGCGATTCAGTGTGAAAGATGGATAGAGCTGGAATTCGTGGTGTTATCCAATTCTTTTTTATGAAAGGTAAAAACGCAAAAGAAATCCATGAAAGAATAGCGCCCACATTGGGTGATTCATGCCCTTCGTATGAGACCGTGAGACTTTGGGTCAACGGATTTAAGCAAGGCAGGACAAACATCGAAGATGCCTCAAGATCTGGGGCTCCAAAAATAGCTGTGACGCCAGAAAACATCGACAAAATCTATGATATTGTTTTAGCAGATAGACGAGTGAAAGTGTGCGAGTTAACAGAGGCCACAGGTATCTCCAATGACCGAGTGCATTTTATTTTGCATCATGAATTGAGTATGAATAAGCTTTGCTCAAGATGGATGCCGCGATTGCTGACTGCAGAGATGAAACGAAATCGCATGAGAACATCTGTCGAGTGTTTGCAGCTATTCAAGCAAAATTCAGCGGATTTTTTTGCGTCGTTTTGTTACCATGGACAAAACTTGGATTCACCAGTACACTCCAGAAAAAAGCAGCAGTCAAAACAATAGATTGCAAGAGGAGAACCGACTCCGAAGAAGGCGAAATGCAATCCATCAGCAGGGAAGGTGATGGCGTCAATCTTGGGATGCTAAAGGTATTCTTCTTACAGACTACCTAGAAAAGAGAAAAACCATCACTGGAAAATACTATGCATCACTTCTGGACAAACTCAAGGCAGCTATCGCGGATAAACGTCCTGGAATGGTAAGAAAAGAAGTGTTGTTCCATCACGATAACGCCACAGCACATTCAAGCCATATCGCCCAGCAAAATTGACTGAACTTCGTTTCCAACTGCTTCCACATCCGCCCTATTCACTTGATTTGGCCCCCTAGGACTTTCATTTGTTCCCATAATTAAAAACTTACCTGGCTGGACAAAAATTTGCCAGCAATAAAGAAGTCATTTAGATAGTCAATGACTATTTCGAGGGTCTTGAAGAAAATCACTTCAGAGAAAGGATCCTGAACCTGGAGAAACGTTGGGTCAAGTGTGCTGAACTTCGAAGGGATTATGTCGAAAAATAAGATAAGTTACAAAACTAAGATGATTGTTTTTCATATCGAAACAAGTTACTTATCGAACGCCCCTCGTATGCGGTGCATCGTATTAATTGTGTGGCCTTCTGTTATTTTCGTTGGATTGATTGATGTTTTCGTGTTTCCGGGCGCGTCAACTGCTTTGGTTATTAGTCCCGTTAGTGTAGTGCATGTTTGTTTTTTCTAGGGAGATGGCGGTGATATTCCCCCGCTGGATGGCGAGATCCGGCGCCGACATACCGTCGGCTAGTGGGGTTTTTCCCTTAACTAGGACTCTCCCACCAACGGGGCACCGCCCCAGCCGGGATAAGCTCTAAGCTCCCGACCGGTCTCCCAGAATATGTGGTAGTGTAGTGCATGTTAGTGTAGGAGTGTGTGTGTAAGGGGAGAGGATAGGACAAGGAAGAGGAAGGAAAAAGCGCGCGGTCCGTGGCCCATTTGGTAGGGTACTGCTCCGGCATTCGCCTGGTGTTGATCGGAGAAACCACGGAAAACTAGCGATCGGAGCAGCCTGCCGCTAGTGTCGAAAATCCTGCCACCGTCAGGACTCGAACCTAGGACCTCCCGGTCAGAGGCGCTGCAGTGACATCAGTTGATGCACTGAGGTACCACTCCCGGCATATTTTCGTTGAAAATGAAGCAGTCTTTACCCGAACAATACTAACCGTCATGAGCCCAGCTGTTTCACTTCTAACACTGTTCGGAGGCGTAATAAGAACTGTCTTATTGAAGAATATTTACAAAAAGCAATCAAACTTATTTATCCCTCTAAAATGTTGCAATCAGTACTTCAAATTTTTATTTATCAGAATTCTCAGTGATCTCGGAACGAAAGCTGGACTCACTGAAGAGACAAAATTTGTCACCTAGTAGTTGTTGCCAATTAAATTTCAGGGAAAAATAACAGTAAACGTAAAGAGATGTCGCTTTGCGCTTCGAAATTGTTGATGATGAGAGAGCAAAACATTATGGGATAGGATGAATCTTAGGGGCACAATTATTTCAAACATTGAAATAACACAGCGCTGTGATCCAAAATATATTTAAAATTAATCTAAAAATTGTGAAATATGTCTGCAACTGCTTTGAGTACTAAGACGATATGTTACATTTTGTTGAACAGATTCCCCAAAACCTGCTTTCAATGGCAGGAATCGCCATTAGGGGCAACGAACTGCAACGCGTTGCGGCCTATGCCGTTCAGTAGTTGCATTATAATAACCAGGCTGGTGTGTACTTGTAAGCATTCTTCGTGCAGGCACAAGAAACAACTATCTTATGACCAAAAATGGCGACACTAAACTGTAAACTCTCTCTGCAACTGCGTGTGCAGAGAGGTAAAGCTGACAATCAAACATGCCTTATTCTCGCTAGTCACGTTTCTGTGGAGCGTATAGTATGTTACGGGTTGGATGATTCAGCTTCAGCAGGCAACATGTGAGATTGATTCTTTTGTCTAACAGCCAAGCTACTAACTGCCCTTTGGACAATCTTCCTGACAGCTGTGAACGTGCACAGCATAGAATTCCTCGGCCGTTCACTGGCAGAGGGGCGGCGCTGGGCCAAAAGGCCGGTTATTATTTGGGAAAGGTGTCGGCAGTGGAGGTGGCTCCGGGGATCCCATCTCCACTCGGCCAGCCGGTCTCCTGGCGCCCGTCCGCGGGGCCTCCCTGGGGGTTCCTGCTTCGAGCAAGGTGGGGTGGGGCAAGAATGGACGAGGCGGGACAAGACGGAAGGTATGGAACAGGAAGGGAATGGAATGGAACGGAACGTACACCGGAGGAGATGGATGTTTGCAGGGCATGTAATGCGGGCAAAGTGTGCGTTTCACGGATGCCAGAGATTGTGGGAGACTGAGCGTAACAGCACGAAGAGAATGAAAAAGTGTAGATGAGAACTGGATGACGGTGAGTAAGTGTTATGGGTTCTGTAAGCTCGTTGAGGAAGAAGATATGACGAAAGAAAGGTGAAACGAGAGAGGGGGTGAGAGAGGGGGTGAGAGAGAGAGGGCGAAAGAGAGGGGGCGAGAGAGGACGAGAGATTGGGCGAGAGAGGGAGCGAGAAAGGGAAGTGTGGAAAAATGGGGGAAAATATACCATAAAATTGGGATTCCAGATTCCAAAAGGGAAAGAAAAATGTGAGAATCATTCAGAAGAAAATGTAGAAAATATATTCATTAATTAGTAGTATTTGGAAGAAGAAAGTGCAAAGAGGAGCAAAAGAGTAGTGATTTAAATTGATAAAAATTTCTTGAATTTAAGAGAAACAATAATAAAAATTGGAGAACGGAAAGGAGAAAAAAGGTACGGGAACAAAGCGTTAAATTTATTAACTATAAAACAGGAACATAAATACTTGGAAAACGAAAAATATGATAAAAAAGGAACACGGGAACAACAAAAACGTGCAGAAACAGAGGCAGCAATGGAAAAATTAGTAACAATACGCGGGAAGCAAGTAAGGAAAACGTAAAGAGTAGAAGCCTTCTTAAAAAAGAGTAACGCAGAGAGGAAGGAATTGAGGACAGAAAGAAGATAAAATGTGTGATAGTATAAAGCAGAAAATTGAAAAATTAGTATCAATGAGCGAAAAATATACAAGGAACATGTAAGGAGTACTTGAAAAAAATGCAACCTGGAAGAGTGGAGCACGCAACGAAGAGAAAAAAGTCGTCAACATAGGAAGGAATGGAAAATCAGTATGAACCCGCGAGACGCAGCTGAGGAACGAGAAGAGACGCGGATCAGAGAGAAGCGTGAACAGACGAACGCGACAGTGTCGGTCGGCGAGAGGAGGAACGATGCGGCGGGGGCGGAGCGGGGGCGGGCCGCGGCGGGGATCGATCGCGGAACCCCGGCGGCCGCCGCTGCCGCACGCGTGCGCCCGGGAGCCGCGCAGCTCGCCCGCCCGCGCCGACAGCACACGGTGCGCGGCCAGCGACGGCGCGGCACAGCGGCCGCGTCCTGGGCCGCCCGCCCGCGCCTCGCGCCTCGCGCCTCGCTCCTCGCGTCGGAGGCAAACATGACCTACGCACGCCACCAGGCGGCGCGGGCGGCGAGGCGCGACGCGGCGCGACGCGGCGCGACGCGGGCGCTTCGGAGGGGCGGGGCTCGCGTGCAGGACGGCAACGCCTCTTCATGACACTTAAGAATAGGGTTAACTTAGTTTTCTAGTTATATATATATATATATATATATATATATATAATGTGACGTCATGGGATTAGAGAATCCCATAACGCCACCATCAGCTACGAAAAGAAGCCCACAAACAGAGAGGTGTAGGGTACGCGGCGGAGCGATGGCTGGTAAACGCGCCATCTGCCCACACCCACAGCTTTTCGAACTATGACGCTCGAACTAGTGAATAATGTTTTTCCGGGAGGTCACGAAAGGAGGAGAATATTCACCCCTCCAACATTTCCCCAGGCGCGAGTACCATAAGTATTGCGGCGCGCCTCGGAGGAACCCTCTTTGATTGCAGCAGCGACGGCGACTAGACTGAGCTCTTTTTGACTGCAGCAGCGACGGCGACTAGACTGAGCTCTTTTTGACTGCAGAAGCGACGGCGATCCTATCAGGATAGGAGTTTATTTTAATTTGCTAGTTAAAAGTTTGCTTGTGAAGCGTTTCTTCGAAAGTGAGGTAATTAAGAAATGGAGTGCACAAGCATTCTTCGCATTCACAATATTTGAGAGAGCAAGTGGAGTGACTGTTTGACTCCGAAATAATTTCAAATTTGTAAAATTCGCGCAGAAGGGCATTAAGTAAATCCACCATCTCATATTGCACGCTGAGACCACACACGCACAAAGTGTGGTAGGTATGCCGAGCATTTAAAGCATAACTTCAGCAACATTAATTATTCGAGGCTGGAAGCGCGAACAAGCTTGTACGAGGCGCGGTAGAAGAAGGACGACCCCAGGAAGAGCGAAGCGTAGGTGAGAAAGATTTGGACTGGAACGAGAATCGTACGAGTCCTGAGAACGGGAGAAGGGTATGGAAATTGGAGGCGTGGCAGAGACGGGAGTTCGAGAAGAGGAAATTTGTAACGTCGTGGGACAGCAAGCGAAGACGGTGGCAACGCGGGACTGCAATTGGCAGAACGTTCCCAAGGTTACCTACAGGCGAGCGATGCGGTGCTTTTGAGGTAATGGAACTGGTAACGTTTATGCGGCGATCAGTTGGGGAAAGAGAATAGCCGTAAAATACACGACAATTCGTGCTAAGAGTGGGTGAAAAGTCCATAGTAGGTGGGAGAAGTATTCCGAACGATGTGAGTGGCAGTTTCAAGTTCATTTACTGCACGTGTCATTAAATTCATTCAAAGAGGCCATACCTTGTACAATTTTACGTAAATAATTCATGATTTTCACATGTTGTACAGTTGATGTTATCTGGAAAAGTCAGAGTTTATTATAGTGTGTTAAATTGCTTTCTGTTATATGTAAAGGGGTCAGATTTAAGTAACGTGTATATTACGTTTTATTGTTTTTTGCTCTTTAAAGTTCAGTGTAATAGTGAGTGCGAAGCCCAAGCCTAGCACCTGTGAAAGGGATTCCTTAAGACAAGTGTAAAAGTCATTTTAAAAGCCGTGCACGAAAAAAAAACTAGAGGTTAAAAGAGTAAAATAATTTCTTAGATGAAAATTCAGAAAGAGGAATGAGCAATTTGTAAATTGTAGTTGGTGAAAGTGTGTTCAGGCAGTCGAGGTGACGCCTATTTCTTTGTTTTGCTTTGTTTTCTGCTTTTTTCAGTGACCAACTACTTAAAGTGCATTATTCTGCTATATAATTGCGTCACTGTCATTTTGCATTGAATATATTCTCATTTTATTCGTATTTTATCCGATTCATTGTGTCAAGGGTTCAGACCTTTCTCATACCCGAAAGATCCTGCTTCTTGAGAATTTTAAGCTCGCTTCACGAGCACTGATACTAGCACTCCCTCACCACGTGTGGAAGGTAGTAGGTTGCGGTGTTAGAATATATATATATATATATATATATATATATATATATATATATATATATATATATATATTTGTTTACGAGATTCACTGGCACGATACAATAGATTGATTGATTGTTCGTGATTCTGGGGCGTCAACTGACAATCATTAGTCCCGTAATAGTAGTGCATGCTTTTTCGTCAGGAGGTGGCGGTGGTCTTCCCCGCTGGATGGTGAGATCCGGTGCCGACGTACTGTCGTCTAGCTGGGGTTTTCTCTAACCAGGTATCTCCCACCATCAGAGTACTGGGATAAGGCCCAAACGGGACATGTTCTAAACTCCAGACCGGTCTCCCGACATGTATGGTAGTGTAGTTCGCGTTAGTGCAAGCGTATATAAGGGGTGATCAGACAAGGATGAGTAAGGAAAGATCGCGCGAGTTCTTGGCCCTTTAGTGAGGGTACTATTCCGGTATTCCCCGGGTTTTGATCGGAGAAACCACGAATCAGAGGAGCCGGCCGCCAGAATTCTTCTCCAGACAGCGACTGAATTCGATCTAGCTGACAAGCTAGTGTCGAAAATCCTGCCACCGTCGGAACTCAAACCTAGGACCTCCCTTTCAGAGGCACTGCAGTGACATAAACGTTGATACCCTGAGTACTCTCTCTCATAACAATACATTGGAATTTCAATAAATCTGAAGATCTCTCTTTCAAATAATACCTGCAATCGCTTTTCCTTTTGGAAGGATAAGTATAAGAAGGTTTTGAAGGAATGTCGGCGCAACTCCAACATCACGCCCTATGATGGCTACGGCTAACGAAATGTTGCATTTTGCAGTCTTTTTATTTATAGAGATACAGAAGTGTGCAGGATACGGTGGATTTAAGAATAGGTGATGATCTACATTCCAGTACCATCTTAAATTATTTTCTTATTCGAAAGGTAAATACTACGCCAAGGATCTTGAAATAACTCTGTGTCAGCACACAGTCTAGCCACCTCGGCCATTCACGTCGGCTATGAAGACTTCCAATAGTATACTATTTTAATTATATTATTTAATTCAATAGATCAGTTTATTACAAAATAATATTTCTTTGCATAAAATAATAGTATTTCGGTCTAAGGTACTATGGTAATTGTACAAATACAAACTGGGAGAAAATGTAAAACATCATCTGAACGAAATCCACAGAACAACGTTTAACCCTTAACTGCATGATTTTTTATTTTGTTTAAAAAAAAGTATTTGATGCATTTTTCTCAAAGGAGTATTAGAAAGTATTAAAAAAATCTAAAACATCATTTGGCTTCAGAAAAATAATATTGCATCAAATACCATCATGCACCAGAGGCAAGTGTTGAAAGTGCACGTCTGTTTTAAATCTAATGTATATATTCCTCATAAAATGTAAGGTAGTTATATAAAATACAAAGATAAAACCTTATTTTCTATGGAACTATAAAAAGTTACGTTTCCTCATAATACACAAGTGAATCCTACATTTTGTGCAAAAATATTTGTTTAGAGAATTGCAGTTTGGATGCTTGCATTTGTTTCTTATCTCCTCAAAAATGAGCCAATGCTGAATGCCGTCCTTTACAACTGTTTTCGGCGGCACTGGAGCAGATTTCTTCTTTCGTTTTGAAACACTTTCCGCCGAAGACGGTCCGCCTCTTTTAGATATGACCGCAAACCCTTTCCTGCAGTGTTTGAGAGCGCTCTGCTCTAAATTTTTATTGTGTCACTTATAATCATCTTTCTGTAATCTAACCTTGTCGTAAATTATGAAGGCATTGATTACTGACATGTTTAATTATGTGGTAAAACATTCGAAAGTACCTTCTTTTGCTTTTCATTATTTATAACATAATATTAAAATGTTATGTCGTCAAATGTGAGAATTCATTAGGTCAACTTCCCCCATACGTTTATTGTAAATTTTTATTACTTGTGGGCAGGGAACACCAACATATTTAATTTATTTCTGGAATACCTTTCAATTGAGCCTACTAGCTCCTGCCCACATATTGTTGAGGCTAAGTAACCAACATTGTTGTCCTTCCATCGTACCAATGCCAATTCATTGTTGTCATACTTCACAAAATCCTCTTCATGTTCTCTCGGGAAAATTTTAAAATATTTTTCATTTTGTGGGATCCTATCTTTTCTGATAGTGCCTAAAGAAAATATGCCTTTCTTCTTCAGGTATATCAGAGTGGAATGGACATATAATAATTGACAAAATATACAACATAATTCAAGTACGTAGGCACAGCTCTTGTTAGACGAAGGACTACATTTGCACTGCTTCCAAGATCCAGTTCATCATCCAAGAATTTATTTTATTGTCCAGAATATATTTCGAAATCAAATGAATTACCACTGTCATCACAAATAACATAGAATTTGTATCCCCATTTGTGCGGTTTACGGGTATTGTATTGCCTCAGGTGGTGTTTGGTTGTAGTCACAGATATCTGTTTATCTACGAATAGGCTTGGTTGAAGTGAAATTGTCAAAAAAAATTATTACACTATCTATAACCGGACTAACTTGACCTTATCCCGATTGGGATCATCGCGGATAGGCATTTTTGAATTGTCATTGAAATAGAGACATGAAGTACCTTTTCAAAAGTTTTTACGCTCATTGTTGTTTTGACAATTTTGTTGCCGAACTGTGGATTACACAAATCCTTTGTGGTGGTATGAGTGATGGTATGAGTGAATGCAAAATAACAATGCCTATATATTTCTCCAGTAAATCTTTGCTAATATTTTCTGGTTTTGTAGGGTCTTTCTGAATCGAGTAAAGCATACTGTGAGCAACAATACAGTCTATCAATTCATTATCAAAAAAATACTTTAAAAAAGCATAGGGACTTTCAAGATTCAGAATTTCCTGTGGAAGTGGCATACTACCTCTGAATTTCTTCATATCTTCATCGATCTGCAAAGCTGACTGATCCCAATTTTTTTTTCTGATTTTTATTTGCCTTTTCCTCCGATCAGTTCTAATTTCTACATTTGACAATTCATTTGTTGCATCTTCTGGAAAATCCTTAAGTTCGGCCTCGCTCTCTTCTTCAGGAAGACATTTCAATTGAAACAATTGGGTATGCACTATTTCGTCCTCACCTCCGTCATTATCAATTAGTTTGCCAATTTCATCTTCACTCTCATATGGTACATAAAAAGTCTTGCTATTTCGCTGTCAGATATTGTTTCATCCAAATCCATATCTGCAATTTGTTTTGTTATATGATAACACGTTCACTCCATATAGGTATAAATATTTTTTGTAATACATGATGTTTCTAATATGAAACAACAAAATAATCGATAATTAGTTATATACTAAAAATATAATCAACACGAATGTAATTCAAAATCAAACAACACACCTGAGGGAAGATCTGTGATTTTTTTCTGACCACAAATATTATTTATTCTGGAAATAGAGTTTAGTAAAATTCTATATAAACTCGTGAACCTCCTGCGTACCACCAGCTAAGAAGAAATTTGCAGTAATATTCAAAAGAACTCACAAAAATGGAAATGTATCGACGCACGTCATAGAATAAACATCAACGTGGATCTCATGACAAAATAATTCATTATATCACGAAAAGAGATTGTTAAGATCTACAAAGGGTACGCGCGTCACATATGAGACACGATGCTGTTAAGGGTTATTTCATAGAGACCTAGGGCGCATATCACACGTGGCTTCAAATTAAAATTTTTTGGAGCCATCTAATGGATAGGTAACTAGGATTCAGAAAATATTTCGATTTGTCTTATTCAGGTGTTAAATGCAACTAGATTTGTATGGGAGGGTCAGGAAAATCTACTCATGCTTTTGCTTCTCGTTCTTTTGCTTCTCGTACCAAATGAACAGGGTCAATATCAGATCGCATCTTCCTATTCTCGCAGATATTACCTTTAGTGCTGTGAAATCAAGAAATAGAAGAAAACAACGCAAAATTACGATGTTCTGATTATTATATCTAAGCATTTCTGCCATTCTGAATAGCTTGATGAGATCAAGAAAAATCATCATACTGTTTTCATTTAAAAAATGTTTTTATTATACTTCGCATGATTGGTTTTATTTTTCCAAAGAAAATTAATGACACAATTAATAGGTTTTCAGACTTGGAAAGACTGAGAAGAAATCCTTCCAGACCAGCCTGCAACAATTTCGTTCTTTTTCGGAAGAATCTATGTTATGGATTCGATTAGTACCTTAAGAGCGATGGTTTCTCCATGTGTTTTTGCTCTTCAAACACTAATCAGATATATTAATATATTTGGGAGGGAACTACCAATGTTCCTCCATTTTGAAAATGTCTGAGATTTTACTATTGTACATATAGTTAATTGTTTGAAATTGGTTCTGATACATTCTTCTTTAAAGATAAGTTTAAAGTGATATTTGCATATTTATTATTTACACGCATACAGTTTTTCAGCGCTGACTAAACTTAAATTTTCACATCACTTTCCAAGGGCTTTAAGAGAAAAATGATCACAAATTAGGCCACAAAGTCTTTGTAATGGCAGAACTCTGGCTACAATATTTATTGTTACGGATCGGTCATGAATGACACTGCTCTAAGATCGATGTATTTTCTGTATAACCTAACATTTATTTACAGAATGTAGATAAGTAATTATTATTTTTCGTATCATAAATAAAATATATCTCAAAATTTCATTATAAGTTCAACTAAATTTAAGATCTATTAAACGTTAGAGATAGAACTAGGGATAACTTCCAGATATTTTTGAGTCAGGTCAGAACTTCTAGCAATTAAGAATGCAAGAACTATAAAATAAAATATTGCACACCTATCGTTTGATATTTTGTCCACCATCTCAATGATTTTCCATCTCTTCCATTGAAATAAAATCCTACAAAATATCATCGCAAATATTTAAGTGCATGTGACGGAAATTTCAAAATATTCCAACACTACAGGATAGAAGATTGAATAGGCATATCGATTAATGAGGAATTTTGGTCTTCTTTACAGTTTCCGGTTTTTGTTCACTCCTGAGAAATTGTGTGCAACTGAAAGACTGTATCAGTATGGTATTGCGACGATAGATTGTATTATTCCTGTTCGTTCCACGTTTCAATCACAATTTGAAAACCTTCTTGTTTAATGGGGGATTCAAAGTTTTGACCATTTGTTCTACGCAGAACTGTGCACATTTCCGTGTTGGTTTCACTGAGGTCGATCCATTATGAAATTGAAATGAAAGATTAAAACAAATTTGGTTTTATGAAACTAAGCGACATTCCACACTACTATGCAACGATGTACCCCCGACCTATCACAGGCGTTACATGCTCCACAAGCCTCAATTTGAATTATCCGGAGAATTTGAACCGCGTTGTTTGGAACGAGTGTTAAATCCCCAGGATATACGCACGGATCAGGGTAAGTATATAGACACGATTAATGGCAGATAATTTGTCCGCAATTGGAAATTGTGTTATGCATTCCGCGTCATTGATACCCTCTAATGATGTATTCTCTCCATGCTCATGGATAGGAACTAATACAGGAAATACTACTCATATTGCATCTCAAGGCTGCATCTCATTTACCTCTGCGCTGCACCACACTAGTGAAATTCTATTCGGCCAATTCTCAAAGAGGAAACCTGAGGTTCATGAATAGTGTATGAGTGATAGAGATCAATTGCAATAAACATCATTTGCAGTTCTACCTGAATGAGTAAACAACGTTCAATAAACGGACGTTTATAAACTCTGTAACATATTGCCTATAAATAATTTATGATCCATTTTATACTCATACATTAGTACTCATGATCTACCTTCGATCCATAGGATAGACATTTCAGTGGGCAACCAGTTCCAAAAAGGACGTCTCAAAACCGACATTAATCTATGCGCTAAATAATGAATAAAGTATCAATGTATCTATTCTATTCTCATGCTTAATGAGATTAAAACCACAAGGTTAGCGTACATGCATTGAAGCGGTTGACTAGACATGAGAAACTATAAATGGATATTTGGTCCGTCATGCTAAGCATTTATGCTATGCTACGCATTTAATATAGTAGTGTCTGTGGTACTATTACATTTTGTTATTTTCTATTGACAAATTATGCACTGCTATGCATATTTAAGGCATAACATCCATTGTAATAGAAATTCCTAACAAAGCTAGTACTATGAATGTAAGATTTTAATTAAAATTATTTGAATTTTCGGTATATTGAAAATTAAACTGCCGGTTCACAATTAGTTATACGATAGAAAGGAGAAATTGGTGGAATTGACATATTTTTACTCTCTCGTGTCTACTTCATAGAAAAAGGTTTCGTAATGTTGCAGGGAAAGTGTAAATCTTTCCAACATAGAAACACTTTTTTGTGAACCTCTAGTAGATTTTTATTGCTGCTTTATGTAGTAAATTACTTTCTAGAAAATGTAGGAAAGTGGTAATCAACGTACTATAGATCATTTATCCCGAAAACGTGGTCCTCAACCTGTCCGTCCGTGTACATGAATATCAAAACACCACCTTGACTTATCTCTCATTCATGCTCGAAAAACGCATATTCCATCCTGACCAAATTGAACGTGCAAAATAAACTCGTAAGATGCAAGTCGCATATTGTTGAAACTTTACACAACGAGTGTTTGGCAAAGGGGCTGGCAAATGGAATTTACTCATGCTACGGACTCGTCCAGTCTCTCAGAAAGTTGGAAAAAGTTAACAAGGCACAAGAATGCTATGAAATAGGCTAGGCGGTCGCGTTAATATTTAATGAAGAGGTTGTTAAAATCGTTGGTTCTTCCCTGAAATATAAATTAATGTCCGTGCTAGATAAGCGACTTTTAATGTCACTGTTCGAAGTAAACCGACAATGCATCCTTCCGTAGGAAGATATTGCAACAATAAACTACACTACTTTTCCACTTCATATTCTAATACAGTGCAGCATTGTTCGAGGTGACCGCTTAATAAAGATCAATTCACGAAATGTGTCTGGCTGTTGGCCTTTTAGCTAGAAGGCTGTTTAGAAGATGGAATATTTACACTATTTTATGAAAAAATATACCGATTTAACAATAAAAGGTCGTTAATGGAAGAGACAGCTACAATTGAGGGGGTGAGTTGCACAGTTTCACTATAGGTATTTATATCTGCAGGAGATATTACCGAGACTAACGACATCATTCATCAATTGATTGGTATGGTATGGACCTCAGTTGCTCTTATTTTCACTGGCATTTTGGAGCCATCGACTTTCCTTCGTCGAGTCCAGTTTCCTTTTCCGAACTCGAAAATGTTGCATAAAGCACAACTCAGTAAGTAAAATGAAACTATCTTCTACTCCTTGACGTTCTTAATTACCTTTACGCTGTCTAATTATAGGAATCGTTCATCTTTTGCTGAAGTGTTTCATTTTACTTTACCATTTAGTTACTTCCAACTCTTCAATAATTCTTTTCAATTCAGTCCGTAAATACGGATGTCCGTTTTTTCTCCGCAGTAAGAACGTTCAGGTTCTCGACTAAAGACACTCAGATGTCATATTATAGAATCAATGCTCAACCTGTTCATCTTTTATGGAATTTAGTCCTGCTCACAAGATATCAAGACCTATGTTGATAATTTTATTGTTTTTTTAATCAAAATTATGACAAAATTTTACAAACTGTAGAGATTTGATGATGAAGGCATGTCGACCTTCGAAACGTTGCCACGCCACTGTTTATAAAAAAGTTTTGGAATCAATTTACTCAACTAATAAACTTAATAGCAGATAGCCATTAGGTCAAGTTTATAAGTTTACAGATAGACGAAATGAGGAATGATAAAGTTATTCGTTAAACAGAACCTTTCTTTACTTTGTCAATAAAAATAACAATGAATATTGATGAAAAGCAAAGCCCTTTACATAACGTATTTTTTATTACCAGAAAATAATTTCTATGTTAGGTGAAAATAATCATCATTATTGTTGTAAAAAACAAAGACAATGTTCATAAGCGGTTTTTTTTTCAATGCAGGATTTTACAAAGAGTTTACCGTAGACAAGCAACAATTTCCAATGTATCCAGGAGATGTACCAAAGACGCGACAAAGTTACCAAAATCCAAGATGATGTCAAACATCACAAGTACTGTAGCCAAAATGTCCAGGAGAAACATCAGTTTTCTCACGGATAAATTTAATTTACCAAAGATATCAAAAGTATTGCAAATAGCAATGCGAAATACCAAAAGTTTATTAACGTAATACATATACCATTTACTTTTCAGTCCTGTTAGTCATATCTCGCATTCGAGTTACATCTGGTTTTGTGATTACTCACTTTTATATTATGTTTATATTTCACTTAACGCATAAAAATAACACGCTTTGTGATATCAAATATGGAAGATGCATTTAATATAAATTACAAACTACATCATATCTGTAATTTATCGACGGTGTATTCTAGGAGGGCAAGTAATTTGATGCGAGATCATTGTTTTTGAATCTTGGTTTCAGGTACCGCACTCTGCCGCTTCCAAGAGAGTTCACATGCATTGCATTGGAAAACACGAAATCCTCGCCTCAAAAGCGCTTATAATTACGGTTGGAGTAACAAGGAATGACGTGCATTAATTATTACTTCGAACTGAATACAACATTGCGATTCAATATGTAGCCAATTTGCACGTCTGGTAGACTCACGAATTTGGTTGTAGCTACACAAGAAGCCCCTGTTTAAGGTAATTCACGCTGTTACAATAAGTTGAGATGAGCCTTTAGATATTAAGGGTCAATATTGTTGACAGTTGAATGCTGTATGGACCAATGATGGTAGAGCATGTACGATTCATCATCTGTAGTACCCTGGAGTAATAATGAAGTTAATTACACAAATAGTTCTACAATCAAACATCTTAACAAACCAATGTATATCAGATTTTCATACAAAAATGTTATCCATCCAACAATAGTAATTACATAAACCAGTCATTCAATTTTTAAAATCTATATTAATTCTCTGATGCCGAATTTTTATTTATTTATTTATTTATTAGATAATTGGAAAGACAGATGGTTTTTGATAACAAACATAATTATCGGATCTGACATTACAATTGGTCAGTTTCCAAACAGCAAATCTGATATTTTGACTACCGAGTTGTAATTCCAAGTCAACAGTTCACTTGACTTGGTGGCTTTCTCATCCAAAGTGGATTCTAATTTCAACACCACCACCACCACCACCACCACCACCACCACCACCACCACCAAACAACAACAACAACAACAACAACAACAACAACAATAATAATAATAATAATAATAATAATAATAATAATAATAATAATAATAATAAATGCTTACATTGATAGTATTTTTCACTTCTACCTAAACTATTGCTAAAAATTTTTCTTTCCCAAAATAGGCAATTTTTTCACTGTTTCTTTCTCCAACAAGCTCCAAGATAATTATTAGAATACGAATCATCAAACTTCTCTCATTGGTATGACCTATGAATATCATTTACATATTAAAAGTTATATTATTTCGCGAGTTAGCACCAATCATCAACTGTTATAACGCTTTGATAAGTATATTTGACTCTTACAAAAAGTAGAGTGTTTTTCGTGACACGTTTAACGCGTGTTCATGATACTTTGCATACAATGACATTTTGATTTTTCAAATTCGTATAGAAATTTTCTGAGTAAAAGTTAGTTTCAAAATACCAATTCTAAAATACGAGTTTGCATGTTCGGAGCTTGGAAAATCAGAAAATCCACACTTTATCCCCTCACGTTTATGACAAAATATTTGGGCTAAATGTCCGAAGGAACTCAATCCTCCGAAAATTCACATCCTATTCTGCTCTCTTATTCTCTTCTACCGAGAACGATGGAAGTAACGGATAGCTATGGCAGTATATTTATTTATCAGCCCGTATTGGCAAACGTTTGCGCAAAAAGTAATAATTGGTAGCGTTGAGGCTCGTTATCACCTTTATGGATAATGCGGTTCCGGTGTGTTCTGATGATCTCAGTGTTACAGTTTAAATTCATTACGTTTGTTTCATATTACCAGATGCTGTGTCTCAGGTATTAAATGGCAATATGGAAACAACATTGTTCTGGTATTATGAGAATAATACAGCTGATTGGGTGTCATGAAGATTATCCAGAGTGAAGAAAAACCAATTGCCCTGAAAACAACACAGAAAAGGTATAAATAAAAGGATTGCAAAGAATAGGGAAACCTCTGAAATTAATAACAGTTCGAGGAGTAGATAAAGAATATTTCTATTCTTTTCCAGTGCAAAGGTGATGTTCTCGTGGGGTGTAGATTAGGACACACCAAATTCACCTGTACAAATTCTTTTCCATAGTTGATCAAAGTCTATGTGAATGTCAAAAGACTGTTGAACACACTTGGGGGTGCGAAGAACATGGAAGCACGAGAAGAAAACTACAGCTACCACATACAAAAATAAGAGACGGAACATTGCGTGTCAGAGTCGTTGGGTATTTAACATGGATACTCTATTTAACACCATATAAATCGTTTAATGCAACGTGATCACTAATTCAACTGTTTTTAACCTGTTAATCTCTGTAACACTTGTGCTAATGAACTGTTGTCGTTCGAAGCTCTATTATGATTGGAGTTTTTTCTTTCTTGCATTTCTTCGAAAGAAAAGAAAGTATTGTAATCGTGCGGAGAAAATCGACCTTTTTTCGATGGAAATACTCTAATTGCAGTGCCCTAATAACAAAAAGTGGATAAATATTCTTCCTATACACAGTAAATCACTTTCTCAAACATGTTATGTAGACAGAATTCATGATTTTGAGGTCTTTGACAGTGACAACTTGTTTAATGGCAAAACGCTCGTCCTTCCGTTTGTCAGTCCCTGGTCAAAGCTAGCATCTAAACAGTTCAGCCCATTTTCTCTAAAATTAATAATCTACGATCTATCTCAAAGAGCTCACGCCCCTGAGAGTTTGAAACTAATATATTGATTTTCGAGGATACTTTACAAGAAGCGTCAAAAGCAGTTTGAAAATTTTCTCAAAAACGGTTCCAAATATTTTTATTTAACTTGCTCTCAGAACTTATCAAATATGGTACCGGTCTCATTTTCGTTAAAATCCCCCATTGATATTGAAAATTGCAAAATTTCATTTTTTGTTTCGACGTCTTCCTTTAAATTATAAACAACATTGAAAATTGAGATTTCTTTTTTCATAAAATATGGTTTTAAAGGCATCTTAAAGAAAGATCATGTAAAAATTTTCGAAAATATGAGAAGTTTTTACGTAATTTTGCATGAAATATAGTCCATTTCTTAACAATTATTTTCACAAAAGCGAATTCAAAATCCTCACCCGTTCTTGGGTACATACGAGGAAAAAATTAAAGGAAAATATTTTTTCTTTAATTTTTTTCCTCGAATGTATCCCTGCCAAAACAATATAATGGCCCTATTTTTAGACAACTCTGTATTTTTAGAAGTTGGGTAAAAGTAACATCGCAATATTGAAGATTAAGATTTTTGTATTCAATGGAATATGTTCTAAAAAATGAGATTCATAAAAAAGTTTATCCACAATTTTTGATCAATTAATAGTTTTTGCTTAACTGCTATTTGAAGACAATGGAACTGATAAAAACATTTTCAGTTCTTAAAGTTTTATTTTTCCAAGGATAGAACAATTTTTAAAAGTGGCACAGGTCTCATTTTCGTTGGACTCACTAAATTTTGGTAAATTGCAAAAAGTAGAAATGTGAGAAGGTATGTGATGTAGCACCACTAGTTTGTATATATATTACGTAAGAGTGTATTTTCTTGTAACACTGTTTTTCGATCCTGTAAATTGTATGGAGTTCGCTAATAACACTTACAAGTTGACAAGACCATATGTTACTTAAATTACATTAAATAGCATCATTGCGTGTCACGCGGGAAAGGCGGCCACCACATTACAATCTGACCATGGAATATTCCTTTCATCAGAAATGATTTAATGAAAGTTTGCCCCGAGACGCCTTTTTGACTTTATGTCTTTTTATCTGATATATACTTATGTCGAAGTACTTTACTATCCTTTCGAAGGATGATGTGAGAACCAAGAAATATTTGCTTTCCGTACATTGACCATTGAATATTTATGATGTCCCAAATTCAAAAATTTGCCCAAAAACTGCAGTCCATGTCGGGGGAGAGTCAATGAACAGTTTTCAGATTCCAGGCATTAGACGACGACGACAGCAACAATACCATAATTATGCAAAAAAACAACAACAAAAAACCCAACACAGCTGGCATCGAAGTCCACGCCGACCTCGGGTGGAATGGGTGGTATCGCCCAGGTGGCAAGTGTCCGGAAAAATGCAATCCCTCAAGGATTATCCCGGTACTATCAAGATCTCACGTAAAGCCAATCGAGACAGTTCGAGCATTATTGATTAAGATCGACCTCTGACAGGAAGTGAGTCTCAGACAGGCGATCCAGACCGCGCCTTCCCACGCTTAAGATGTGTCGGGGGTTGAACAGTTTGTTCATACGTAAAGCGCTGGTCAGAAATAGATAGAATAGATTTATTACTAATTCTGCAAATAAGTTCCAGAACTTGGTGGCAGAATACACTAACTAAACATTACAGAACTTAACAACTATACAAAATTTTACAAATTTTACACACTTTACAAATTAACATAAACATTTCACTGTGCAAGCTTCCATAGCTCGCCACTCTCCACTCTCCACTCTCCACTCTCCACTCTCCACTCTCCACTCTCCACTCTCCACTCTCCACTCTCCACTCTCCACTCTCCACTCTCCACTCTCCACTCTCCACTCTCCACTCTCCACAAATGTGAGTGAAACAAGGACAAGACCTATATCCCCGCAAATATTCTCCAACAAAAAACAAATAAAAACAGACGTTTTTGCGTAAATAATAGCCCGTAATATCGGACAGGATTAGAATCCAATTAATAAGCGAAGCTTTCTTTTTGAACCAGCAGGTGGAGCATAGAGCGATATTGGGAAAAGGGGTACGGTAGGAGTGGTTGGAGCGAGAGCGGCGAAGGGGGCGGGGTTGCGAGGGCGCGGTCAGGACCAGAGTGCGGGGATCAAAGGCTGAGGCGCTGATGCACTCGCGCCCCGGGCGGCCCGTCGCGCGCCCTCCCGCGCCAGGGCGCTGAGCGACATGCGTTGCAGATTGCCATTAACCGCTTCTGCGGCTTAGCAGCAGGGAGGGAGTGATACATGGTTCAGGGTGTCCAACAAATTCCTACATTATTCTTGGATTCCACAAAGTTTCGCGTCTCAACGGGCAATTATTCGTATTTTTCATGACATTATGCCTTATATCTATTGTTCACGCAACTAATACTCTTTGAATGTCTGATACGCCTTGCAGCTTGGTAACGACTGTACAAGTCATTATATGTAAGTCAACCAGCGATCCTGGTGGCTATATTCTGAAACAGTGCCGCCAAGCGATCATTGAGTATCGGCTACGCCGAACTCAGTTGCAATGTAGCTGTGAGAGAGAGGCATGGCGATTTTGTAAGTCGCTGTTTTGTTTTACAATCTTTTCGCGGCTACGGTTCATTTTGTGATACCATAGTTCAGTGTCATATGCACATCTAATGTGTGAGTGGTGCTTTAGATTGCTGCGTGATGCGCGACTAGATTCTGTAATCAACAGTTTTTAACATATGTTTTTCTCCTATGCCACGTGCTCAGACACACGGCTGTGCTGTATTCAATCTTACGTTGTACTGGAAATTTGTTCAATACACTTAATTGGTTTGTGTGAACTGTGTAATTTTTTATGTATTTGTTACCATACAAACTCAGGGGTTTGAACGGTTCATGGGATGCCATGCACCTTCCTATTCATCAAACCATGGAAGTTGAAAAGACTGAGTATCTTGGGAATGTATCGGGTGATCTATTGAAGTCCACTGTTTCTCGACACCCTTACAACTATATGATTTGATGAAGGAAGTTTGATTCTATACTTTCACATGATTTTACAAAAAAAATTATGACAATTTAAAATTGCAAAAAAATCTTAAAGCTGTTCAAGTAACTATAACGAAACAAGCATGCCCCATTCTTCTCTTTGGAATGCAAATTAATCATACAAAAGATGTAAGTTCGTGATAATTAATCACTATATTGAAAATGCCACAACTTTTCGATGCTATAGAAAAAAACTTGAATTCTTCCATTACGTATCTCTCAAAATTCACTTATCACGATCATCAAGAGTATTGAACGTTCAACAATTTAAATTTACAAAATTATAATTTTACGTTTAAAAGTTTAATACTTATTAATTGTACGAAAAAACGTTAAAAACTGTGTGATTTGCCACGGGGAGAAGTGAATTCCCTACACGTTTTCATAATCTGTGATCTCTACTATAAGCCATTAATACTACATTAATACGGCCTAATATCAATATCAATGCGTTGATCCGTACTTCAAAGATTTTTGGCTATATTTCAGTTTAATAACCTCTGGTATACCCTAAGCATCAGTATTGAACAAAAAAACAACAAAGAAATACGCTTATATATGTACACTTATATGTACATGCCTTTTATGTATAAATATATTTATACTGGCTAAAGTTCCCCGCGTTTCCGGGGTATTTATCATGATTATTCCACTCATGAAATTTCAGCCAATAGCGTGCAAGAACTGGAACCCTACCAGCCAAATAGAGACGACTTTACCATGCATATTTATCAGTTATTGATTTTCACCTCCTAGGAGGTGATAAATTTTGTGCCTTTTTTTGTCTGCAGATAAAGGTTATGTAATAATCACTCAAGACATATCTCCAAATGAATGAGGAACACCATTCTTCAATTATTAGTAACTTAAGACATAGTAAGCGCTTCAAATTCAACATCTTCCTTAAAAATAAGCGAACAAAACACGTTTCCTTCATATTTAAACTTTAAAGATTGTGTATTCAATAACTGTTTTCAAGTAATTTCGCTCTTAGTTTGTCTTATGTTTATTTTGTTGTTTCTAATTGCCCTTATGTATATATTTCTGTTCGATGTAAAAATATTTGAATAAAACAATATTAATTATTAATAGTACATTATATTTATGAAATTTCATTCGTGAAATAGTCTTAGTAAATTTCACTCGTGGTTTGGAAATTGTATATAAATCCCCTCCTAGCTTCGCGAGTCGGGGATTTATCGACAATTTACAAACCACTCGTGGAATTACCTTCCATAATATATTAAACAAGAAGAGGAATTCCATCTATTCCCGCCCTGCGGCGGAGCCTACTTCTATTCCATTGCATCTCCACGCCGCCCTGCCCCAACATTCTATACCTTGCTCCTATCTGGTAATACCAGTCTTCCTCTCTCACATTCTCACTACAAAAAATATTTACTTTTTTCTTATTAGTGTTATCGTCTTCAAAATTCGCTCACTTTGTTACTAAAAATAATAAACAAATCTAAAAAAACACCTACTCACTTAAATTCCTTTTGTGGAATTTTATATATTATACCAATATTTTCAATCAATTGCCCCCCATTGTGAAACGTATTCTCTTTCATATTTTTTCTCACCTATTTACGAAAAAAGTTAAAATTGATTTAAACACTATATCGACGCAATTGATGATTAAATTTAATGAAAATGCTTTTTATTCAATTTGAGTGCGCATTGTAGAGTTATTGATAAATAGTGGCAGTTGGGAAGGTGCCATTAACCACTTAGACTATTACAATATTTCCAAAACTCTCCAATCGCAGTGGATCCCAACTTGACAAAAGTTTTTCTATTATCTAAAATAACCTCTTTTGTTTTATTTTCAGCAAACTTAAAAACAGTGTTGACACACGTTTAATTCCTTCAAAAACCATTTTCCATTACTCTTTTACTTCAGTTATACTTCGTCTTACCATTTAAAAGTTCCTCTTACCATTTAAATAATCATTCCATCATCGCCCAAAGGTTTGCTTACCCCCCCCTACAATAAAAACTTCCCTAAAAAGCTTCATCAGTGTGTCACAATTGTAGCAAAACACAAATAATTTTTAATACGTTTCACTTTCGCTCGTGCAACTCGCAAATCTATTCTATTCTTTAACTATACAAATATATAAAGATAGAAGTGCGTTGTCTTACACGCGGTCACCAAATATAGTCCATTAATAAATTTTTGGATATGTGAACAAATTAAATAAAATACTTATGTACAATACAGGATACAGGTTTCTGTCGAACATTTTAATTTTGACAGTTATGCAAACTGTCATTATTTAAATGATAAATTAGCTACACGATTTTTGTTTTACCCGTGGTCTCTAATTACATCGTAACCTTATCAATTAAAAAAAGTAATATTTTTGTCTTACTTCGTGAATATAGTTATTTCCAAATAACAGTAGTAATTTTATTAGATGAAATGTTATTCTTCTCGTAGATACGCTGGGAGCAGTATGATGTAGGATACATCCTGAAATTGAGTTCTCACTGATTGTAGAACTGCGTGAAATCCATGAATTCATTAACTCTGCATCTTTTGATAAACCTCGTTATTTAGCAGTAGCGGTGAATACTATTGTTACACATGAATAAGAGTAGGAATCTTTCTTGAACAGGGTTTATTTAGCTTAGTGCAGTAACAATGTATGCTATAGGAGGTCAGAGGCCAGGGGCGGAGGCCACGGGCGGAGGCCAGGGGCGGAGGCCAGGGGCGGAGGCCAGGGGCGGAGGCCAGGGGCGGAGGCCAGGGGCGGAGGCCGGGGGCGGAGGCCGGGGGCGGAGGCCGGGGGCGGAGGCCGGGGGCGGAGGCCGGGGGCGGAGGCCGGGGGCGGAGGCCGGGGGCGGAGGCCGGGGGCGGAGGCCGGGGGCGGAGGCCGGGGGCGGAGGCCGGAGGCCGGGGGCGGAGGCCGGGGGCGGAGGCCGGGGGCGGAGGCCGGGGGCGGAGGCCGGGGGCGGAGGCGGGGGGCGGAGCCCGGGGCGGAGGCCAGGGGCGGAGGCCAGGGGCGGAGGCCGGGGCGGAGGCCAGGGGCGGAGGCAAGAATCCCACCTGAGAGCACGCGCCGGAGGGAGGCGTCTGCGAGCGGCGCCAGTAGCAGCAGCAGCGCCAGCAGGAGCGGCGGCGCCACGAGCCAGAGCGGCGGCGGCGGCGCCATCGGCCGCGCCACCCGCTGCGCCCACGGCCGCGCCAACGGCGGCGCCCACGGCCGGCGGCCGCCCATCGCTGCATGCAGCCCTGCGCCACACGCGCGCCAACGTTACTCTGCGGTATGATTTCAGGTTCAACACAAATGCTACCAGACCATTTTCACCATGAGATAGGTTCTACATTATTAGATATCTTTAAATGCAAGTCTGTTTAACTATCATTCCCAGGGGAATATTTCTCGTTCCATAATTGAACACTAACACACCATTTTGTATTCAAAATTCGAAACAGCTGAGAGACCAGTCGTTGATTCAGTATATTTTCAGTTTTGTTTCCCCTGTATTGGTTTTATCTAGCATAAGCTGGCGAACTTTGTTTCCAAGAGGTATATGTGGGAATATGATCTTGATTCTAACACATTTATGAACTTCTTAGCTCTAACACAATCTAAGACACTTTGGCAATGAAATACACGAAAGACAGAGGGCATAGAAATACGTCCAAGTACGATTGGCCGAAACGAACTTTTGAACAGAGACGCTTTGCAGGAGAGGCTAGGAGTTGAAGTTAATAATCAACTAGAGAACATAAACAACTACAGAAATTTAAAAATGATAGTCTACAAATGTTCATAAACGATGGAACTATATCTAGCTGTATTTTTGACAGCTTAATAATTTTCAACAGAATTTCGAAATACATTTGTATAATTAGTTAGAAAATATATTATATTTATTGATATACATTTTTTACGTATATACATATTTTTTGATGCCAGAAACCTTTTACTTTTTCAGCTTTTTGTAGGAATTTACAAATAAATGGGTCTATTTATCCAGACAGTGGTTTTTTAACTTTTGATGCACTTTCTGATACTCCGTAACACATTTAAACTTACATGGAAGGTAAAAACAACGCGCATTGATTTCCCATAATAATGTCTTTGCGTCGCATCTGCTAGTACAGCCTTTTTAAACCTCAATATCACGCGCTCTGTGGACGCAGAAGTGCCAACTGCGCGCGCCGAAAATCCAGCCAACCGCGAGTCTCGAGGGGGTGGAGGCGTGCTCGCCGTGCGCATCGGCCCGTAGAGCCCTGGCTTCGTGCGCGGAACAAATGTCCGGAATTAACAGGTGGCTCCCCAAGGCCCTGGGCGCAGTTGCGCCGACGCCCCGCGCCAATCCCCTTCCCCTCCTTGCTCTCTGGGGCGCGCCCCCGGCTGTCCCCGCCCCACGCCGCGCCCGGCCAGCGCCGGCCTTCTGGGCAAACACAACCTCAAACCTCGCGCAGATCCGCTGATAATGGGGCATGCACCGCAAATGTGTTTGCCAATGGTCCAACGCTTATATCCCCTTCTTTCGGGTCGCAGGTTGGCAATGGGACCGCTGTGGTATATATGTTGCATGCGGCTTCGCAAAGATTACTTTGCGCTCTCTAAAATTACTCTCAAAGGGCAAACAAATACGTAAACCTTGTAATTTGTGAATACTCTTAATTTTTCACATACATTTGTGAAAACAAATCAGCATTACTCACGATAATTACAAGGGTACAAAACGATAAGATAAATGAAGAAAGGATGCACCTTTGCATTCCATCTTCTGGAATGCCCGTGAAAGAAATTTAACAAAGAATTGACAGATTTCTAAAAATTAAATCGATTTTGTCCTATAGAGTTAAATTGTTTGTGTATTCTACATTCAAAAAACTGTTTGGGTACTATGATGTTAAATGCAGTTGGTAGACTGTGTGAACCTTCATTTTAAAACTTATTTGGTTTGCTAGTTACTATAAAGGTTTGCCCACAGTTTGATGCAGCTATGTCAAACGTATTTTTGCCATATCCGATTCTGTGCTCTAAGTTGATTAGCCCGGAGACCTTAGTATTCATTCTACAGAATCTCTAAACTCTTCACCAAACTCTTTAACGTCGCGAATTAATGTATCGTATAGTCTGATGAGAAAGATACTTAAGGGAGTGTATCCTCTAGGAGAATAGTATATTCTTCAACGAGCGTACAATGATAGCAATTATTCACGAGTTGATGTTTAAGACACGAGCAATGTAGGAGCGAGTGTCGTAACTTCTACGACTGAAGATTAGCCTTTCTACGTGAATGGAAGACTATACTTTCTCTACGACTTTCAAATTGATGTCTTAAAAATACTAAATGGAAGCCTTAACCTTACAGACACATTACACACAAAGAACCTTACAGGAACAACATTGTATGTTCCCTGTTCCTAAAACTCACCCACTCGCCAACTGTTTCGTGGTTCACCGGTTTTACGACAGTTTCGACCTGCCGTGGCAGAGCGCGCAGAGCTCTTGCCCTCTGTAGGCGACTGTGAGAACCCTAATGTCACGTATATTGGACTAAGACGAATACCATTGGTCGACAGCCATGGCTGTGATATCCTCATACTTATTGTATCCTATAATGTGCAAAAATGTATACATTCCGGAGTAGTCGTAGAGAAAAAAATATTTCTTACTTCAACTAAATTAATACATCGTGGCAGATTTTGTCGTCACGTACATTCATGCACTATTTAAAGATATTTCTTCCGTAACGTTTTACAACGAAAAGAATGCAAATATTTTGCAAATGTTTTCAAACGAGTTGTGAATGCTTATCATTTATACGCCTTTTCACGTTTTTACTTTCTCGCCCTTACAGAGGTATTTCGTTAGAAGAGTAAGTCGTAATCGTGCGCCGGAAAACAGCTAATTTTCAGCAGAAAAACGTATTGCCGGGTTCTGAAAACGAAAAAGTGGATAAATTCTGTTGCTATACATAAATTATTTCCTGTAAAACATGGTGTAGCCAGAATCCATAGTTTGTGGGTCCTTGATACCGAAAAATCGATTGATGGCAAAACGTTTGTCTGGTCAACGTTAGTACCTAAACCGTTCAGACGATTTTCTTCCAAGCTGATATTCCACGATCTATCTGAATGAATTCGATGCTTTAGGAATTTCAAACGGATATTTTGATTTTTGGCGGTACTTTACATGAAGCCTCAAAACATTTTCAAAATTTTCCCAAAAATTATACAAAATTTTTTTATTAAACTTTGTCCGCCGAAAGCATAAATGAGGGTTAAAAGAATGGTGCAAGTAACGTATTCGTTAAAATCCCAGATTTTTCCGAAATAGCAAATGTGTGATTTTTTGGACGTCTTGCTAGAACTGCAATATTAGAGTAGTGTGTTTGGTGGCAGGAATAATAAATAAAGAATTTATGTACCTTCAAACATTTATAAACTATTATCATAAATTATTTTCTGGGTAGAGAAGTCTCTCCTCGCACTAAGATGAACTTTTTAACACTCTACCAAAGTTTGACCTCAAGGGTCTGATTTAGAGCCATACTTTGATGGTTTAACATTCAACAATTCATTGGAAACACTAGATTCATAAAATGTTAAAATTATTGCTTTTGAATATTGATCTTGCAATTGTTCTGGAATTGTTCTAGAACTGTACTTTTTAGAAACTTTTTGATAACTCTCATAGCGATAAATTGAAATTCAATCTCAACTATATATTCAACCGCTAAAAGCATTGTTGCAAAACAATAGAATGCAATTTGTTCACGCAACTAATAATCTTTGAATGTCTGATACGCCTGGCAGCTTGGTAACGACTATAAAAGTCATTATATGTAAGTCAACCATAGCAATCCTGGTGGCTGTATTTTAAAACAGTGCCGCCAAGAGATCATTGAGTATCGGCTACGCCGAACTCAAGTGTCAATGTAGCAGTGAACGGAGAGGCATGGCGCTTTGTAAGCCGCTGTTTGTTTTACAATCTTTTCGCGGCTACGGTTCATTTTGTGATACCATGGTTCAGTGTCGTGTGGCACATCTCATGTGTGAGTGGTGCCCTTGATTGCTGCGTGATGCGCGACTGGATTCTGTAATCAACGGTTTCTTTTTTAACACATGTTTTCTCCTATGCCACGTGCTCAGGCACACGGCTGTGCTGTATTCAATCTTACGTTGTACTGGAAATTTGTTCAATACACTTAATTGGTTTGTGTGAACTGTGTAATTTTTTATGTATGTTACCACACAAACTCAGGGGTTTAAACGGTTCATAGGATGCCATGCACCTTCCTATTCATGAAACCTTGGAAGATAAAAAGACTGAGTATCTTGGGAATGTATAGGGTGATCTATTGAAGTCCACTGTTTCCCGACACCCTAACACAATTTTCATAAAAAAACAGTCTTCATATTAATAGGAAATCATTTTCATTTGTTACTCTCCTCGAGTATTATTATATGGCAAACAAGTACAAGAAGTACAATCATACAAATAATTAGGTTTATATTTAGAACATACATTAAATTTTCAAATATGTTCGTTCATTTTGTCCTAATGCCAGTCACTTTTTCTCTTGATTTTACGTTTTTCTGAAGTTTTAAATAACTTTAATCATCGATCTCTTCAACTTTAAAACGAATACTTTCTCTCAATTCTTTCACGTGGAATTTCAGTTTCGTTTCCGCGTGCAATTCTTGCAGACAACAAAGGACTTGTGTTTTCAACACAGCGAAAAGTTCTTTTATCTTTGACAGGAGCAAACAGAACAGTTTCTACTGACACCTTGCAAGTTCTCACAGGATTGATAACTCTTTATTTAGAACTTTAAAAATTGTCTATTAGAACAGAAAAATCTACACGTCTACATTAATAACACGATACTCCTTGAAAATACATTTCTACAAAAGCGATGTCACGTCTAAATTATTATTACAAATTTGGCAAGACACATGGAATTCTAGTTTAAGAGGGCGGCATACATAATACTTTCTTCTTCGTGTTGTTGTTAATAAAAATTAAAAATGATTCATTCTTTTACTCTTATTAGTTCTCCAATATGTATTTGTGAAGAATGTGAAGATAACGCTTATCATGATTTACGTAAATCTACAATAAAATGTACAATGAAATTAAAAACATTAGTTTCATTATATATATATATATATATATATATATATATATATATATATATATATATATATATATATATATTGCATTTCCAAATAATTGGAATAATAATAATTCCAATATATTGAAACGCATTGCATTTCCAAATAATACTATTCTTTCTTCTTTGAATTGCGCGTTCGCCATGACTGGATCCCGACGACCCGTTCAGAACGAGTCAGCGACGACAGAGAATCGTAAGAACGAGGACAGTCAGTCGAGGAGGGAGAGTGAAAAACGGCGGTGCAAAAAGCTAGTGATGGCGGTGAGAAACCAAAGTTGAGAGGAATACGATTACATTGAGCAGAGATCGAGATGTAGGACAATGAGGAACTATGCTAACTATTAATTGATATCGAGTGAAGTGACGAACAGTAAAGATTGAACGGTCGGTAGTGGCGTGGGGCGAGGAAAGGCGTAACTGTGTTGACACGTGTGCGGCAGAGACACTATGAGTGAAATGAACATAACGAGACATCGTCGGTGGGCCTAGCAAACAAATTTGGAAGAGTTGGAAATTATAAGAGACGAAGGGTGTAGTAGCATTACCATTAGTATTAGTGACACGTGAGAAATTCATGCTATAATAAATGAGCAGAAAACAACCTGCTCGAACCGATACCAGTATATAGGAGTACCCGTAATGTATATAGGAGCATCGTTGCGCGCCGCAGTGTCGCATACGATTAACACCATAATATAATGAACAGAAATCCAGTCATATGGGATAACCGTTACTGATTAGTCGGCGAGTGGACATCGCCGTCCCCGGCAGAGCATGACGGCGGCGTGGGAATTGGAACGGCGCGCCGTTCGGCCGGAGAAAAGCGGCAGGGGTCGGCGCCAAAGCCATGAGGTGGGCGAAACGGCGCTGGCGTATTCGGAGTTGTTGAGCTGGAAGGAACCTGATACGCAACAAAAACAGTAAGACTGTTCCTAGAAGGGACTCATTATTATGTGTAAAGAAGTTAGGAAAGGGAAAAGACGATTGTGAGAATCATAAGGGGGTATGTCCTGTCTCAATAAATAAGATAATTTGATGTGGGGAACAGAAAGAGTATTTTGGAAGGGCATGTATTGTTTTGTAAATAAAACGAATAAGTGTTGTAATTAGGAGATGATTATGTTTCAGTACATGCAAAGAGAGCTCCCATTAATAGTATGAAGTGTAAATTCAGGGTAGAAAGAAAAGCATTAGTGTTCATTAGCATTCTGGCGCCCAACTCACATTTATCAGTAATAATTGTTTCAAAATGGCGCCCAACGTGGGGCTTGTTTTTAAACAGACGGGGCTTGTTTCAAATTGGCACCAGTCAACGACAGACATGTTATATATACATACGTACATACATACACGTATACATACAAGTATTACAGGGACAGCGCTGCATGACCTTCGGTGGCAATCTGTTACATTCAAAATATCCGTTAAATACGAGTCGCAAAAATCCTAATTACTCAAGTAAATACTCATTGAACATATGACAATATGTATATCATTGGATATGAGTTTTTACGCTCATCATGATAGTCTAAAAAATTTGTTTTGTTCCATTTGAAAAATTCAAGTTACCTCATATATCTCGTATAATACAAGTGATAAAATACAGACGAACACACTGTGAATTAGCCCCGTTCCTTCACGTGCTTCCGTCCGAACTGAATTGCAATAATTTCATCCGTTTAAAAATACAGGCGGTGCTAAAATTTCGTGTCTCATCTGTATAGATTAAAAATGTTTAAGAATATTATCAAAATATCTCATCACGAAGAAAACTATTATAAATTATATCTTTAACCTTATTTAATATTGTTTCAATTATTGATGTATTCAGTAATTCTTTTGTTCATTTATTCTCTTATTTAATAATTCAGATCATTATTCATCGTCACTTCAACTACTTGTTTAGTGTACGTTCTGTTATATTACATATATTAACAAAAACATGGTTTCAAAACACTTTTTAATTATTGATAGCGGATTTTTATAATTTTTTTAGTTGAATCCGCATCTTAACTCTGTTCATTTCCATTACTGACGTTTACTCACAATTTGGTCTAGTAAGTTATAAAAAACATGGCAAATGGGCAATAAAAATTAAAAGTAAACGACTTTTAAAATGCGTTACTTTATTTAAAGGAACATCTTTATTTAATCATAGAAGGTGACTTTATATTCTTAAAATTACATTCTACAAAGGATTTTACATGTCTATTGACGGATATTTTCTTTGTTTCTTTTCTTTATAGCTCCTGATATAGCATTTTCTGCTATGCACTGTTTTCTGACTCTCTCAATGAAGTACCCATCAGTTCCATCATGTTGGTGTTCCTGCGTCCCTGATAACGTTTTCCCATCAGTTTTATATCTTGATGAAAACGCTCACCTTGTTCTTCACTTTCCTAAATTGTCCGGAATGAATTATAAACGTCTGTGAACCTTGAGGCTCATTACATCCCAATTTTTTGAAAACATTCATCATATTGACAACAATTGATTGATAGTTTGGGTATTTTTCCCCTATAAACTCATTTACTTACATGTTTAAATGCAAACCATGCTTATTTTCATTTACTGTTATATGTAGTTCAAATTTGGGATCAAATACTATTTTTCTAATATCAGGCCAAACGAAGATACCCTCTTTTAATTTTGCTTCAAACAATTGCGGAAACTTTTCACAAAGGTATTTGAATCCTTATCTTTCACAAACGGCTTCCCCTGTACATATGAATTGAAGTTTCAGCTGCTAACATGTTTGGAACCAACCAGTTCAGCATTCTCGTTCAGCTCGGGGCTCTTAATACATAGGGGAGGCGGGGCCCAGGATAGCCTCGCCTCGAAGCTCGCGTCGCTGGCCACGCTCTGCAGCAGCGAGCACGATGGCGCGCGGTATCGCTGGGCGCGCGCCAGGTTTAAACTTGGCCACAGCAATAACAATAATAATAATAATAATAATAATAATAATAATAATAATAATAATACTTTAATAATAATATTAATAATTTAATTATCATATAAGGAAGTTTCCTCACCGAATTGTCACTAATAACATTCCAAATTTTAATGTCTCAAGTCATTCGCAAAATGCCCCTCCAACTCAACCAATGTTAATGATGCTCCATCTAATAGTTCAGCTAACAATTCGGATGGTAATTTTAAACTAAGTTAGTTTCTAATTGTGCACATTGTCAACTTCTTTAGTCATTTAATTCAATCGTTCCTCCCTAATTTAATTGGAAATATCAAAACTTCAATTCTTAGCTCTATCTTTTAGAATCATCTTTAAAGCAGCGTGCTTTAAGAATCTAACATTTTTAAACTGGAACTGTCGAGGTATTCTCAATAAACGTTCTGAATTATAGCATTTTCTAGTTTCACACGATATTGACATAGCATTTTAACCGACACTCATCTCACTTCTTCCAAATCTTTCACAGTTCAACTTTATAAATGTCACAGGCTTTTTTAAAGGCACAGGCTACTTTATAAATGAGAGTTCACGAGATGTTCCAGTAGGTGGAGTTCTAGTTAAATCCGGTATCCCAAACTGGACATCATCTCTCTCATCAAAAACAGGCCTAGAAACAATAGCAGTAACCATTAACCTTCAAAACATTAACCTAATAAACAAATGACAGCAACACGTCTTCAAGACTTTTTCAAGCTAAAAGTCCCAACTATCTTATTTGGCGATCTAAACACAAAACATACTTCTTGGGAATGTAGAACAAATGAACCAGCTGGAACATTTCTCTTAAATTTCGCAAAGCAGTGAAAGAGTACCCTCGGAAAAGATGGTAAAAAGTTCCCCTAAACCAAATCTATGAGTGATTACATTACAATTATAACATAAAAATAATATTTTTAAAGTTTTTTAGCTCCCGCCCCATCACCCACACCCTTCAACAGCCTAAAACGTTTTTTTTTAATTTTAATTCTTTTTGACAACTTAACACAATTTTATATGAAAAATATGATTAATAAGATAGTTTTTAGCAGTTTATGAGAAAATAATTCGATCACAAGAGAAGGATAAGTCTGGATATGTGGGAAATGAAGGGGAACAGGTTGAATCCAGATTTACTAGATCTGTTTGGTACCTGGAGCCTGGAACACCGACCCAGGAACGCAAAAATTCTTAAAACTTTATATCAGAACACTTGCGAATTTTTTCACATTTTGTAATTGCTGTACCATAGTTTAAAAAATAAGGCTTCTGCAGGCAAGTACTTGGCCGACCTGGATGGCCGAGGTGGCTAAGAGCGAGTACCGACTCAGCGCTTCGGTTCGAAGGGTCGCGGGTTCGAGTCCCGCCTTGGGCATGGCTGTTTGTCCATTGACTTTGTGTGTGTGTGTTGTCGCGGAGGGCCTCGCGTTCTGCTGACCCCAGATCAGAGGAGCCTGCAAGAGGGTTTGCCTAGTGTATTGGTCGAATATGCGTCCCTTCGGGACGTAAAGGGCAACCGGCTGTCGGCTGGATAAAAGCCCTAGGAAGAAAAAAAAAGGCAAGTACTTGGCGGTCCGGTAGACGCCGCGTCGTAGACACCTGCGGCCTTCCTCCAGGAAGAAGGTCATTGAATGGCGTCAGAAACGTTGGTCCTGAGGAAACTGCATCTTCCAGACAGCTAAATAGTTACAGACTCCGGCAGCGAAAGCCTACGCTGTCATATCTGTAGATGTTTCAGACTAAAGAAAAAGTTGTCTTTTCCTTTAACTAAGCATTTATTCTTAAACTGCATTAAACCATTAAAAAATTGTTCCTTTCAATTTTATCGTGAAAGATCATTTCGGTATTTTCCTTCAATTTCATTTTACATTGATTTCGTCCTCTCTTTTCTTTCTACCCATGCAGAGAATCGAGAGAGGTAACACAAAAGAACTGAATATGCGAAATTGAAAAAACGGGTGATCACGAAAGTCTTATTTTGTAGAATACTGTCTAAGAACATAATCCGGATCGAACCTTTCCCCCTTGATTTCCCCACTGTCACCCATCTATCCTTCATATGCACCCGAACTGTCCCTCATCAATTCCCCATTTATCATATCTACCCCCTCCAAAACATGTCATCTTCAAAATTTACTTGCCCTCAAAAGAAGTTGTGTCCCCATGAGTCACACAAACCTGGCGTAAAAGGTCTAGGAAGCCTAGGCCCTTTCGAGTTATTCTGTATTATAATAAGTGTTGGAATAATCTTTTTTTGTATGTCATAATTTGCAAACTTTTATTTTTGTCTTCTAAAATCTTCTCGATATAGGACGGGGTGTAATTCTCTATCCACCAGTATTACACTTTCAAGGTTTTGTGTCGACGTTTCTTATAAACAGCCAAAAACCATCGATCTCCATTTTCTGGTTTCTTATTTAATTTGTACACTGCAGTTATTCCTACCAGTAAAATCTATATATAGTAGCACAGCTCTCTTTTCAGATTATACTTTACTCTTTTATGCAAGCCGAAACTTAAATACGGCATGTCGCGAAATTCAATGTCACCTAAAAAACAGAAAATTGCTCAAAATTATGGAAAATCAAAATTAACTCCAATACATCAATAGCCTAAGTATGCCCTTGAAGGTATCCTGTCTTTCGTCGCCTCTTATCTCTGGACTTTTCTATTATTCCTTGGTCTCCTCTAAATTCATCTATCCGTTATCTCGGCGTTCTCATGGACGCAGATTAAATTGACAATGTCACATGACGTCCAGAGTAATTGAATGCAATAGAAGATTAGCTATTTTATGTAAGATTCTCAACCGCAACTCTTCTTTAAACTATCATTTCGCTTTAACCATTTACACGCCCATTCTTCATACGATATTGACTTATGTTTGCCTTGTATGAATTTCATGTGCCCCAACCACATTAAACAAGTTGCAAATCTTTCAAAACAAACTTTTAAGAATAACAGTAAGTGCCCCCTGGTTTGTCAGCAATAAGAAACTGAACAACGATTTTGAAATAGAACCGATTCCTTTATTACGAAACTGGCACATAATTTCTTCAATAATTTACATCATGTAATTCAAGGAGCAGTCACTTACAAAATAGAAACTGATAAACCCACACTTTCTCGTCTTCGAAACCGACTCCCATTTCACACTTTCCTTCAATACCCCTCCGACATTAGAAAAAGTAAGAACTTCTCTTGCATTTACCTGTCTTTCCAGTCGTATTTCCTCTTAACCCTGTCATACTAATTTACTCACAATAACCTTGGTTGAAGTCATAACCTAATGAAATAACTATCAGGGAGATCACAAGAAGTTACCCCCTTCACACTGCTGGTACATGTTGCTCGGTCAAACAACTGAAGAGCCTTACGGCTGAACGTTGTACTATCAATGTAAAATAAAATTTAATAAAAAATTCTTGAAGATATTTGGAGCATCACTCATAACTGTGTATTGGTGGTAATATAATATTTAGATGTCAAAACCTTGTTTTCGAAAAATTTGGCAATTTTGCTCTTTTGGCTTTGCAGGGACTCATTTATCACAGTGGAGATGGTCCGCGGCCACGCACCTCAGCTGGCAAACCTGATATGATAATTGTACGAAAATCACGGCTCAAAATGTGGCCTTTAGTACCCACGCCAACATTCTGCTGTAGATGCCAATTTACTATAGACAGTGGTAATATTATGTGGCATGAAAATATCATTTTAACATTCTTGCAAATTTGGACTAGTAATATTTGTAAATTATATTTGTAATTACGGAGAATATATGACATGTAACTGAAATATGATGTATAATTTGAATCAGCTCCTCACCATAACCTCAACTATAATTTTGACCAATGAGTAATTATTCAGTTCTAAATATCCTGTACATGACCGATTACTCTTTCTACCACCGGTCTGTGCCTTACATACTCAATGCAGAGTTTCATGCCAAACACTGCACTTTTGGCGACTCTGTGTGAAACGACAGTTTCCATAGATTTGTGAATGTTATGATAAATGAGAAGTACGAGTGTACGTTAAGAGTTCAAGTGAATTAATTTCTTGCTTTGCGTTTTTGCAAGAAAACAAGTAACAAATTTATTTATGAATACGAACGTAAAAATTTATTTATTTATAATTTTAACTAATGAAAACTGATGATCTGGATGTGTGAAAGTTTTGAAGCAAACCCAACGTGTACACATGCACAATGTATTTTCTGAAAGGTGTAAATTCCTTTCATGGCAATCTAAGCACCGTAGAATATGCACATAGTACATTTCCCAAACTTCCACCCCAGTCTGGATTGCCAAGTCAAGATATACGATCTGGGTAGCCACCTACTCCGACATTATTTGTAAACCATCAACGTTTGAAGTGACTAGCACTGCAAACAGGACGTAGAAGTCTTATGATTATTTTTTTTTGTCGTACGGTCACTCCATCATGACATAGAATCACTTGATTTAATCTATTTTGTTGACGGTTATAGATTTGTGTGCGCGGTACTCGATGACTGCCATGTTAGTGAACAACAAGAGGAAGCATTAATGAACTAACCAGCGTTGCGTAAACAACGAACCTATCGCTCTCCATGAGCTGTAAAATGTTAGTGCGTACGCCAAACAAGATCAATTAACGGATTACACCATTCATTCCGTACCTAATCAGTAAAGACATGCAGCGGACTGTGAAATGTAATTTTCGAATAAAAGTAAAACATTAATACCGCAATCACATTGTTACATATTTATTACATTATTGCCATAATTAAACAATGTAAAACAAAAGTGTTTAATTGAAATATTCGACATTTGACTACAAAATACACAGACATATTTTAGTTGTATATACTTTAATATTGGCAAATTGTATAATTGTGTCATGAAAGTTTAAAACACAGTGACGACGTTAGAAATGGTTTCGCCGGGGCGGTAATAATGATATCACTCCTCTCTTAGTTATATTCCTTCCCCTTGAGAAAGTATGTTAGTATTATTATATTCATACATATTTATCATATACATAGATATTTAGTATAGTGAGTCTCGTAACTTAAGCACCTCCTGTAACTTTTGAAATATTGAAGATATTGCAATGTAGTTTTCACGGAAGTACATGAGGAAATGGGACTAACTGATACATGTATTTATTACTATTTTATCACTTATATTTTACGAGATATTTGAGGTAACTTTGTTTTTTCAAATGAAACTATACATATTCTTTCAGTCTATCATGAAGAGCGTAAAAAGACGAATCCAATGATATACATATTGTCATATATTAGATAAGGAATTTTTTGAGATTAATCTTTAACGGATATTTTGAATGTAACTGACCGCCACAGAAGGTCACGTAGCGCTCCACCAGCAAGCGCGCGCTCGGGGAAGGCAAGGAATCTTAGTATTTCACGCTACAAAACATATTCCCAATATTCACAAAACTGTTGCAGTTTTTCCCCTGAGCTCTGCTTTCCATCTTTCCCCATTTTCAGATTTTTTGTCTTTTTTGAAGAAATTGAAGGATTAAAAATAAGGATTTATCGTAAGTATGTATTGTAATAAAGTATTTATTACTTCAACTCCAGTTAATGGGGATACAGGATATTAATGGGATCTTAAAACAAAACAATAAGAATAAATAAAGACTGTGCAAAGAGTATTTTCATATTCTGAGCAAACAATAATGTTAATAGGCGTAGAATAATAACGCAGGGAATGGAAACATCCATTAAGATAATAATTAATACTAAAATAAAAACATATTCCCAAAATATAGTAAACAATAGTAATTATAGGTAATCACACCTACATTATTACTCTTCACAAACGTGTTGCAATTTTTCCCAGAACTCTGCTTTCCACCCTATCCACCTTTCCTATCGACTTTTGACTTCTTTGATTATCAATATTCTGTATTCAAAGCAACAGTTAATTGACGTGAAGCAGCAGATCTCTCTTAAGTGGCAAGGGAACTTGTGAACCGTCTGCAAAAGGGTTGGATTCCAAATACATTGCCACATTTTCCCTTGACTCTGGAAAGTTGGAGTGAGAAACGGGTGACGAGACGGTAGATAGATTGATTCATTTGGAGATTCAGGTAATAACAAATCATAATTATTTAAAAACGTTCTTCTGTACGAATATTTCAGTATTTATAATTACTATAAAATAAATTTCACGTTAGTATTGAGTTGGGTATTGAGATGTTTTTGTCTTTTTACAGGCAATAAAATAACGAGTTTCTCTTTGTAACAGAATGTTCTCGAATAAAGAAATGTTGGACATGATACTAGAATGTCGAAGGAATAGCTCAAAGGAATAACTCGAAGGCTGTCGTGGGGTATCGCGAGTGATATCCAGATCGTCGTTCTTCGTCTCGCCAGACTTTTCTTAATGTCTACTCCCGACTTTTGGCGTCAGGAACTTTCAAATGTAAGAACAGAAAGAGAACAGCGACGAATGAAGAAAATGAAATCGCAGTATTGACAATGACATCACTTCATCCACATGCAGGTTCACGACATATTGCCAGAGATGTAGGTTTAAGCCAATCCAGTGTGATTCGCATTCTACACCGCCACAAATTCCACCCTTATCACGTTTGCCTTCATCAAGATCTGGGAGGTCAAGATTTTGACAGGCGCGTAGAATTTTGTAGATTTGCTCTGGGTCAAATGAGGGATGACAGCACTTTTGGGGATCGGGTATTATTTACCGATGAAGCAACATTCGCTAGCCATGGTAACGTCAATTTACGCAACTTGCTCTATTGTGCTGGGGAGAATCCACACTGGCTCCGGCGTGTAGAACACCAGCGCCAATAGAGAGTGAATGTATGGTATGGAATAGTGTGACATGAAATAATAGGACCATTTTTTCTGGAAAATACTTTAAATGGAGCACGGTATGCAGAATTTCTAAGATTCTACCAACACTTTTGGAAAATGTTAACTTGGAAAAACGTGTGAATAAGTGGTTTCAGCATAACCGTTGCCCTTCACACTACTTAAACGTGGCGACTAACGTTTTGAACGTTAAGTTCCCGGGACGTTGGATAGGACGTGGTGGTACTGTGCGTTGGCCAGCGCGTTCTCCACACTTGACACCACTAATTTTTTTTCTTTGGGGTTTTATTAAAAACCACGTCAACCAAGAGGCTCCAACTACATCACAAGATATGGGAAGACGCATTGCAGCTGCATGTTCTGAAGTTAAAAAGAAACATTGCTCGCAATTAAGAAATCTTTTCAAACGCGCCTGCAGATGCGTTTGTCTGTGAATGGTGGTCATTTTCAACACATGCTAAAGTAATTTGAATAGAATGTATCTTTAATTAGTATTTTTGAATTATATTTTTATTTTAGTCATTATCATTATCTTCCTGCATTTTTTTGTTTTCACAAGTTGTTGTTATTATTATTATTATTATTATTATTATTATTATTATTATTATTATATTATCATTAACAATAAAACTTTTTGCTGAAAATATGCAATATTCTTTGCACAGTCTTAAAAATTTATACTTATTGTGTTTAGTTGCCAAGATCCCATTAATATGCTGTGGTATGATATAATTTTACATTAAATTTAAATAACAAACAATCTTATTTCAATACATACTTCTTATGACAAATTCATATTTTCAATCCTTAAGTAATAAAATATTTTAAAATGGGGAAGGATGAAAGCAGAGTTCAGAAAAAAACTGCAACAGTTTTGTGAATGTTTGGAATATTTATCGCATCTTGAAATTCTAAGATCCCTTCCCTTCCCTTCCCCGAGCGCGCGTTTGCTGGTGGAGCGCTGCGTGACCTTGTGTGGCAGTCTGTTACATTCAAAATATCCGTTTAACACTGGTCGCAAAAGAATCAAAATTTCTCAAAAACATCCTTATCTAACATATGACAATATGTATCTTATTGGATTTGTCTTTTTCATTTGTCTCTTCAAAATTTTAGGGTTGATAATAATACAGTATAGAGTGTATATTATAAAGTATAATAATCGTGCTGGTAATATTGAATAAAGAAACAAATCCAAAGTTAATTTGAACCAAGTAACCATTTATTAACAAAAAATCTGAACTACACTACACATTCTACTATTTAAAGTATTCTGCTTCTTCCAATTCTAAAACTATTATTACAACTTAAATATAATGAATTCTTAAATGTGAACTAACAACTAAAATGAATTAATTAAACTAATAAATGAAACGAATAATGATTAGGTACGCGAAGAAAGAATATCTTGAATAATAAATTAACTAACTTCTTGAACGTGAACAACAAAAAGAATTAATTAAAATTACAAGCGAAACAAACAATCAAATAAACGCAAAAATAATGCCTTGATGAATACGATTTACACTTGAACTTAGTTTCTTCAAGTGTCCAAAAACCATTCCAAACAGTTTTGCGTTCCAGTGTCTGTACTATTCTCAAAAATTCTTAAATTTAGTTTAATCCTGGTTTTCTTTAATGTTATGTTATAACCAGTAAAATCCTCTGTGAGTTAATCTTCCGTTAATGTCCGTTCATGTTCTTATCAAATTAGTTATTTCATACTCTCTTTATATCCACTTATAACAGTGTTCTCAATCGCCTGTAATCAAATAAAATTTAATATCTAACGCTTTTTACTAATAAGCTTAGCTCAGATTAATTTTTTCAGTCTGTACTTTACAAGATTTCGATATGATCTTCTTGCTGATTTTCAACTTCAAACTTACTACATCTGGTGTCATGACCACGATAATCATTTTACTTATTCTGTGCCTCCAGCAGGCCTTGCCGTTATGCAACAGATTCATTACAATAAAAATATTCATTATTTTGTAATTGATATTATCCAGTATTTATTTGTTCTTCAAAATTATCTGATTTTTTAAAAATATATAACAAATATATGGTTCATTTCCGCGCTCTTTCTCGCATTGTTTGTAACTTTTCAATTTTTGACAATTCATAGAGTTAAAAATGAAACCTGGAACATTTTTAAGCATTCTCTGTTCTATCCGAAAAAATAAAGACATCTAGTAGATCTACAATAGCACATACTTTCTCGCGCTGTTTCTAAATTCGTAATTTTCAAAAAATCAGAGAGTTCAACGAAAATGAGACCGCTATCCAAAGACAAAGACTGATAAAAAAGTTGATGTAATTTTTAAGAAAATTTTGAAATTGTTTTTGAAATTTCGTGTAAAGGAACCAACGCAACAACGTCAACAGACATCGGGCAGACATCGGACTATTCCCAGTCGGGAGACAGTCGGGCAGACAGTCGGGCAGACAGTCGGACTATTCCCGTTAATCGATTTTTCTGTATCATGGTCCCACATAACATGGATTTTCGCTACACCATGTGTTTGAGCATCTTTACGTTTTTGCTACGGAGGAACGAGAAAGTTATGTAATGCTGCGCAAATGGCGAATATTTGGCAAAAAAACTCTTATTGCAGGGACCTAGCAACGACAAATGGATAAATTCAGTTGCTAAAGTTCGAAAAAATCCTCTAACATGTGGCGTAGCCAGAATCCGTTTTTTGGGTCCTTGATACCGAAAAATCGAATGACAGCAAAACGTCTGTATGTGTGTCTGTCCGTCTGTCTATCCGTCCGTCAGTAAATAACGCTAGCGGCTAAATGGGGCAGCTGATTCTCTCCAAAACTGATATTCTGCAATCGATCTGCTGATGTCGCGGTCTCTTGAGTTTGAAACTGATATTTTTATTGGGGGGGACTTTACGTGTAGCCCCCGTTACATTTTCCAAATTTTCAAAAAATGACTCCATCGCGTTTGATTAAATTTTGTTGTTGGATAGTAGTTGTTGTAGATAGTGTTTGTAGTTGGTAGATTTGGGTGAAGGAAGTTTAAGACAATGAAGTAGGTCTGAAGTTCTTTTACAACCCTGAATTCTTGAAAATCGCAAAAGTTTAAAATACTTTCGGCGACTTTCTTCTGCTACAATTATGAAGATAGAGATCTTTTCTTTAACGAAACCTGATCCTTGAAGATAGATTTTGAAATAAGATCAAGTTCTGTTTTTTTTCCCCAAAATTTGAGTACTTTTCGCGTAATGTAGCGTGAAAATATGGGCGAGAAAGTACGTGCTGTTTTAGCACCTCTAGTTTTTCTATATTAAGCAACATAATTTATCCACTTTTTCTTTTCTAGGGTCCGGCAATGCTGAAAATTCACCGTTTTCCGGCTCACGATTACATAATTTTCTCTTCCTTCGAAGTATCATCGTAAGGGTGAGAAAGTAAAAATTGGAATCCTTTTGAAAATTTTCTTATAATTTTTTTTTGCAATCAATAATAGAATAAAAGCTACTTTTTTGTCAGAAACATTGACATAACTTCATTTAAAGGTATATTTCTTAGAAAATATTTCTTTAAGGAAATCTCTCTTTCAGAAATCTCTCTTTTGAAATGTTAATTTTTTGTAATTATCTAAAATATAATTCGCCGAGAACAAGAACTGCGCCTTTTTATAACCGTACTTTGCTCTAATCGAGAGAAAAAAACAAAATAATCGAGCGGTTTTTGAGAAGAAATATAGTTAATTTGCTTATATTTAAACACAAAAACGAAACGAGCCGTTACTTGAAAACTATTCGGATACTCGAAAAAATGTTCATAACCTTATTTAAAGAGTTGCATTTGAAGATCAACCTTCATTAAGGCAAAATCTCTATTATAAGTAGTATAGTTGGTGGAAGATGCGAAAAAAATTCGAACTGTTGCAATTTTCTAACATTCAGATAAAATTAATCGAAAATAAGACATGCGACATGTTTATAAGCGATTTTTGTTGTGTCCGAAATAAATTAAAGTAAATATTCTGAGCCATACTAAGAACAAAGAGAAGACGTCTTTAATTTAAAGGCATCACTTCACAAAGTATTCCCAAAAATTAAAATATGTTTCACTTCAAGGGATCGTGACATCAGTCAAATTTATCACGCAATATCATTTTTAGTTAAAATTCTGCAAATGGTATAGTCACTAACGTTATTCACAAACGGATGAGCGACCGGACACAGATGTTTTGTAGTAAACCAATTTGTCGGTATCAAGGACCCACAAATTGTGAATCCTGGCTGCACGTGTTAGAGGAAGTTATTTACTACAAATATTCACTACAAGAATTATCCACATTTTTGATATCAGGGACAAATATAATTTTTTTTCCGGAAAATGAATGTTCAGTTACAAATTTAATAAATCTAAAACCGATAGCTATAATAAAAAACAACTCGACCATTCATACTTCATACTCTATTATCCGGCTCATCGATCTCAAACTGACGAGACAACAAAGCTTTTTTACCATTCATTTACTTGGCTTGATTGTCCAATAGCTTGATAATGCCAAATATACACGGTTTGTTTGGTTTTTTATTATTAGTATTACATATGCTTTTCGTGCGGAATTCAATGGTACGACTTGCGTGAAAATATATAAAATTTCAGGAACCTTTAACATTCTAACGAAACGGAATGAACATGCCTTTTATCCGTACGCATTCAAACTAAGCGAATGGACGAAGATAGAGAATATGTAATGCTCCTTGGGCGTGAAACGTCGGGAACACAACGGCAAAGCGTCCACAGCGCACCGCAATTTCCAAAACACGCCCCGTTTTCCGTTTCGCTACCTCCGCAGGAGCACAATTAGTTCACGTCACCGAAAAGCCACCCAGATACGCCCGCGCCCGCCCAGTGGTCCCGCAGTGGTCTGGCAATAACCAACACGCTCGCATAATATACCCATGCGCTACGCGACAACCTTCTGACATGGATGTCTTTAACCCTTAAGGGACGGAATAATCATAATATGGAATAAGTCTGGTGTGTGAAGGTTGTCATGGTCGTGTAAACTAGGTTAGAAGAAATCTGAATGAGGTGGTTGAATTGGAAAGAACAACAGGGAAGAATACGGATGGAAACAAACCGTTACATTAAAATATATTTCCGTGATGAGTAAATAAGACGATGTTTTGATTATGGATAATTAGTTAATGGACATGAACAGAAAACAGAAAACAACAGTATCACATTGATATGCATATTAACTATTTTTCAACATCAAGATTTCAAACATCACAAGTAGAAATATCGAAGAAGGCGATAGAAAGTTACTAGAAAAGAAATAATTAAGAACCAAAGTATTAGTGAAATAACGAAACTTCGAAAACCAACCTTATAAATCATGGAATCAAATACACTCTTATGCTATGAACATTTAAGAAGTCTATACCGTGAGCAACTATAAAAAAACTTGTGGAATAGAGACAGATGATTCAGAAGTAAAATTCAAGCAACATAAAAAGAATATTGAAAAAGATGCTGTAAGTTACAAGAAAATAAAGAATTAAAAAACAAATAATTAGAGAAATGGTGAAACTTGGAGAAGCAACATTAGAAAAGATAGAAACAAAACACTCTTCGAATCATAGGGTCCAAATCTGGCGTGAACAGGTTCTTGAAACTTGGAAGAGGGATGCTAATACTCTATCATCTTCTGGGATGTAAAACGTGACACGTTGGTATTCAGGCAGAAGTTGTATTCGACCTATACATGAAGCTCATAGAAAAAATCCGCCCCGGTCGGTGCTCTAACCCTACGTTCTTGATGTCAGACATTCACATTCCTATCTTATACGTGAATGTGTCAGCGGGTTTCTTGGCATGTAATAAAAGATTTGTTTTTAATTTTCTAGTTATATGAAATTTGTAGAATAATTATTGCTTCCTTTTCGAGAGTTTTGGCCAAATTGTGGCCAGTGTGCGCTCGCCGTCGCCGAGTTCGCGCCGGCCGCGTCGCCCGCAGCAAGGGAACTAATTTATGCAAAGGCTCAAAGCCTGCAGGGCCCATCGCTTTGGCGCCGCCCTAGCCCACCCCCTCCCATTCCTTCCTCCTCCGCCATTCGGGGACACAGACCCCAACCGGAGAAATTTTAAATATCCCACGGGCAGGTGTTTCGCGACGCTCGCTGCAAATGGCAGGTTGGGGTGAGGGAATAGTCAAAATAAAAGGAACATCGATGTTTGAATGTATAGAACAATTCATATTTGTATTTGTTTAAATTTCTAATCAACATCTAAATGTTGTCTTGGATACTCCACAACTCTCATTCGCAATTTATACAGCCATATCCTTTAACGAATATAATATACATCTTCCGTTTTGAATTCCAAAACAACAAATTACAATGTATGTGACCATGAGTATACATCAAATACATTTTACAACAATCACAACTGATGCGCGATCACAGTGAGATGTTTTTCGAAAAATGAGTGTTTTAGAATGAATGCTTTAATATATCGAAACGCAGCTGCTGATTTATTTTAAACGTAAAATGAAGATTCGCTTTCATTTCCAGATTACTTGTAATGTTTCAGCAGATAAAATATAATTTTACTACGTAACATTACAGCAGTCTACATTCACAAGAGATGAAACTACGGAAACTATGCAGGTTGAGTATAAATAATTACACCCACAATGTAATCTGTATATTTATCGTCATTCAAGATTTTTTATTATGGTACTAAGTGTACGTAATAAGTATCAGGCCATTGCTGAGAGAAATACATTGAGAATGCTGTCCAGTCGCATACAAGAATCACGAATCTTTAGGTGACACGACTGTATCAGATATAGGATTGAATATTACAATTGCCATCACTTTTGTATCCTTTTCATTGTTCTCTTTTAAGTGTAATTACTAAGTAAAGAGAGGTTGAATGAATGCTAAAAGATCTCAAGTGTTTTCTCGGGCATAATTAAGAGGAAGAATGTTCTTTGAAAAATTTCCATGAACAAAGGCGCTTCTACATAAAATTTACTGAGCTAACACTAATTCTTACGAGTAGTTGATGCTCACAATGTCTTTTAATTAATTTAAATTACATAAAAATAAGAGAAAAGACGATGAACAAGTCCTTGTCGGGAAGAACACAACCACATCACATAATGTTTGCCAATTAACCATGATTTGTATCTCGTTACTCATAACAAACTATTAGAGCAGAAATCGAATATACTAACGACAAAAATAAATAGTGAACGTTATTTAGAACAGATTACATCCTGAATTCCTTTTATATATTTTCTTCGTAGGAAATATCGTTAATTATTTAAGTGTTTATGTGTCTGTTCGTTTTTATTCATATATGTTGAGTTTTGGGACTTATATTTTAGAACATACCTTTACAATTGGAGTTGAATTTATTTAAATACTTCCACATTTTTTTATTTCGCTACAGTTTTCAAGATTCCTTTTTTCATCGTCAGGCTAGAAAATTATTTAAAATTACAATGAGTAATTTGTTAAATAATGAAATTACTTATACAGTTATTTGTACAGAACTTCACAAAAAACGAAGTATCTAAATAGGAGACTACCTAAGATTACTAAATATATTCACATGGAGCTTACCTTGTAATTAAATTCATAATAATTAACATAATTAACTTTTAAAAAGTCTTAGTCGTGAGTTATTTTAAATAATATTTGCATTTTATATGATTTAAACTTCACCATGTAGGATTGTTAATTTTTTTCTTCTTTTCATTTCTTTAATGCAGTATAAAATTTTTTGATAACGTTAAATGAAAAACGTTTTGTAGAATCATAATCACTTCCATTTATTTGCAACGTTTCTTTTATTTTTCAGATTAATTTAATTGTAGATTCTGAATTTAAATTTATTTTAGGCCCCTGGTGAAAATTCACATATTCAGATCTGTTCTTACACGTACTTAATTTGAAACACATTTGCGCTGCCAGAGGCTAAAACTGCTGTCTTCATTCAAAACGAATGTAATCATAATGCATAAACTATCCTTTTCCTCTTATTTTCAATTTAAGATGGGAACAAATGACAAATATATTTAATTATCAACACAAGTTAATAGAACTAAAACAGTTTCGTTTCACCAGTCTGTTTCAAGAAAAAAATAATATCAGAAATATACCTTATTTAGATCGGGTAACGTGTTTCACATTTTAGTCACTTCATGGATAGTATGTCCGTTAGACAGAAAACTGTTGCTCAAGCCATGCTGCATGGCTTGTCGTGTTGGACAAATTCGCTATTAGGGAACAGCCACGCTCCCGTCCCCGCCCGCTGAGCCATTAGCTTTCATAAAGCGGAACGCCGCTTCCAGCCAACTCGAGTATTAAAAGCGCTCTCGATGAAGGGCAGCAGCGGCCGGTGAGCTCTAGGGCTCGAGGGGCAGGCTCCAGGGCACGGGGCCCCGGGGGAGAATCGCCCCCGCGATCTGGACACGCGCGTTAGCGTGAGCGGAAAGGAATTCCAGCCCCTCTCAGGGATTTCCTCCTCCCGTCACGCTCGGCTTTCTTGTCTTTCCTTCGCTTTCTCTCGCCTGATTGTGCCTCTCTTCCTACTTGTCTATCTTCGAACAAAAGGACAGGATACGGAAGTGACGTTGAAATGTTCAAGGCATGTCTTACACAATCCCAAAGATTCCTATCAGTTTTCTTTTCTTATCGTATCACTAATTTAAAAATTTTTACGCGTTTGTAATACTGTTATGTAATGCACGTTCAATATATTTCACTAGGTTTTATTGCTGTTGTAACATGCGCGATTAATCACAGTTGCTATTTTTCTTTGTTAAATGAATTCTACTATTCAATGTATGTATTCATCTGAATGTGAAGACGATGAATTCTTCTGCCAAAAACGACACGATCTTTTGCTAGAAGAGGAGTATTGGATTTAATCTGTAGAGTACCACATCATTGTCTGTCATAATTTACGTTTATAGAGATCCGAAAAAGTAACAACAAAACAAATATAACCAAACTTGTACAAGATTATATTCTCAAGAAAGTTTGCAACATTTCGCTTTAGTTGGACCTCTTTATCGTATTATTATTCGTCCTTTTCTTCTTATTTATTTAACATTTTCCTTCCTTTTGTCAAAAACGCCAAACTACGTAGTTCTCTCTCTATAAGAATTTATCAATTCCAAAGTACAGAAGGCAATTTAATTTTTTACTTGAATTGAATATGTTCATTTATGCAAACTTTTGTCTTTTAGAAAAAAAAATATTGGTACTGCAAAACTAATTATGCTATTGAAATATCAATATTTAAATTAGTATGAATAGTGGAAATTTGTGAAAATTGATGTTTTAAAATTTTATTTTATCGTCACTGATCGAAAGAATAAAATATTGATCTATTTTAACCACTATTAAGCTAGCACTTCTTGCTTGACGCTTTCCGACAAGTAATAAATATTGACCATGCAAACGTGGAATAACGCATCTAGAATGCTTATCGATAAATATTTCCTCATGAAAGACATCTGCAGTTACAAAATTAGTCATTCACTAATTCAATTGAAGGGAAAAATTAAGGGTAGTAAAATTCACGTATTTTAGGACACAAATTCGAGCACTGTGAGGTTTCACGTTTCAGAGCATTTTTCATATCTCACTGCGATAAAGTTTGAGTCCCATTGTTTCACATTTACACGAATTCTTTTCATTACTGCACTGAACTTTTTTCATTACTTAATTTTCTTTACTGTACAGAATAAATGTAACAAATTGTAAAGATGGAATAAAATTAATTGTGGATGAGAATCTTTAAAAACCTTCAGTAATCTTGTAGAAGCACGGTATACATATTAAGCAAGTGATTAAGTAGTACACACTTCCTAAAACACGCATAATGATACGTAAATTAGTTTGCTTTAATAATTTAAACTTCTTAGAATAAAGTCAAAGATATTATTTACGAAAGGAAAGTAATATTAAAATTATTACTAGTCTTTTAGAATTTATTAAAGTTATTTAATAGCACTATCTTCTCATGTTCAATAAGTACCGCAGAGTCCTAGATTGAAAATGTGTTGAACCAATCAATACATTGGACCCTTTAGCAACAACAACAACAACAACAACAACAACAACAACAAATACCTTTATATTTAACTGGCTTGCCCAATAATATCCAAGGGTATTGCGTAATGCGTATTGCGTAAAGAATAAGACGTCTTGATTTTTTTTCACCCGTAATTTTAACACTAAGGATAAGCAGATATCCAACAACGGCAGTTGGTACAATGCAATCAGTTAAATCTTGTGATTGAGGATAAACATAGATATCCGCACGAAATTTTAGTCTTGTTCTTCATAAAGTTGAGTCCTATATATCACTCAGATTGAAATTGTCTGTATTCGTTGTACATTTTCTCACTATCATTCTTTTGCACGCAACTGCACGTGCGTGCCAGGTAATTTTAATTCCAATCAGTACATAGCTAAGTAGAAATAGCAGAAAATATACGTACCAAGATTACAATTTAAATGACGTTATGGTTACGAGACGTACTTTTTAGCAATAACATCGCGGCAATTGTAATAATACTCAACACTTCAGCTACAAGGGTTCATTTGGTTCTAGAGGAAAACTATATGCAAATGTCCAGTACCTGCAATTCGTAGTTACATTCATATTAATAGTGTAATTGTAAGCTAAGTATTGCATGAACACAAAAAATCATTTAATTTGAAATCAAAAAATCCTTTGTTTCAAATTAAACACTTTGGATAAACATTAGAGAGCAATGATTGATATATTTTCTCGTAAATGTCGGGCAAGTGATGACAAAGTTCATTAAATACTGGGTATTAACGTTTCAGTGTCACGTTTCCACATGTAATATTTACAATGCATATTACGAATAGAACACCATTGAACAAAATGTGAATAGCAAATATTTCTTTTTGACCTTCTATACAATTCTTATCATCCTAGTAAAGAACATGCCTCATCGTAGCACTTCGTACAATCAATCACGAACAAAACAGATATAATGAATTAAGTGATAAGAAAAAGAAGTGTTTGCTTACAGGAAATATACTCGTGATTTTAGAAGCATGGCCTACAAGTTTAAATTTTGGGAAAGTAACTAAATACAAATTAAAATTTAAACAAAGGTGCCACCATATAAAATACATATTGCTCTTCGATCCCTTTTAGCCATCGCGACTAAAATTAATAGCAAAGTACTTCTAAATATTATTTCTACCAGAGTCTACAGTTTTCTATTTCGCTATAAAATATTTCTTCGCGCAAAATTCTTCTTTCGTATTTTGCACCACTACTCTCATGACGTCCGTACATGCCTACAAAAACAATATAGATGTATCCTGTTTGAACCGCCACACGAAGGATCATCAAGCATCAAAGTCGCCAACAGCTGAGCGGCGCAGCTGGCTCACCGAAGGCCGGCGGCGACGACGGCGGTGGAGGCGGCGGCGGCGTCGGTGACGTCAGTCGCGACGTCGTGCGGCGAGAGCGCAGCGCTGCGGACGCGGCGTCGCCGGCCGCGCTCACCTCATCCCGCGCTGCATCCGCGGCCGCCCGCGCGCGACTGCCGGCTGCGCGCGCGCGCCCGCCCGCCGGCCCGCCCGGCCCCACCCGGGCGCGCTGCTGCCACCTCCCGATGCCAGGGGCAACTGCTTGGCGACTGCTCGCTCTGCCCTCTCGAGGAGGAACGCGGAACCTTTTCACACGCACTGGCACGGCAGGGTGTTTTCCGTTGCTTATTAGCCATCCGGATTATATTACAAATATGCGCCTAGGATGCGGTGATGAAGGCAAGTTTTAAACTAGCTTCTGATCATGTAAATAAATTCAAATGTCAATACTACTTACATGAAAAATAAAGTACAAATTCCAACCTTGTGGTGTCCACAACTTAATAATATTCGACAGTGATATTTTTAAAATGCATAATACCATAAGCTCATCAAAATGTTGCCAATGTATTTTAGTCCACTTGCTGGTATTATCGTCTAGAAAGATAAAAAATCTTCAAAATGAATTTATGCGTGCGCGTCAACTGGCAAGGTCATTATTCCCGTAAGTATATTACATGTTTTCATTGAAGTGGCAGTGATCTTTTCTCGCTGGCTGGTGAGATCTGGCACCGACCTACGTCGGCTTGCCGTGATTTTCCTCAGTCAGTTATGTCCAAACAGCGGGGCACTGCCCCAGCCGGGACCAGCTCTAAGCTCCCAAGTGTGATAGTGTAATTTAGTGCATATTAGTGTAAGTGTGTGTGTAAGGGTTGAGGATAACATAAGTAATAGGAAGGAAATGTCGCGCGAGATTCGTGGCCCGTTTGTTAGAGCACTGATCCGGCTTTCCCCTCGTGTTGATCGGAGAAACCACGGACAATTGCCGATCAGAGCATCCAGCTGCTAAAATTCTCCTCCAGACAGCGACTGGAATGACAAAAATCCTACGTCGGGATTCGAACTTTAGGACCTCCCGGTCAGAGACACTGCAGTGATATCAGTTGATGCCCTGAGCCATCTTTGCCGGTAATAACATACATTTAACCCGTTGTTACCTTCATGAGAAAAAATGTTATGACATACTAAGCGTATTAACAATAACTACTAAGAACAAGAACAAATTTATTGTGTGCTTATATCGATTTTCATAGGATAGATCAAATAAATTACTATATAATTCAAAATGTCTGATGTTTAATTCCTGCTCAATTCTCACTACCAATGGAAATCCGATTATGTCCCTCCCAGCTGACCGTTATACTATCTACAGCGACAAACATCTCTAATGGCACTTTCATCATTGTTAGATAGGAAATACGTACATCAAAATAATATTTATTTTAAAATTTGTAATCAAGAGTCAGCAATCTTTGCTTTAAAATGCTCTGTGACAATTGTAATTGATTCTATTTTGAGTTACTCAAAGAAAATATTACTTGAGACGTTTGCTAAAATCCAGCTCTTTACATGAATTACAATTAACTTTATTGTATTTTCACGAGGTTTAGGAATCATAACTTAACAAAGGAATGCTACAGTTCATTGTTATATAAAATGTGACGAGAACATACCCTGCTCCTATCAATCCGTATGTGAACGCGAAATTATAATTCTCTCTCTTGTAAAGTCGCCGCAAATGAATGAGCTGTTTTTGATAGAAAATTGCTCATTTGGTAAATGAACGTTTTAGAGCTTTAAAAATAGTTTATTTTAACATGTTAGACCTCATGAAGTTTCTGCAATTAAGTTTCCAATAAATTTTACAATTAAATAATGCATTTTATTATTCAAATTCATTTTAAGTTAATTGGCATTTTGTAACCTCAGATGCAGATCCTTATAAGATACCAGGTATCTGAGTAATAGACAATGTCTTGTAATAATAATAGGAATTAAAGGCACATGTCTTAGCAATTTAATTAATGCTTAACGGTTTCACCAGAGAAATGAAGGCGTGTCAAGCCAGCAATATTCTCGTAACAATTAATTTTAAATATAAGAGAATAATTCTCTGAAAGAATACTAATATTGTCGCTAGATGACAATTATTAACAACGTATGCAAATGAAGAAAAATGACGCCATTCCCCTTTATACTAGACTTTGCCTAAGCCATTTAGTGAAAACTTAATAACACTGACGTATTGACTTTTAAAAGACAATATTCATTATCAGACCCTTTTTTAATGTCTCACTGCTAATGTAATGAAATAAAGAAAAACCATCATTTTAATAAGTGTAAATATTCTTGCATATAAAATACTACGTTCAACGAATATTTTTTTAATGGAGAAATTTTCTCAAATTTTCCTTGATTTCTCCCTAAAATGCCTTCAATTAAAAATGAAACAGGTCTAACACACAAAAGTTTGTGAGCAATGATAATGGAAAATGTGAGAGCGATCACTATTTGCAGAAATTTATCAAAGGTAAAATGCTATAAACATGATTTGCTCACGCATTTGAAACATAATTGAATAAATTCCACATTTTTTTCGTAGAAAATTTTTATTGTATTGAATAAAGCCTCATTGTGAAGACTAGTTTAGTAGGACGATAGATTTTTCTTCTTTCAGAAAGACAAAGAATTTGATATTATTCTTTGGAAGCCGAATAATGCCGACGTCCTATTTCTCAGTGCCTTAATTCTAGTTCTTTTGATCCTTGTAAACTTTATTTTATGATATTTTAGTCATTATCATTGCTTTCACTTCTTCCTTTTAATTCTCCTTTGGGCTTCCTCTATACTTTCTTTCTTCAGGTTCAGGTACGCCTAATTTGACATTCACTTACTGCCTGGTCTTCTTGAATGCCAGTAGAACAGTAAGCACTTGGTTTCCATTATTTCAGGTTGCTTTATCAGATTTTGCTTGGCGGCTATGATCGAGAGTTTTCATTGTTTGTTTTTTTCGGTCAATACCAGGTGAATGCTAGATATGTACGCTACACACGGTGACAGATCACGGATTTCCCTTCTCACCCTTATCGCGTCTTCTACCGCTCTCTCTCTCTCTCTCTCTCTCTCTCTCTCTCTCGCTCTCTCTCGCTCTCTCTCTCTCTCGCTCGCTCTCTCTCGCTCTCTCTCACTCACTCACCCACTCATGCAATCACCCAATCACTCATGGCTGGTCCTGGCTGGTGCGGTGATTCGTTGGGGAAGATTCCTGATGGAGAAACACTTGCAAGTCGAGGACGTGTACGTCGGCGCCGGATTTCACGTTTCAGTCGGGGGTGGGGTAAACTGTCATTTACAAGTATATAACAAGAACTCCATTTATGGGATTAATTGCTTGAGTAGTTGTCGCGCCGAGAATCAATAACCCTCTCACTCACTTTTTAGGAAAAGGCATTGAAGGACACCATCTTGGACAGATCTGTATTTTCCCGAATGACTTGTGGCGTCTGCTGGATATCTATTTCGCGGCGAGCATCTGCGGGGGCTCTTGTGGCGTATCCCAGTCGTCCCCCTCGTGGGAACCGTCGCCAGTTTCGCAGCCGCGAAGCCACGAACTTCAGAGAGCGACGGCTGGCACCAGCCCTCTCTCAGCCCCTTTGTTGCTGTAGGAGCCGGGGCACTTTGGAAACTGCTCGAGTACACTCCCGCGCCGCGCCGCCAACTCAAAGCGCAAACTTGCAAGACTCCAAGAATGAGGAATGAATGTATTGATGATCAATTCAGGAACTACTCTCATAAAATTTGTTAGATCGCAGTGTTGGCGGGTTTTGTTTAACATGTGGCAAAAGTTAGTTTACAATTAGATAAAATACTTTTGATAATAGTCATAGAAGTAGGAGGAGGCAATGATAACTCACCCTTGTTGGATTTTGTGCATAGAAGCACATCGAGGAAGGTCGTAGTACATTGTCGTAGGATATAAGATTGGAGACATTGCACATTTATTAGGACCGAAGCAACGTAATTTGAACCTTTGTCACAAAGGGAACCTACGTTTCCTTCGTGGTTTTAAACCATACACCAGTAATAACTGGACAGGTGAATTCGTTCTTGCCTAATGTAGAACCAGAAAACAAAGATTATCTTCAAATAATTGAATTGGGTATTTAGCGTAGGAAAAAAAACAATGAAAATTTTTTTTAAAGATTATATTAAAAATACATGCAAAATGTTGAAAAATTAAAGCAATGATGAAAATAATCATATTCTAAATTATTTCGATATGCAAAAGTAACTAATGAACAATGAAAGATATGCAGCCCATTCAATTTGTACACGCTAGTGTTTTGCAGGATGCCTATGTCCGATATTCTGAGGATTGTCTAAAAGGAACAGAGACAGTTTAGGTCGATGGGAGTGAACCAATGGTAATCAAATTAAAGACACAGTGGCAATTATTAATTACTCTGCACACCAATATAGTATATCTTGGTACGAAGGACCGGCAAATGTGGCTTAGGGCATCAAGTGATGTTACTGGAGTGTATTTGACCGGGAAGTTCTAGGTTCAAGTCCCGACGGTGGCAGGATTTTCGACACTAGCTAGATAGCTAGATCGAATTAGAAAATGTCAGAAGAATAATTATAGCAGCCGGATGCTCTGATCGGAAGTTTCCATGTTTTTTCCGATTAAGAACAGGCGAATGCCGGGAGCAGTATTTTAACAAACCGGCCATGGACAGCGCGGGATTTTTCTTCTTCCTTGTCCTATCCTCACCCACTTACACCCACTTACACCCACATGCACTACACTATTACACTTATCAGTAAACCACTCGAAACTTAGAGAGTGTTCTGACTGAGGCGGTCTCCCGCTTGTTGGAGATAGATGGTTGATCCCAGCAAGTCGAAGTAGGTCGGTCCCGGATCTCGCCTGCCAGTGGAGGAATATCACAGCTACTTCCCATGATTACTTCATGGGAACTATGCACTACACATACGGGACTAATGATCTTAGCAGTTGACACGCTCAGAACCACTAATCAATCAATCGGCACGAAGGTGCAGTAACGACAAGCCAGATGTCTCGAGATGGGTTTGTAGAGTTTTCTGGCAATTGTATCCTGAAGGAGACACACCCATTCAACGTGATTTCTCGCAATCTGATTTGGCATGTTGGGAGCTAAGAGTATGGAATTTTGACAAAGCGTCACATTTCAGTCTCAATATTTTGAATGGTGGAGATACAAGACAATGCGACGGCTATATATTGTGACAAAATATCAACAAATAACGAAACTTGGCTCATATGAAGTTGATTAAGGGAAACAAAATGAAAAAATTCGTATCATAACCAGAAAAGAAGCGGGGTTGTTCTGTGTTCTAGGAGATGCCACTTAATCAAATTACTAAAATACTGGAAGAAACCTCTACACCATCAGTTTTATTGTAAACTTCCCAAGAATAAACAATATCAGTTGCGTAGTTCATTCGCACACATGACAGTAGCACTGTATTCGCAATATCCATAAATTCACTGCCGCCGCCTAATGGTTCCAAGCATTTACACTCAGCCGGCGAAGGAATCTGTCCCAGTCGTCAGCGACTCCAGCGCCCCAGGAGTCGGTGGTAGGGGAAAGATTGGATGCGTCCTGTGCGGGCGTCCAATCGGAAAGCTCCCGTAGTGTTGGGCGACCTGTTTGCGCCGCAACATCAAAGGATGGAGTCAAAGAGTGTGAGGGGCAGGCACGTAACACGTTAGTGGCGGAGCGTAGTACGAGTATATTGTAGCCTTCAATGAATTGAATAAAGGCTGTTGGAGATATGTCTTTGAATTAAATATTTCAATTTACTTTCCCATGTTAACATTATTATTTTTTAAATAAGATATAAAAATACTCTAGTAGATTTTTCAAGACCCACTCTAGCCATTGGAATAGTTTGTTCGCAAACAGATGCAGTACGTTTTGCGTTTATTCATGTGGAAAATTTAAGTCTTTCGTTTATATATGTGTATAGCACTTTAATTGATAACAACCAATTTTGAATTAGTTCAGATAATTTCTTATAGGTGTAATATTTTTACTATCTCGTAAACGTACGGAGTAATATTCGTATTATAGAGAAAGTTATGTAATACTGCGCGAAAAAACGGCGGATTTTCGGCAGAAAAAATCCATTACCGGGTCTTGATAAAAAAAGGGGATAACTCCAAATGCTAAATTAAAAAAAATCTTCTAACATGTGGTGTAGCCAGAATCCCGTTTTTGTGGATCATTTATACCGAGAAATCAATTGGCGGCCGAACCTCCGTCCGTTCGTTCGTCTGTCCGTCTGTTTGTGAACACCACTAGCACCTAAACCATAGGCGTCTAAACCATAAGGTCAGGTATATTTTTTGAACTTTTTAGTAGTTTTCTCGCAATATTGCGTGCAATATATGCAATATTTAAAAATAACATAAACAAGATTTTCTCGAAGGTGGCTCCAAAGTTTTCATTAAACTTGTGGTAGGGATACTGCTAAATGTACCCTATAAGATGACATAAAGGCAATATTGCTTTATTCTTTTGTTTTTCAAAAATTAATAAAATGTAATTTTTTTGACTTGTGTCTCACAACGTTAATATTTACATTAGCGGCAATTTGTTCACATTATTGTATTTATGAGTACATGTGTTTTAAATAATGTCATATAAGACTTGAAAACTTTCTGTGAAAATCTGCTCAAAACTCAGCATTTTCAGAAACGCCATGTATTAAAAAATGATTAAAAATTTGTACTTCAAACCTATCCAACGGATAGTGCTAATTACACTGTTTAACATTATATCAAGTTCATTTCTTTTGGTTTTTCAAAAATTACACAAAAGGAATTTATTTTAAATATCTCTCGCGCCATTAATATGCACATTTCAGCAATTTGTAATCATTATAGAATTTGAGAGTAGAAGTACTTCAAATGACTTCAAATGAAGTTTATCGAAAACTCCAAGCTTTTCTGTGAAAAAGAGTTTCTAATTTCGCATTTACAGTAACGCTTAAACGCCATTTTATTAAAGTCGGTTCTAAAGTTTTCAATGAAAATGGCTCTTTATGACAATATTTTGTCCTTTTTAATAGTCTTAAAGTAATATTTATATTATTAGGAAACCGAAAAAATTGAAAAAAATTTAAAAAATGTACTTTTGGCGACGATAAATGGCAGCTGGGAAGAGTATGTGGCAAGTCCGGTTAGCTAGTCCAGACCAAAGAAAAGAGAAAACGATACAAGAAAGTCTGTGCCATTATTTAGCACTACTAGTTTCTTCTACTGAACTATATTAATTCAATGTATTCATTTCATTGACACAACATTGCTTCACGTTGTCCGTATGTTTTAGAAGTTGAGTTTATGCGAATAATTCCTCCATAAAGGGAGATGAATTGAGTTCAAGTTCTTAATAATTCATTCAATATGATGACTCAGTGTTGCTATTTTGTATCGATCATTTAATTAAGAATAACTGTTAGCTTTTAAATCGAATATATTCTTATTAACGGATAATAATATTTTTTTCTGAAGCTAACTATCTGATCTACAGTGCTAGGAAATATACTCTGACATTTGACAACGAGAGTTTTCGGCAACGAAACATTTTCTTGTTTGTTACCACGAAATTGGACCATTCCATTTGTGTTTCGTTTCTTCTGTTTGAGAAGAATTTGTTATCGAAGAATTTGTTGTCATTATAAACTTTCAAATTATTATTTTTAAATATTTCATGATTATTGACTAAAGATATATCAACAACAAAATTTTAGTTTCTTAATATTTTAAAACAATTGCCCGTACTGTTTCGGGATTTTTATACCATCTTCAGTGAGGATATAGCGAGTACAATTTAAAAATCGACTATAATTACACTGTCCGACAAAAGTTAACTTTTTGCCTGTTAAATTCCGAATTGGCGCGTCATTTACGTGGGTCACTGCACTTTTCCTCGCAATGCCCAAAGTTTCTCAATTGATTCGACAGGTCTGGCATCTATTTCATATCTTGAGCAGAATTTAAAATAGCATACATTTTGGCGTCCACCGTCTTGTAATAAATCTGCAAGCAACTAGCGTTTAGTATAAGTGCGATTACACGAAAATTGAGCCCCATGGGAATTTTTGTGATTATATTCCCCTTTAGCATAGCTAAGCACGTACAAAACAGCTGGAGTTAGTAATTTAACAAAATCACTGTCGACCAGTGTAATCAAATGTAATAAAGAATTTAATTATTAAATTCATAAAAAGAATGGAAAATATTTAATTATTTAAAAATATGCAGCGGACGTTAAAATAATTACTTTGAGGTTGCTTTTATATTTTTGTTTTGTTGACTGGTTGATAAAGAACTGCATTATGACGAATAATGGAGAGAAATTTGTACCAAATCTTGTTTTTGTCCGTATGTATTAAACTTTTTGAATTGCCTCGACTCTACACTTCTTATTCTTGTAAATAATCAGCAATCATCGCATTCAAATGTTTGACCATAGACAAAACCACCTACGTAGGATGCTTTTCGTCAAAAGATCTTCTTCTTCAAAGTATCTTCTTCAAAGTGATAACTACAAAATGTTTATTTTTAAATTTTAAAATAAAAATTTAAAAAACAAAGAATTTTGTAAGACATGAGTCTGAAGCCTCTCCGCTTCACTATTGATATACAAAGTATTTAATCTTCAGGACTTGGTCGTTAAATACTCACTTAGAGGATTAGGAACATAAATGACAATAACTATAAAATGCAAGGATGTGGTACCGCCTGAAATAATAAAGATAAAACGTGCTGAGAATCTAACTGAGGAGTTATAGGTTATTAATGTTGATATAGTTTTTAATTTTGATTTTCAGTTATCTTTATCTATGGCTTTGTTGGTTGGTATCACAATGGGTCTTTTTCTCGTTTACAGTTAGCCACTTCGGAGTGACAAAGATGACTCCTTTTGTGCTTAAGGCTTTGTAATGTAAACTTTAAGAAATCAATTACACAATTTTACAAAACATTGGAGAAAATCTAAATAGTCTAATCTTAAAAATGAATTTAAATGACACACAACAGTCATTTTCTGAGTAAATTTGAATTTGTGGTGACACGGCAGTCTCTGTACTGAAAAAGTAGGGTTTTTGTCTTTCTCTTTCCCTCCTTATATATTAACATATGATAATATGTAAGAATCTACATTTCCTACTTACATATTAACATATGATAATATAAGTAATGATAATTTCTGAAGAATTCTCACATAATTGCAATACAATGAAGTTTCGGAGCATGTAAAGATGCTATGAACCTCTTTGTATTTCAAAATGAAATAACAGTACTCAAGACACATTGCTACGAGATAATTCTTCCCATTTCGTAGTAGAATACTACAATATGAACAAATGTTTTAATTTCAAAAACAATTTTTATCTGTTTTTACAACTAAAATATTCTTACATATAGGATCTGCGCTGTCAAACGAACATCATCTAGAGTATCTTAAATCAACAGCGTTAGTACGCAATTAGCGTGTACAGTACTTTGGGTTTGAGAACTTCTGTGCCAGGGATAAGAAAACGTCGAAGTAAGGGAACGCATTCGGAACCAAATAGTGCAAATACTGAAGCATCATAACAAATAGTGTTAACTCAAATAAATGGATTTTCTCAGGAATGATATACAGCTTTGCAGAAGCAAAAAGGTGAACCATGCCGACAATGAAGAAACACTCGCGTTTAGTACTTGGTTTATTGATTGATAGATTGATTAGTAATTCCTAGTGCGTCAATGGGTGCTGAGGTCATTAATCTTGTAAGCGAAATGCATGTTTTTTCCCTTGGGTGGTGGTGGCGATCTTCTCTCGCTGGATGGTAATATCCGGTGCCTAGCGATGTTTCGTCGGCTAGTGATGTTTCCCCAACCAGGCATCTTGCATCAGCGGGCCACCGCCCCAGCCGGGACCAGCTCCACGCTCCCGACCGGTTACCCGGCATGTGTGGTAGTAAAGTACATGCAAGTGTAAGTGTGTTTAAGTACAGGGTGAGGATAGGACAAGAATGATGCCAATCCCTGTCTGTGGGGTCTTTATTAGGGGCCCCGGAGCAGTGTACCCGTTGCACCACTGTTGCTACGTCCCTAATCATACAGACTTTCGAAGAATATATGCACATACTTAGATAGATATATATTTATTATTTTGCAGGTAGGTATATACAACCTGGTGGCAGAACTCTACAATTTACATATTACTAATATTAACTTTAAATTATGTAACAACATAACTTTGAATTATTTAAAGACATAATAATAATAATAATAATAATAATAATAATAATAATAATAATAATAATAATAATAATAATATGCTAACAATAACAGCCTTAACTACATTTTATGGTTGACCTGCACAGTTATTTGAAACTATTAAATACAAGATTACACGACTTTACTTAATTCAATTACATCTCGGGATACCAGTGATATAAAAATTGTACCATTACATATATATATATATATATATATATATATATATATATATATATATATATATATATATACATCAATACTTAAATTTATAGAGTATGTACACTTTAAAAAATATGTTTCCAATATTAAATAAGCACATTTAAAATATCTTTTCAAACTTAACTATCAAATAGAGTGTATTACAATTTTATATCTATTTTGACACATAGTTATCTGTTTAAATAAAAGACGCCGTCTCACTGAGTGGAAGTTGCAGTGTTCAATTCCCACAGAGTGCGGCCTCTCGACCTCTTTCTAATGCGATATTTTCCGCACCCATTCCTGTAGCATCGATCTGCTACACCATCCTTCGACTCTCTCGTCCATGGTTTCGCGGTCGTAGTTCACGACATTAACGATTGGACGTCGAGAACTGCGGGTAGTGGAGGTGACGTTAACAGTTTCACCCCATCAATCTCGTTACCACCTCCTCTTCACTAGTGCTTCCTGTACCATCCACTCACGCGTGTTGGCTTCTAATGTATGAGCTGTAGAGAGGCCAGCTATCAACTGATTTAATAGTGAACGAATCTATTATCGTGCTAGGTCCCTCAAATGGAACTCGTAATTGTAATTAAGTACATTTTAACATTCCCCGTCATAAAAGTAGTTGCATCGAAAATGATAAGGAGGATTATAATAATGTTTGGCAGGCAGATAAGAGCAATAAAGGTTTGGTCAATAAATTGCAAGAAATTTTGCTACATGTGTGGGTTGCTTATTCACATTTGCAGAAGCAACATTTTTTATTGTTATATATAAACAATTTTCGGGTATTTCAATGTGGTAATTTGGGGAAAACATCACTGCAACCATACTCAAGACGTCACTGCACGCACCTCTAGAGATAGCGGTAAATGTCTACGATATTCCATTTCATGCGACTTGTATTAACGGTCGCATTTTCTTCAGTTTGATGTAAGGCAGGTAAAGTCCTGATATCACGCTCGAAATCTCCCTGCACATTCTCGAATAGTAATAAAGCTGAAAATCAGATTTGTTCAAAAAAATGTCTACAGTTGCAAGGTAATATTTGGTTTTGCCTGTGGTTTTAGGGCGAGTGTTCACCAATTGATATTGTATCCGTGAATTTCATCATGGGTGTTTTCGAATAATTACGCGAAGACGCAGGCCAGAAATTACGGTAAAGGGACGACCTTTGTCCCTCTCAAGGAGATTAAAAACAACTCAAATATCTCAAAGAAAACAACATTATTCTTATTTGTCAATCAGAGACACCCGGTAGGGCTTGAAGTGGAGACAAACAAAAATTTAGCGATCGTGAAAATCACTTTGGCCTCGTAATAGGTATAGCCGACGTCGTCAGGCAATAAGTTAAACCGGTGGAAATACATAAAAGAATAGTTACTTCTCTGAGGAAAAGAGTCTCGCTAGTCGAGCGTAAGTATAAACTCGCGACGAAGTGATTTCATCAAATGAGAGCGATTATTCTTGGGTTTTCGTAGCAGTTGGGGGTATTATCATTAATATGGAAAATGGCACGGCTTTTCGCGAACTTCTCGATTGTGCCGGTAAAGTCACTTATTCAGCAGTACTGCTAGGTACGGTCACGATCATGCAACACCTTGGAGCAGGACCGAGAAAGACGCAGAAAATCGTGCCATATTCCATCTTAAAATAATACCGTCAGCTGCCACGTTAGCAAAGCCCAAGTATAGAGAGGTGCTGCGTAGAAAACAATGAGCGGATCGGATGGAAGATCTCAATGCAATATAGGGGGAAAGTGGTAAGGGAAACCAATGTTTCTTATCGGCCTGTGTAGCCACTCCGGGGGGACTTCCAAACGTATCTTGAGGTAGACAGACTCTTAATTGAACTATTGACTGCGATACTTTAGAAATGCTTTCAACCTCAATGCTTCTTTAACATTACTTCGTACGCGGTCACAGCGCTTTTGCTGTGACTCTTGCGTACTTGACAGGTACTAGACGATGTCTCGCGTGAATAATGGCGGGTCACATTTTTCATTTCCGGTATTAACAATTAATAATGCAAAGTTGAGTAATTAGGGAGCTGAAGCTTGTTTGCATTCGTATTCTCGCTTGCAGACACTGTTCACTACATTAGCAGTGCCTGATGGCAACACTGAAGGAACCTAGTTCTTTGAGATCTTCCAGTCCCAGAAATGCCGTCATATCTCGTCAGCTTTTCCAGCAGTGGTTAATGAGCGAGTGATCACCGATGTCGCTGTCGCCAGCCGAGGGTGACACGCTAGAGCCTGAAGGGGGAGGTCCGCCCCTCCTCTCTCCCTCCCTCCCTCTACCCCTCTCTCTCTTCCTCCCTCCCTCTATCTCGTCTGCCAGCCGCTGCCTTTCTCTCCTTCTTCTGTAGTAAGATGTGGGAATCTAAGAATTATGAACAATAATTGCAACTGGGAGTATCCATGAGAAGAAATGGGAACTATATCCCAAACAAGTTAGTTTTAATTGTGAAATGCAAATTTTGGCACCCTAACGTACCACAATGTACGAAAATAAATGTGTTAGTAAATGCATTTGGGAGCATTCAATAAAATTTCCTTCGGAAATATTTAAATATATTCTACTTTTTACATGTGGCATGATGTAACGAAATAGAATTTAGACTTGGGCGTTCACAAACGGCAGAGTCTCTGGTTACAGAACCGATCAGCCGTCAAAGTACACGAAATTATAACCAATGATAACCTAAAATCGGCAAGAAATGTCTTGTGTGGCCACGAATGGTTCGTCTCTGCACTGTCCACGTTGACTACAGTTGTTGACATATTGGTGGTCGTCACGAATGCAAAATCTGAACTCACAACGAAAAAGAATGGAATACTATTCCGTATGACTCAATTTACATGTTTCACATCATCATTGTAGTTTGCATTAAATTTGCTGTGATGATATGAACAGTCGTAATGATCAAAGTGCAGATGTCTGCCAAAAGACTTACGCAATGCACACACATCATTGCCAAACTATCATTCATGATCTGCATCTTGGAAGTACTTTTCCCTGAATTTTGCCAATAGTGCCTATTTGTTGGATTGTTTACATGTCTGAGACTGTCCTTGTTCTGTTTACTAGAGGTTTTAGGCAGCAGTAAGGATTGCATTGCGTGTATGTGGGTATTTCTTCTACCATTGCCACCAACAGCAGCCGATGGAATTGTTCGTACGACCGTCGTGAACGCAAAAATACTGGGAGGATCATTTGTATTCCTCCATCTCTGCTATATGGTTCACATGTCAAATGCCTTTAACCGATCTAATTTCCGTATAACTCTCCTTTAAAACCTAGCAAACTGTTTAATATTGCATCAACATTACACGTGTCTCAGAACAAATGTTATACTTATAGTGAATATACAATGGTCGAAAATTATCACTTTTTGCCAATGAACATGTAGTGGAATATTGCATATATGCATTTACACGTGGCGTTTGCCCCTTATTTGTAAACAACCCCAGTTGCTCAGATGTTTCGAATGTTCTGCAGGCACATAAAAACTCATTGATTGCGTCATCACGTGTTCTACTGAACATCTGCGCATAGAAATTGCTTTAAAATATTAGGAAAGGCACTCATGTATCTCCTGTGTATGAAATTTGTTCCGTGGCAAAACAATCATTTTCTATTGATTTCCATGCTCTTTAAGTTTGTAACATTTATCCTGAGATATCCTGCATAATTCTCTGACTTATACTTCCCTTGAAATATCTTGAACTTAACCAAGTAATTTACAGGTTCGCGGGTGGACTCACGAACATTGTTATTATCCTCACCTGTCGGGGGCACAAGTACAATCTTAGGCGTCCACATGCGCTGCAACATGCCCATAGCCTCTTCATCCGGGTTGGAACTGATGTTACTAACGCTACTCACTGCGACGTCACGAGGCCCTACTCAATATCTATGAGTTTGGAGGTCTCCCACGACGGGGAGAACTCAAATGGGCTTGCAGGGCGTTGCACTCAGGGGCACGCAGCCCCCGCCCAACTCTCTGCAATCGCTTATGCTCAAGATATATTACCAGGAAACAGCATCATGGCGGAGTTTCCTATTCCTTCTCGGGTCTTTTACATTTGCCACTAAAGCCAGACAATAACCCAAACCCGTCCGCGAGGACGACACAGTAACAAGTGTCTTGTTAACAACATAAAAACAACTGTGATAGTACAAAGAACTCTATTAATACTGTACTGTACCCTTATACTGTAGTACAACAAGCCCAGAAAATAAATATTGTGTGGTCGGATTGGCGGAGATGTCTCAGGGGAATAATTGTTGCCATGGCCGCGTTTCTGAACAAGAAGTCCTAAGGTTATATTATTTGACGAACGCGGGGTGATTTGTGATACTAACTAGGTCGAATTCAACGGCTGTCTAAAGGACAATTCTTGCGAACAGATGCTGGATTGATAGTTTTCCGTGGTTTATACGATCACCACCAAGCGAATGCCAGAGTAGAACTTTAACAAACGGGCCACGAACCCCCTTCCTAGTTCTATTCTCAGCCCTTTCTTACACGCACTTTCACTTACATGCAGTATACTACCCCACACGACAGGAAGCCGGTCGGGATCTTAGAGCTAACCCCGGTTGTGGCGGTGTCCCGCTGGAGGGAGTTATCTGCTACTCGAACGAGCCTGATCTTTCTTTCCTCTTCCGTGTTCCCTCTCTAACACACACACACACACACACACACACACACACACACACATTTATGTGCTCTAAACTACCGCACATGTCAGGTCTGACTCTTGATGTCTCTCCCGGCTGAGGGTAATGCATTGATGACGAAGATATTTGGAGGAAGACCCCCTCCCACAAGCAGACATGTAGATCGGCACCGAATCTCACTTTCTAGCAGGAAAAGAACACCGCCATATTCCACTATAAAACATTCAAAATATCAACCACGTGCACAACATGAACACGAAAATTTAATCTCTGACATGTCAGATATTGTAGAACTTACTTGCTATTTTAAATAATATCGGTTCATTCGTTGTGAGGGCAATTCTTTTTATGGCAATAAAAAGTTTGTGTAGTAAGTGAAAAAGGAGGGAGATTCAAAGAACGAGCTCAAACAGGAGAATTTTCGAGAGCACCGAGATAAAAAGAGTCAATTGGGGCAAATAATCGAATAAAAACCGATTCATTAAAACGAAAGAATGGGTCTGAAAATATCAAATGAAATGTAAGAAATCGACAAATTTGCAGGATAAAAGGAATCAAGAGATATAATTAAGTCGAGTTAACTGCATGAGTGATGGAAGTCGATGCAGAATATTACACAATTTCTGGTGTTGAAAAGAATGAACTATTTGTACGCTATTGATTACAATAGTTTAACACATGACAATCAGAGTAAGGTTGGAATATTAATTACTAGGCCAATTTTGAAATTTATAACCTAAAACGTGTTTTGTAAACATCTCTTTTCCGGATGAACAACTCAATCAATTTCAGCAAATAAGGTGCTGTTTGAAATCTGGAAGTCCATATGTATGCACGTGTAGTTTAAATTTGTATATGTGTTTATAAACATTAATCATATGAAAAAATATTGAAATATTTTTGAAATATCGACATCACGCACAACCTGACGGTAATGCGGGTAGTATCGGGGTCAGGCAAGGAAGCACAGGGCGAAAGCGGTGGCATGAACAGAGTGCAGTTAGCCATTAAGGCGGGGAGGCCAGGGCAGAGCAGGCCGCGCTAGTCCCGACCAGGGAGAGAATACACTAATGAGAGAATGCATTCCTTTTCCTGCCTGAATTGATGAACATGGTACTTAAATATCCGAACAAATAAAAGGATTCGGTTTCCAATTTCCCGAGCGATTTAAACGAAAATAATTTGTATATTCGTAAATACCTTTTATATTTTCCTCAGACAGTTGAAACTAACAAATTGTGCTTCATATTATTTTCCACAACTTATAAACACGATCCGCATTAATTACATTATAAGTCATGTTTATGTGCACTATAACCAAAAACTACTTCCTTTCACAACCTACTTACTACAGATAGGTATCTATTATTTCTTTAGATATGTTTATGCATCCTAGTGGCAAAACACTACAATTTACAAATATTATAATTAAGAATATTAATTCAATACAATTGTCAATTATTTTAAAATAATAATTATAATAATATCAATAATCATAACAATAAGAACAGTAAACGCAATAATAATAACAATAATAAGAATATATTAATAATAATAACATCAATAACTCTGCATTTTATGGCGTATAAAGTTTATCGTATAACGTGGAGGTCTTTGCACTTCTCTATTTGGATATTCAAAAAGAGGACTGTGGAAGCGGGAGAATTAGCTTACTTATTTCTTGTTCGTTCAGTAATGGAAACGAGCCTGTTTGTTGGGACTCTTACAGAAATTTGCAGAAAGAAACTTTGCATAGGTTACAGGCAGAAGAATAATTATTATGTGGTTGTCCTACGTTTTCTGCGGTGCTTAAGTAGACTGCAATGTCGAAGAGACGTTTTTTCACGAAAAATATTAGTCCTCGGAGAATCTTCTGTTCTGGTATCTTGACGTCGAAATGAAAATTGCCGACTCTCCAGTACAACTATCAATTACAAGTAATACCAATGAACTTAGTTAACAAAAAAATTAATCTCCTAAACCTAAAAATCTTAACATAGACTATTACAATTGAGTCATTTCTATTTTGACTGGTTTTCCACTCGCGTTAGCTAAACGCCTTGCTTCCAAACAATCTCATTTTAAATATTTCTATCACAAGAAAACTTAACATGAAATTTACATTGCAACATAAAATATTTGAACTGTCGATAATTATTATATCTCCCATATCTCCCACGAGTGACACCATCCATGTCTAAAATGTCGTGTGCAAGTTTTCGCTTCAGAATGTGAATCCCGTTCACGATCGTTGCCCACCGTCTGACAAATCATAGTTCTTGACAAACATATCACCTGACGAAAACATGTCACAATAACATTCTTAACATGTCACCTAAATGAGAATGACGATTAAGCATGAATGTACATGTGAAATTTGAAGATCTTTTTCACAGGAATATATTGAATTTTCGAAAAACTTCATTTAAAATCATTTGAAGCCCTTCCACTCATAAATGTAATAATGTATACTAATCCATGGAAATGTGCATATTAACGGCATTAGAAATATTGAAAAAAAAAGCATTTGTGTAATTTTGGAAAAAAACCAAAAGAATAAATAGTGCAATTAGCACTCTCCGTTGGAAAAGTTTGAAGAATAAATTTGGAGCCATTTTTAAGAAAATGATGTTTGAGCGTTTCTGAAAATGCGGAATTTTGAGCAAATTTTAACAGAAAAATGTTGAGTATTTTATATGACATTATTTAAAGCACATGTATATTATTTCCAGCACATTTAAATACAATAATGTGAAGAAATCGCCTCTAATGTAAATATTACCAATTTGAGAGACAAGTCAAAAAACTTACATTTTTGTAATTTTTGAAAAAACAACATCAAAAAATAGAGCAATATGGCGTAAATGTCATCGTATAGAGTACACTGGGCACTACCCCACCAAAAATTTAAAAAACGTTGTGTTGTGTTTGAGATAATTTTGTTTTTTGTTATTTTTTAAAATTGCAAATATTGCACGCACTAATGCAGGAAACCTACTGAAACTATCAAAAAATTCTACATGATTTTAATGAAAGAACTATTTATGGACCACAAATTTCATTTGAAGGAATAATCTCTGTATTCAATTTTATAGTTGCAGGATAACTTCGAATAATCCAAACTTTTACAATTTTCGAAAATTCAGAGTTAACCGTGAAAATCGGACCAATGCAACATTTATATATGTACGATATTCGTATTTTAATCTGTTCTTACAGGACATTTAAAGTAAATATTTGGAGCCGTATTTGAGAAAATTTTGAAAATATCCGGGAGACTTCATTTAAGTACCCCAAATTTTAAAGAATGTGTTTAAAAATTTGGACGGGACGGACGGATGTTTAAAAACAAGTTTTTGGTATTAGAGGACCCCAAAACGGATATTTCCCTTAAAATCTCGAAATTCATTTTCCACAGCATGTCACAACTTTCTCTATACTTCCTATATATGTATGTATACGAGAAAGTAAAAATTAGAGCAATTATTGAAAATTTTGTGACTTCATGCAAAGAACTTCCAAAAAATCACATTTTCCCTTTCAAACCCGCAGAGCCTGGAGTTCGTTTAGATTGAATACGGATAATCAATTTAGGAGAAAATTCACTCAATAGTTTTGACCGCGGACAGACGGTCGGACAGAGACATTTTGACGTCAATCAAATTTTCGGCATCAAGGCCCCACAAAATGTGGTTCACAACGATTAGAGGAAGTAATTTACCACATAAGAGAACAAGATTTATCCACTTCATTACCTGGGTCCTGCATTAAGACATTTTCTGTCGAAAAATCGAAGTTTTCCGGTGCACGATTACAATACTTTTTCTTCTTAAGAAGAAAGGCGATAAATTAAACATTATTAAATTATATTGCAATTGATTCGGTACTGCTGTTGTGCCGTTGACACTCCATCCGTTCTGTTTTCGGAGCATCAAAATTACATTGGTACACGAGTGTTAATAAAAAAGTTACATACTCCTCCAAACCTCGAAAAGGAGAAATGGTACTGGAGCTTGAAATCTAATGTAAGGATGGAGTCCAATTTTCCTCAGCTTTCCAACTCTAGAGGTTGTTTTCGGGGTGAAGCGTGATCACGGGCTCTGGAAGTTGCGCCCCCCGACCCCCCCCCCTGAGTCTCCATCCAATGGCTTCGCCCTCACTGAGAAATGGAGGCTTCGCGACGCAGACGGACGCCGCTGTCACAGGGGGACGTGACGGCGGCTACGTGTGTCAGAAGGCCCTGGCAGGGACCTTCACACTTCTTCTGCCAGTTAGCAGTTGAAAATACTAGGATAAATGGTGCACCATTACGAAATAGTTAAAAATAACGCAAGAACCTTGTTTTTTTTAATGCCTAGATTGAATGCTAAGAGCCTATCATTACATGGTGAAAATATTGTCAAAAATAAAGAAATGTCTGTGCTATTCTGTATTTTTCAGAGTTTTAAATTAAATAATCATTAAATACCACTAATGCTACGACGTAGTACTTAGTAAAAATTCTAAAAAATATTTTTTAATTGTGAATTATTTAATATCTTGAAAATCAAATAACTGAAAAGTGTTTGAATCTTGCATAGTTAATGTGGACGCACAGCATTGAATAAGTGTTGTTTTTGCTGGTGGTGTCAGAAGTAATGGTTAATTTAACACACATTATTAATCAGTCGCACACTGCCAAAACGATGTTCAAAAACAGGAACTACTGTCATTAATTTAATCAAACCAATATCTCCCGCACACGAGAATTTATTCAATAATATATACGTCTTTGAATAAATTATGACCATAAAAAGAAGTGAGGATTTCATTTCCTAAAATTGACGCATTGCATGATTCTAGTTCTTCAAATACTCTAAAAAAGTACTGTGTATGTTTGTGTGTATACAATATGTATGTATTGTAACCGTTCTACATACCCTGTACGTTCACAAACGGTCGCCTGCATACGAACATCATCGGTGCAAATGTTCTGACGCGGTCGACTCTTTCTCATTTTTCACCGAACCATCTACGAATGCAGACGTGAAAGGTCGGGAACGGTCGACGCACTAGTATCAGAGAGTGCTAAAAAGAATTATCTGCTCGTAAGAGGTAAGCTTGGAAATTGTAATAGTGTACGAGAAAAATGCGTTGTTAAAAGAAGAGAAAAAAGTGGAAATGAATAAATCTAAAGAATTTGGCGCATAATAGCAGAGCAAGTGCGTTTAGAATATCGCGACCGGCGCATAATTATATTGCGTAAACCCTCAATTTGGAATCCTAATAAAAGCTTCCGCGAGAATCTTATGACATGCAACAATATTGAGGAATCAACTGATCGAGAAGCGGTGGACATTCTGTCAAAATGGCAACGCGGATTTTGCCTGTGGAAGTGTAATGTGGATTCATGGTGAAAGGTGCCGGGTCCTGCACCGCTGCGTGAGGTACACCCATTGAAGATCAGTTGAATGCGGCGCCTTATATGTATCGGTAAGAAAAAAGTTATAATTTTCTTTGCCGCGTCAGAATTTGCGAGCGTTCAAGCGCATCTGCGCAGTAACTGTTTTAGGGGAAGAGGAAACGCGAGCATTTGGGACGGGAGTGACCGAAGCCGATATTTGACCTTCGGTAGCAACACATTTAGTTAAGCAAGAATGTATTATTTGTAGGAATAAAATATCCAAAGTAAATATGAATTAAATTTTCAGGAATGTTCTTTAAAACTAACTGAAAAGCAATTTCTGTAGCGTTATGTTAGTAACTTTCCCGGAAATGCACCGCGGGACAGTTACTTACACATGTGAAAATTTGTTATTAGTTTTAGTGAGTTCATGATTAAAAATTAATGCAAGTGTATAATAGACAAAATCTTTATTGTTTATTTGGAAATTATTTTCACGGGAGGGAATTTTGACTGGAATTATTTAGATAATAAAACATTTGTTCCACAGGTGTAGTTGAAACGATCACTTCATTTCATAGTTCATTAAATTTCTACTCTTGTGTAATTCTACGTGTCTAGAAGGATAATATATTTATTGACGTTGTTTATTTAATTCGTTTTGTTTGTGATCTGTTCATTTCACAGCTTCATATTCGTCATGTTTGTAAATATTGGATGTTTGTAATGTAAAATTTCAATTATTTTATTATATACTATATCAAATTCTTGGGAATAAAGGTATTTTATACATAATGGTCTACAGCAGGGGTCTCCAAACTTCGACCTGCGGGTCTCATCGGGCCCTCGGTAGTATTCTAAGTGGCCTGCCAACTCAAAGTATATTCAATTTCAACTTAATCGTGACACAGGCTATAACATTTCATTATTAAATACAAGAATCTGTTTTGCTATTGTTACACACTCTTTGGTGCATATGCCACCCATGTAACTAGGTTCGTACATTTATACATAAAGAATATTCAAATGTCCGCGAGCTTTTACCATTGGTAAAGTTTTTTATTCGTCTTCCTGATTTTACTTTAACATGTTTATGTTGGCAAAAATTAGCATGATGTAGTAAGTCTGTCATTTAGTTTGGTTTACTTTTCTATCGTTACGATTCGTAAGCAATTCGCTAGTTTACAGGTATAGTGTTTTTATGAAGAATGAGTTTACTGAGTAAACAATTTATATATAAATATTTTTAGTCGGTGATCTTACGTAAAATTAATGCCACTACATTAGCAAATCGCTATAAAAAAGGAAAATAGATAGTGAATGTCGTGTATTCAATATGAAGTTATGTGGTAAATATTTTATGATTGCAAAAGACAGTACAGAGTGGTGTGTTGTATGATACGAGACAATATCTGTGCTTAACCTTCCGGTGCTCCTGCGATTTAGCGTCACAACCACTATCGCGGGCGGCATTTTTGCCGCCGACGAACATCCTTCCCTTTTCTCAATGTTACAGGTCCCCTTCATCGTCTGTCATGGGGAATTTATTAAATAACATCAACTGGGTATTGTAGTATATTAGAAATTTATTGAAACAATTTTAATTGTTCTCCAGAATCGACATTTCTGGAGATTATCAGATAAATCAGTCTTCTACTTTGACTTCACAAAACACTAGTGATAAATATATACAATACAATCATGGAAAAATGAAAATATGAATTAATAGCTAACGAAGTAGGAAAGTAAAAATTTAATAGGTAAGATGAAAAGGGTAAAGTGGGGGAGAGACAATGTGTAGGAAGCTAAATTCATTATAATAAAACGAGAATGATGTTAGGAATTTAGGTTACTAAAATCCACACTGAAATCACCGACAAATTACATGTAATGAATAACCAATTCATTTAATTTATACAATAATTAGCATAATAGGATTATTATAACATTTTTTATTACAAAAATATATGAAAAATATTCTTACATATTGTGACATACCAACATGTCATACATTTATTTACTAATATTTGTCGTAAATGGGGTGAATATACAAAGATAAAAAAATAGAAATATGGCGCCCAACAATGGCAGCCGAGTTGTTGTCAAGGTCAATAAACTTCATTCTGGCATTGGACCGGAAGGTACGGCTAGCTGATCAAGTAAACAATTTAGGGATTGGTTGAGAAAGCAATGACAGTCTAGGGCATAGCTAGTTGATTATGTAATCAATTTAGGGATTGGCCAGAAGAACAGTGACAGTCTATTCACGACGGAAGTGCGTCGAATGTTTTTGGTTAAAAACAGTTGAAAGAAATAGGCCGAGTCTTGAAGGGCTGATCAGAAAGATTATTTTCACATTCTGACATATGTCGTGGTGCTGTGCGTGGTCGTTCGCCGATGATTAAATTTGTGAAATCGGGACTTGTAAATTTTTCTTGAGAGTGAATAGTTATCGGACTTTGAGTAATTCTTGAGTGCGACGAACGGAAATTAGAATTTTCACGGGATGAAATAACGTGATAGACTTCGAATAATTTGCTGTATAAAAATGGGTAACTTGTAATTTTCGTGTGTGAGCTAATAATTTCAGACTGATAGAATTTATAAGATCTACAAGAAGTTGGAACTCTGAATACTTTTGCGATGTGTGGAAATTAGAATTTGAATGAATTTGTACGCAACAAAACTTGTAATAACTCTGAGTAAATAATATTTTGCTGAACTTTAACATTCTCGTCGCGTAATCAGAAAGAACTGGCAACTTTCGCGAAGTAAATTAAATTATAACTACAAGGATTTGAGACGGTGAGGACCAGTGACTCGACAACATTTGTGCAAGAGCAGGAGAGAAGAATCTGGTACTTGGATTTTGAAATTCTCGTCACGGAGAAGAAAAGGAAAATGGTTCTTCGTGGCGCCCTCGTTCAAGTGCGCGCGAAGACGGGTACTGCAGGATATGGTTCGAAAGAGCTTATAACCAAAAGAACATTCTTTATTTGTTACAAATTTTTCAAGTCATATTTTTGCCTGGTATTGAGAATAAACCATAAGTTTCTTTTGAAATAGAATAAACGATTTTCATTTGGCCAATTCCAGCTAATAAGTAGCTAGACATTATATATTTTCTTTCAGATTCCTCGCCAATCGGTATAGATGGCAGATCGGATTATCGGATAATAAGTAGGTAATAGCGATTATTTCTAACGAAACCCATCGACCCAGCTAGCGGGATATTGATTTTATTTAGATAACGGTTGAAGCATTGGTTTCAATAATATTAACGTAACCTTTTCCTGGCGCCCATGTTTAAAACATAAGTTTGGAACGGGTTACATCTAAACGCCCAATAATTTTATAAGCAATTTGTGTGTGGGCATTGTTTCAATATTCATCACACTTGTGAAGAAACTGGAAGAGGTGCGATCGCGTGGTGGTATTTATACCGTGTAGAGCAAAGACTTATGACGCTGATGGCTTTTGCCTGAGTTTGGCGGAAATGTGAGCGAGTGTTGGAGAAGACGTTACCGCTATCTTTTGTCTCAATAGATAACTAGAGAATACCTGGCTTCCAAGCAGGCAAAGTTTAAATATCAACGCGCATCTTCGTTTTATTTTCAAAGGCGGAATTTACACCGCCCACGGGATCGCTCGAAGGTTAAAGAATTACATACCTGTTGACACTATACAACAATGCATAAAGAGGAGTGTGGCAATTTTGTGGGCAAGTTCGCTTCAATAAATTTGTGTGACTTAAGCGTGGACTGTGTTTTCAGCAAAATATTTTCAAAACCACTATTCATGTCAATGAGGTTGCCACAAGGGCAAGTTGTGGATATCGCCGATGAGTTAGGCAAATCTTTTACCGATGAGAATTTTGTTACATAGTGTGTTGTAATAAATGTGGAAGAGTTATTTCCAGTAAAAGTAAATCAATGTAAAGATGCCTTTCACCCAACACAGTTGCACGTAGAACAGAAGAAATAGTTTCTAACATTTCCTCCCAACTTACTGATATGGCATCAAAGTTTAAATAGTTTTCAATTACTTTAGATGGGTTAACAGATGCGACATCCATATCAAAATACTATAGTTTATAGGAGGTGTCCGTACTAGTTTTGAGGTTATGGGAGAACTTATATTTTTATATATGGAAATAATACATAGGAAGATGTTTACAAAGAAGTACTAAAATCTCTAACTAAGCACAATATCAATTTGTCTCAACTGAAATGAGTCACTACAGATAGTAGAAGGAATGTGTGACACAAAACATGATGTTCTTGGAAAACTGAATGCATAGTGTTAATACAAAGGAATTAGTAAAAACCCCATTGCAATACATTGTGTGCTTCATCAACAGGCACAATATGGGCATGTTTTCTGTTATACCACTGTGATTTCTATGGTCAATTTTATCCACTCACATGGACTACGCCACCATCAGTTCATGTCCTTTCTGTGGGAAACATAATCACTGAAACCTGATTGAAATGAAGGCGTCATTGTCAACAATACTATTTATTTCAATAATAGCAGCTTTCGATGGCATAGCCATCATCATCAGTTTTCTGATACAAGAAAAATATAAACAAAATTAGAATTAACAGAGTTACATAATTAAACATCTAAAAAATAATAATTAATTAATTAAATAAAACATCTTAAGAAATGAAAGGAGAAGAATTAAAGAAGAAAGAAAGAAAGAAAGAAAGAAGGGGGCAGAGAGATAGATCTTTTTGTATTATTATTATTATTATTATTATTATTATTATTATTATTATTATTATTATTATTATTAGCCCATAACATCCCGTAAAGGGCAAAGGCCTCCTGCTTTAGCAGGGTTACAGTAGGTTGATATTCAATTTCACTAAAGTTCACTCAATTTCACTAAAATCGATTAATAGCACCGTGAATCATCTTCTTTTTCCTGTTCATATCTCAGTTGCCTCCATGTTGTTCTCTCTTGGGCCAGTCTCGTCCAGGTGGGACCAGCTGCTTTGCATAGCTCGTCTGTCCATCTTCTCCTCTGTCTCCCTTGATTTCTCCACCCATAGGGTCCCAGGTTGTTGTAGTGTATGCCCATCGTTGCTGGTCTTGCCTTATAATATGTCCTCCCCAATGCCATTTGCTTATTTTGGCTTGCCGTACTGCATCTTTAATTTTAGTCTTTTTTCTAATTTCTGTGGATGGTATTTTGTCTAGGAGCGAAATATTTAACATTTTTCGTTCCATTTTCCTCTGGCATCGTTGTATCCATTTTATTTGTAATACTGTTAAGGACCATGTTTGTGATCCATAAAGCAATATCGGCAAGATACACGAGTCCATTACTACATTTTTAATTTGGAGGTTTATCTTTTTATTTAGCAAAATGTAAGAGAGGTTCCAGAATTTTCTCCATGCTAATTTAGTTCTTCTTATTTCCTTATCTCCTCTATTTGTAAATGATATTAGCTGGCCTAGATAAACATATTCTTGCACATATCCTATGTTGCTGTCGTTCACCATTATTGATTTGGGTTCACTGTTACTCATTACTTTAGTTTTCGATAAGTTCATTTGTAAACCGACCTCAGTACATTTTGCGTTTACATCGTAGAGCATTTCTGTTAGAACTTTAGGCGAGGTAGCAAATAGAGCAATGTTGTCTACAAAACGGAGGTTTGTCAACCGCCGTCCGTTGACATTTACATCTGCTTGTTTGGACAAATTTATTTTACGGAAACACATTTCAAGCAAACTATTAAATAATTTAGGAGATATTGGGTCCCTTTGTCTTACTCCTCTCGAAATTGGAAATATTTGTCCTTCTTGATCTGTTCTTACTTGTGCTTGGTCGTGTGCATATAGTTGTTTTAAAATATTAATATAGTAATATACGAGTATATGATATATATATATATATATATATATATATATATATATATATATATATATATATATATATATATATTGAGACGAACCGGTAAACCCGGCTTGTTCGCAGTAAATTTATTTGCAAGGGACAGGTGTTCTTTTTCGTGAATGGGCTCGGGGTTATTAATCAGACACCATTGTTCCGTGAACAAAATAAACATGAATTATTTATTATTCTAAACAAATCACTATTGATTACAAATATCTGTGATTGTCTTTATCCTTTTCTTTACCTCGCCCAGAATCACTGTTAGTTCTTTCGATCTTACATCGATCGAGAAAATATTTACCTTTTAATACTCCCCCCTCGAGCGTCGGCGGCTTCGGGGACTCTCGGGTTGTCTCGTACTCCTTCGCTGTGCTGCCTATGCCCGCTCTACTGGGGGCCAGCCGATGCGATGCGCTGCGTTTCCGAAGCACTTTCTCCAGCGTAATCTTCCCACGGTGCCTCTGCGCCTCCCCGCTGGACTCCTTTCCAGTTCACCCAGATCTACTCGATGTCACCTTCCGCGAGCTGACAAACGCCACTAATTATTCAAGGTACAGTTTACTAGCACGTGTCTCACCATTTCACCAGGCTACTAGTCTCGTGGCGTACTCCTCTGCACACAAGTTCTCTCGATCAGTACTACCCCGGATAATAGCTGTTACTCTGGCACTACGTCCGAGCCACTAATGATGGGTATATGTAGCACAACTCGTCCGTCAATCACTTTTGGCAGCGCTCATTCGTTCGCGACACTATTCTACCTTGTTCGAACGCGGAGCAGCCCCAGGTACTTCCTTCCTTACAGGCGTCCGGCCGTACACTGAAGCCTCGCGGCGTCTTTTCTCACGCCTTTGGCCAACCGACAACACTTCGCCGCCCGTAGCTGTTTCTTGTGGCTAGCGGGCGCCCTCTGGCAACCGTTTTGCCGCGTACTCTTACTTGTTGTATCGCCGTTTCTTTAGGCAGAAACGCGGTGCGTTTCAATATATATATATAATATATTATTTGTAGTATAGTAGTTTTTAAATCTAAGCAAGAAATTAATGAAATATACATATAAAATTTTGAGAGAGAAAAATACAAAAAAGTCAGTTGAGCCGTTTCTTACCTTCTGTCTGGAAGTCACAAAAACGACTACGCGGGTTCGGGCGGGCCTAGCAGCTTAAATGCCGGCTGTGGGGTGGAGGAAGAGGGTTAATGGTCTGGATGCGGTGTGCTGCGTTGTGTCACTTCCAATGAGTGTGGTGTCAAATAATAATTTTAGCGGAGGGGAGGGTTGTAGTTTATGTTTACATTCAGTAGGTTACTATTGAGATGTATGTGTAGGTTTTCCAATGTTAATCTGTTTTTAAATTATGTAACTCTGTTCATTCTAATTTTGTTTATATTTTTCCTGTGTCAGAAAACTGATGATGATGGCTAAGCCATCGAAAGCTATTATTGAAATAAATAGTATTGTTGACAATGACAACGCCTTCAATCATTTCAATTATGTAAATGTCAACCACTAAACCAATACACTGAAACCTAATCTTCCCCATTGATACTATTGAACGGTGGCTGAGTTGTGGCAAAGTTCTGAGTAGTGCAGAAATTGAAATGGTTTTCCTAACAGAAGGGACAATAAAATTAAATGCTATGAAGTTGTTATGAAAACTTACTTTCATTTGAGGTATTCATGTTTATCTAAATTAAATTAATAAAAAATGTCAAATCCTCATGTGACCTATACACTCCTATCAAGTTATTTGGGCAGAAATATTTATTTCTAGAGAAAGAGATAGCTACAAAATCGTTTGTTCACTACTCAACCTCTAAGTTACTGAGTGCTAAAAATGGTTTTCCCTTTCCCACTTCTATTTTGTTTGAAAATCCCCTTACAGAACTGAAAATGCAGTTGAAAAATAGATTCACTGACTTGGATGTTAACTCCAGAGACAAGAGTTTTTCGGAACCAGTTTTCATGTGAAACTGGGCAAGGCTCAATAGTTATACAAATGGGAATAATTCACCTTAAAGCTTAAGATGCAAAGCAGCACAAGTTTCAAGAAATAAATTTGGCTGGATTCTACAAATAATTCCAGTGTAGTACAAGTAAGTGTGTGTGTGTGTGTGTGTGTGTGTGTGTGTGTGTGTGTGTGTGTGTGTGTGTGTAAGTAAGGGTGACGACAGGATAAGAAAGAGGAAGGAAAGATCTTTCACGGTCCATGGCTCATTTGTTAGGGCACTGCTCTGGCATTCGTCTTGTGTCACGGAAAACTATCGATCGTAGCAAGCGGCCGCTAGAATTTTCCTACTTATAGCCGATGAATTCCACATAGCTATGTAAGTAGTGTCGTGCTACCGTCCGGTCTCAAACCCTAGAACCTCCCAGTCAGAGACACCGCAGTGACATCAATTGAGACGTTGAGCCAGCGATGGTCTTGCTCATGGTCTACACCGTGCGTAGACGAGGTTAGGAAAATTTTCAATTAAAAGATTATTAAATCTCATACAGAATTTTTTCGATGGAATTTGCCGTATTCACGTCTGCCGCCTGAACCTATAATAAATTGATAGGGAACTTGGCTAAGAGCAGTGGAATATTATAGTAAACATTTCGAACAAATTGCACAAGCTACAAACGAGCTCTCTAATGACACACATACTATACAAGATACTAAATTAGTGCTCGAGAATAGAATTTTTAAAGTTAATCTCTTCAACCATTGTTTTCCTTGCGGATGTAATTAAAAAAACTAGAAACACGAGGTTAGTTGTGATTCCATGTCAATGCTTTTGTCAAGCAGCAATGCTTTTGTCCGGCAATTCTTTTGTCCATGCAATGTTTTTGTCCATGTAATGCTTTTGGCAGCAGTAGATCAATTAGAGAAAGTTCCAAGTATTCAGGGAAAATGAATAAGTGACGAGTTAAAAATGTTCTGAAAAATCCTAAATATGTCACAATAAAGTCAGTTAGCGAAATTTTAAGTAGAAATAATTTTAAATTCCTACAAGGTTTTCGTGTTGTTAATATTGGACTTTTAAAATATATGCCAGCTACATCAGTAGATATAGAAATATCTTCTGCATTCAAAATGATTTTTTTGCACGATGATATACACCCGTATACTCCCGCATATACGCAAGTATACTACAATAAAGGCGCACAGAGGCCGAATTGATACGACCCGGCAGTCCCTGCGAGAAATTGGATGGAGAGCGCTTGTTTCGTCGGAATGGAAGCTGTAGTGGATCCAACAGATGGATATGGACTGCGAAAGTGCATTAAGTGCACAATAGCGTACGTCCGCCTGCACCGCAGAAGAAAACAGAAGCCCTTTCCACTCATTTGTACTAGTCTGTTTCAACGTCCTGAACCACTTTTGTCTGTTGTCTATCTAGAATAAATGTGTTACTAACATTCCGCTAAGTATGCTATATAAATTTTTTTTTTTGTGAGCTACTATTGAAAAAGAGAAAAGACAGTCCGATAAACAAATACAAATAACAGTATGTCTTTCATCAAATATCAGAAGAAATGAAGAGCAGTTTCTCCGAAAAGTTTCACAATTCTTCTGAATGCCAAAAAAATCAGTTACTGTTATCTGTATTGTTGGTGGAAGTAAAAAAATTATTAGAGAACTTTAAAAAGAACGAAATTGTTCTCAAACGATTGTCAATAAAATACTTTGTTTATTTCAGACAAATTTTCAGAACGAATAACATTAGACGGAATTAACTGTTATAATGTAATACCAAAAAAGAAAGCAATTTAATACAATGTAAATACTTTCAAAATTATACAACATTAATTACTCTTAAAATATTACTACAAGAATATGACTCTACTTGTCACAATTACATCACGTGCACCTATTTCGTGAAGTGCAAACCGGATCGCAGAGTCGAGTCGATGCAATTGACATTGGTCCTCTGCCGCCGCCGAAAATGAGCTTCCCCGAGCCAATAATCAAAGGTCTCAGGCGCCAGAGGCGGGGCGGGTGAGGGGGGAGGGGAGGGGAGGGGAGGGGATGGCGTGAGGAGCGATTGCCGCCCGAGGCGTCGGCGGAGGCGCCACAACCTCTGGATCAAAGCGAGCGCCTCCCTCTTCCTCGCGCCCTCCGCTGCTGACTGGGGCGATTCAGTTCTCCCAGAGCATTATCAGAAAACCCGAAAACCCGCAGCTTGGTGGAATAAGCGTGGTCTTCACATCCCGATATATCATTCCCTGTTCACTCTCTACACAAAACGATCTCGTCGATGATCTTTTACTATTTTTCCCTTCCATAGTACTCGAATTTTAGTCCTTATACAACAATCGGGTAACCTGTCTCTGTGAGCCCGTCTGTTTGTTCGTCCCGCAAGGTTAGACCACTTCTGGACCACAAATCGAGATAAATGTCGAGTCATGCGACACGTCTAAGTCTCTCGGTGGGGAACATTATCACTTTGCAGAACCATTCAAAAAATTTTAAGAAATCTTAAAAAAAGCACGTATTTGTTTTTTAAGCAAGTAAAACCCATTTTGGGCCGACCTGGATGGCCGAGGTGGCTAAGAGCGAGTACCGACTCAGCGCTTCGGTCCGAAGGGTCGCGGGTTGGAGTTCCGCCTTGGGCATGGCTGTTTGTCCCTTGACTTTGTGTGTGTGTTGTCGCGGAGGGCCTCGCGTTCTGCTGACCCCAGATCAGAGGAGCCCGCAAGTGTTTGTCTAGTGTATGGTCGAATATGCGTCCCTTCGGGACTTAAAGGGCAACCGGCTGTCGGCTGGATAAAAGCCCTAGGGAAAAAAAAACATTTTGGGGTGACATGCATCCTACAGAGGTGATCGATTTCTCATTCGATTCCTCTCGACGAGACAAATTGATTCGTACACTACTTAATCGGTTCTCTCTTGTACAGGCATATCAAGGTCGCGGGCTTTAGGTTAATGGAGTTGTCGGGCACTACGCCCAGAGAAACAGGAGCGGGATTTTGAAGTAAAGGTTGTTAAATTCGCTCCGGACTAGCAGTACATCACTGGATACCTGGCCCATGACAGTCTTCTGAAGAAAGTTGGCAAAGCCCAAAATCATCTATATTAATTTCAATTTTCTCCAAAAGAGCAAAGAAATAGTCATTAAAATATAATAATAATTTTCAAATCATAATTTGAGAGTATAATTAAACATTTTGAATTGTAGTATTTTGATTTTGTAATTGTGTTTACGTAAAAGGTCAATAATTGCATTAACTTCCTATGCTCAGATTAGAAGATTTAACAAAGATTCTTGCCAATTAAAAATGCTATCTGTCTGTAAGCGAGAATTGTAAATTTACAAACATTATTTTTTTACATTATTGTTACACCAACAAATAACTGCATGCTTGAATGAATCAGGATACAAAACTAACACAAGGAAATAATTCACTATTCAAACATTTCTGACTCTTGGCACGAATGTGACACACGTGGAAACATTAGATTTCGCATCGAAAATGCCTTGGCCCGAGAGGTTGATGGCGATGGATATTTCTGCCTGCCGACTGCGCTATCTAACAATGTTTTTGAAAATTACGTTCTATAGTCCCAACTACAACGATTAAATTTATTTGATTAAAGAGCTTATAAAATATTTTAACTTGCATTGAGAGCTAAATAGTAGTAGTATATATGTAAGCAACTTCCCTGATTTATGCTCATGAAAAATAAACTTTAGTTTTTGCATAAGTTATGTTGCTTTCAGGTTTCGTGAATATAATTGTGTTAGTTATAAGAGAACTAGAAGAGCGAATAAATGGCTCAGTGCCAAAGTGTTGTGATCTAACTTACCCTGTATTGTTGTACTCAGCAGTTTGCCTGGCTGCTCTGAAACGGGCGGGGGGGAGGATGGAGTCATGCGTGATTTGAGGCTGTGGCATGCATAGCATGTAGCATGCATAGTGAAACACATCTGGATGATTTGTACATATCAATTTACTAAAAAATTGCTTAAATTTAGGCTTAACCAATTTTCACACTTCGGGATTGTTGTCATCGGCGGGGCGTGAGCACTGGGCGTACAGGAGGCTCGCCCGTAATCGATGGGGGCGTGCGACATCTCCTCAGCGAGTGCCAGCAGCAGCGGCGGCGGGCGACGCGGCGCGTGGTGCAGTTTCGCGCTGCGAGCCCTCAGGCCTTGCGCAAAGTTTTGCTTCACAGACCACCGTCCAAATGCTGTCCACTGTCCTTTCCCCACAGTGTCCGTCAGTCATTGGTTTTGACCGGGGCAGATCATTCGCGGCGATATCTCACAGCGATATTGTTATGAGGCACAGACTATTGTTGGCACAAGCGATGGCAGCGCGGTTGCGCAAAAGAAGGCGCTTATCACGGCGGTTCATACGCGAAGTCAACGTCTAGGCACGACCGCTCCTCAGGCTGATAGCAACCGAAGTTATCGTTTTGATTTTTGCCGAAGCGCTTCGGCGACCGGTGGTCACGTGATGCATGACCACGGTCTTTTCTCATAGGTGCTTGAGGACTGTCGTGAAATATATTCAATTTTAAACTGTCTATTGAAAGTATTTACCGTTAGTTCAGTACTGCGTGTAACAATCTAGAATGCCAAGAGCTGCGAAGCAAACTGAATAACAATACAACCTGTTTCCTTCAATGAAATCACAGTCATGTACAAATACAAAGAAACATAGCTTCAGGACTCCGAGCAGTGAGCTACGCAACATTTCATTCATATATTTTTGTTCGTTGAACAGTACAAAAACAGTTAAAACAGTTGAAAACAGTACAAAAGTCCAACACACAATACCAGACCACCCTCCAGATGGTTCTCGTGCAGCCCAAACTCAAGTAGAGGGCGTTAGCTCCGTAAAACAAGTGGGAAAACAAAAGAACCAGCTGCACTCGGACTTCGAACGCTGGGACAAAGGGGCGGCTGGCAAAAGCTGGGCTCGACCTCCGCCTGAAAATGTTAAAAGTTATTTTTAATATGAACTTGTCTTGAAAAATAAAAGTTGGCGACATGAAATTCTCGCCGCTGGAGGCACCAGATTAAGGTAGTTTACAATATTTGAAACATGATTTTACCAGACATGCCATTTTTATTTGTCTATTTTTTTTAAACATTTTGTTCAATCTGCCTGCTTAAGTGTTAAAGCACGTTTCTTAATATAGACTTTTATGTCTTAGGTATATATTTTTAAGTTCTTCAGCTTGCAGTATTTCTATATCTAGAGAGCAGAAAAAATGCCAATTGAAGAGTCGTATGAAATAGTTATAACAAAAACTCAAAAGTTCCTTCACAATCAAAAGTTACTTCATTATCAATGTTTGAATCCCAAACAAAATTTGAACCAAAATGGATCGGTCGCATAAGGAGAAGTGAAAAGATAACCACGTAAACTTGTAATGTCGATATACCAGATATTGAATTTTAGCCATTTTAAAAAGGGTGCTAGAACAAAATGCAAGATCTATTTGCGACACATACCTAATAGCATGTTGTTATTGTTCTAAAACCATTAATCACGATGTTTCTGCATGTCCAAGTTTGGTGTAGCCGGAATTCCTCCACATCGTATTCACCGTATGTAAGTGATAAAAAGCATTGTTGGATGTAACGTAAATGAGCAGTCCGTGATATAAATATACACCCCATCGGCGATGTTAAAAACAATTTGTAACGGTCTTTATTAATAAATATCTAAAGTTGCCCTGCATGCCCCGGGTATACATTTATTACAAACATCTATTAGACCGAAAACGAAAGATTTCTATGCCTAGAGAAAAATGAAAGTAATTTTAACAACGCCATAGCCACCCTACCCCACTCCACCTCTCGCCCTTCCCTGCCCTGCCACACCTCATCCCGTCTGCCCCCCCTCTCCCGCCCGCACTACCATCACTTCTCGTTGCCATCCAATCAAATCTTTGCCGCGTAACATATTTTAATCTAAAGTTAACATATTATGTTAAATTATTATAAATTATGAAATACAATAAAATATTACGTTAAATTTTAACAACGAAAATTTGCTATATAACCAAGAATGTTTCAGAAAAAGAGTAGAGAGCGGCCGGAACAGTGCGGAGGATAGCAGGATACAGTGAAACATGTTTGACTATTTTATGTACTTTTTGAATGTTAAAATACTAGTGTTATATAAAAGTTAAGATATTTAGTGTGCTCAATAGGTCAATGAATGATTTTTTTAAATATTTTCCTTTATAATAATAAAGTTATCGTGTATGTAAACATTTCTGACTACAACCTGATTCTGATTACAATCAAATCATTTAAACACATTTTTTGCGAGAATCTTCTCACATATTCAATAACTTCCCTCTTGAATGCTCTCTTTTTTTATCCAAGGCATACCCTCTGCAACGCTGTAATTTGGCTGTTTGTCCAAGGGTGTTGTTTTACTCTCACAGTGCATTTGGATCACTTGCCAGCCTTTTGTAAACAGATTGTGAAATGAATTATGCAAAATATCTTGAGAGAGATTTTGCAAGAGGGTGATTCTAACAGTATTTGGAGGTTTATATTCACATTCAAGAATGTTGCTACGTTTAATTAACACAAAAAAACTATAAAACCAGATTTTATTTGTTATTAAATTTTACAATGTATACTTTAATGATTCACAGGTAGAATTTTGCTTGTTTATGTAATCCAAGTAATTATTATTAGAAGTGATTACTTTGACGGAAATATTTGCGTAGGGGTTTTGACGTTTTATTTGAAGGTTGCATAAAATATTTGTTAAGATTGGTTGTGTGTAATAAAAACGTGTTAATATTTCGAATGAAATGTAATTTTTGCCAATACCGCGGAGGTGATCAAATTAAAGCCCCGTTTTATAAACAGTTCTAACTGGATATTGATTCATTATAGAGTAGTCAATTTAAGTCTACCGGGTAGAAAATAGAACTTTAATTGCATGCGTTATTTTATTAGAACTATAGCAACTTTTTACTACTTTCTAAAAATGGAGTAACTTCGTTTTCAGATCCGGTGAATGATTTAAATTTCTTATGAATGAATTACAAATCCAAGTTGTTTCTAAAACCGGCAGAGGGAATAAACGTATCTCTTGAAATCACTGGTTGTTTTGATAAAGGTGCAACTCCACTCAGACACGCGATACTCATGATGAGTGATTTTCGATCTATTAGCAACAGCAGCATTCACAAAACAACTATTTATATAGCTTGTTTAGTACACGTCTTTCAATTTTAAAATGTAGAATTTGAAAATGAATTAGATTCATTACCATTTAATATCAGTTTATTAAGAAATTCTATGTACGTTTCAAGTTCTAGCGTTGTTCGCACACAGATTATTTTGAGAAAACGACGTAACCTATTTAATCTTAGGTATCAAAAGATCGTGTGTCTTTGTCAAAATATCGGGATCGTTGTTTTGCAGCATTATTTAACATTTGACTAGAAAACGTAAACGAGAAAGTAAGTTGGACCACCTCTTGCACGTATTTTTATACTAGTATATATCCTTTGCTGGTCGTATATTTCGTGAAGCAAAGAAGGTTCCTGTTCGCCTAATCTTCACATCAACAAGTAAATACTGTATAAGAAAATAAATATTTTTTTTTTACAATTTCATCCCAGATTTTTATGAACATTTACTTCAGAGTTCAACATCTCAAAATGAATGGAATTAGAGTTATACCCTCATTAACAGAAAATAAAACCTTCAATTTATAGCCTAATTGGCTGTGGTAAACCCCCAACCGGCAGCGGTTTTTTTTAATATTATATTAACACATTTATTCATTTTGGAGGATTTACATCGTTCAGTACAACTACTTTAGAGATGTGTTTTATCAGACTTATTCTAGTTAAAATATCTAAGCTAACTTAATCTATGCATTGGAGAGGATACTCTAGGGGAGAACCTCGGTGTTATGAATTGTCGGCTAAAATTTTGAGGAATGCTTCAAAAGGGAATCTATTTTTTATTCGTGTGTGGGTTGGATTTTTCGGAAGTTTGTAATGGGATGCTGCTGGTATGTCTGTTAGGTTTTGGTAGAAGTTGTGTGATGTTTGTGCTATTTGGTTTATTATTGTATTGATGTTTAATTCTGAATGAAGTTGTTTATTACTTATGAACCAGGGGGCATTTGTGATTAATCTTAAAAATTTATTTTGCATAACTTTAATTTTATTGACATTTGTGGGGGCTGCGTTTGTCCATATGGGGCATGCATAAAGGAGTAGTGGTCTGATTATTGTTTTGTATAGTGTTGTACTGTTTGTGTATGACAGAGATTTATGTTTGTTGATTAGTGGCCGGAGTTGGAATAATTTATTTCTTGCTTGTTTAATTTTGATATCTATGTGGGTTTTCCAGGTTAGTTTTGTGTCCAGATGAAGTCCTAGGTATTTTATGGGTTGCGATGGTGGGGTCCAGGTGATGGGGGAGTTGTTTATTACTAGCGGAGTGGGGGAGGTAAACTTTCTGAGTGAGAAGATTTTTGCTATTGTTTTGTCGGGATTGAGTTGAATTTTCCAGAGGTTTGCCCAGGTTTCAATGTTGTGCAAGTGATTTTGAATTTGTGATCGTAGGTTACTTAGTGAGTATCCTGAGGCGAATAGGGCTGTATCGTCTGCGAATTGAGCTATATTAGATTTTGATGATGAACCGGCAGCGGTCTTGGGGTTACGCTCCGCTAGTTGGAGAGGCGCAGCCCCTCCCCTTCCCCTTCCCCTTGACCGGGCGACCGCCTTAAAAGCCAGCGCCCGGCAGCGGTTGGACGCGACCTCCGTGCTGCTAGCCACATGCCACAGTCCGTCGCATAACCATCACCGAGTGGAAGAGCGATCGAGGACGGATCCTGCCCCTCCGGCGCCGGGTGAGGACGTCGTAGGCGCCGCTGAGATCTTCGGGGACCTGTCCCACATCGCTACCACCGGTGGGCAAGTTATCGCCGCACCGGGCGATAGTGGCCCGGTTACCTGACCCTGCCGGCCTGCGCGGCCGGCGGCGCCACCATCATCAACCTGAGACATAGAGCACGAACGCCGTCCTACCTAAATTCTTATTTGTTTTCGTTAATGTTTATTGTTGATGCAATTTATTGGTGCAAAATTAAAGCGATTGAAAAACACTTGCGTGAACATCTAACCCTGGATTCTGCAAATACAACATTGGCAACACCTCCTCATCGCGCTACACGGATGGTGATCATAGAAGCTACACTGGTATTAATTCAAACCGCCGTGAGAGAGTAGACTAAGTAGTTCTGATAGTGGCAACACGCAAGCCATACGGCATCAAGGGCAAAGCGGTCAACCGTGAGTGCTCTGCTAATGAATGAAACTACTGCAGAAGACTCACCAGGCAAGATTCCTCGAAAATACCATGTTATTTCCTCCACCGTACCTCATACGCTGTCTTGATACGTACTTTCTCGCTGTTTCCAGCACTTACATTTACTTATCACATGGCGCGAATTTCTCCTTCAAGAAAATTAGCTAATTATCTAGAATCTCTAGAAATGCCAAAACAAAGTTGAGTTCATTAGCCAACATAGAAATAGTTAATACTTATGTACAACACGTAAACAAGAATACACATTACTCATATCGCCATTACAATAAAAGGAAGTCTCGCCTCACAACTAGCTGAGGGACTTGAGAAAATAAACAGTTAAGTTGCAAGCAAATATAGAATTGAAAATAAATCATAATTTGTGGGTTTGATCTTCTCTAGTTCTGCGTCGGTTGAATTTAACGTAAATTACGATTTTACGTTCGGTATTATTCATAATCTTCTTCTGAGAATTAAATGAAATGAGAGAAGAGCCCCGCCCCCTCAGGAATCTGCGCCGTCTCAAAATTCAAGCTCCTGATCTCCCTTTGCTCGGTAGATTAGCCTGTTTACGTGAGCCTATTATTTCCTCACCGCATTGCTCTCTGAGATTACGTTGCACCGAAGTTGAATCTTGGGTGGGAGGTGAGGAAGTAAAAGCCATTCCCCAACAGCGTCTCACGTCTCCTCAGCCCTGCCCCCTCTCCATGGCCAGCGTCGACTCCGCAGACCCGTTCCCACCGCCCCCGCTCTCTCCCAGATCCCTTGTCACTTGGCCTACCTCGCCACAAATACCACCCCCGCCGCCTTTATGGTCCCTGCTGACTCCACTGCCCCTCCATCGCTCCCGCCATCATCGCACCCACCTCCATTGCCCCATCTCAATCGCCCCCGCCTCCATCGCCCCCAACTCCATCGCGTCTTCACAGCTTCTCTCCTTCCCCGCCCCCGTCACCACCGCTCCCACCTGCACGCCCCTCTCCTGACTTCTCCACCATACCCGTCCCTCCCCTCCACTTCACCCGTGTCCTTCGCCTCCATCGCCCCCTTGATCGTAGCCATCTCGCGACTCCACCACATCGTTCTCGTTCCGTCCCCGCCCCTCAACCCCATCACCTCCCATCACCGCCTTGCCTTCGCCCCCCGGCTTTTCTTCGCATCTGCTGCCCACATCGTTCCTGTCGTCATCGCCGCTCCCTCCTCTCTCTTTGCGTTCCTCACCTTCGCCCCCTCCCCCCGGGCGGGAAGCCCCGCCTCCGCCGTCGCCGCCGTTGCTCTTTGGTCGCGTGCCTGACGCGCCATCGGCGGTCGGAGCGCAAAGCATCGCCGCCAGCCCGCAGGAACGCGCGCGCCTTCCAACCCCTCCCCTTCCCGCCTCCGCCACACGGTTTCGGTGTTAGCGTATCAGCAGCTGCCTCAGGCATTCTGCCGCCGCTCCCCTGCGCACACGTTTCCGGACAAAGAAGGGAGAGCGACACCCCCAGGCCCAGTATTCCAAATCATTACGTTTCAACCCAAAGAGAGTTACTGCAATCGAAAGCAGAATCTTTATAGCGCCGGTTTGCAGTACCGTTTTTATAGCCATTATATGAAACGGCACGTTTTCACTTGATGAGTAATGGGTTCTAAGTATATGGGGCAAGGGGAAACAAAATACCTGCCAGTTGCAAATGTTCTTACTGATGAAAAACAGATTGTTGCAGAGAAAGGTAGAGGAACTTGGCATACAATAGTGTTGCTTTTATATGCATTAAATTTATTACGTTATTTCTTGCATCATCCCATTTTTTGCAAATATCATAAAAAATATTATTATACCTTGATGAACTACCCGGATACTCACATACCACCGAAAATAATCTTTTTAGATCAATTTAAATACAATTCGGGATTTTGCAGTATATTATAAAGATTCGAGTCTGACGAAGAGCGGAAGAATCATTTTGAGTTTTGATGCTCGAAGCATTGGAAATCATTATAGTTTTCGCTATTGTAATCGTCGTCGTGCTTTGTGATGATGTAACACCATACTTCCTGAGTATACACGATCTAATTAGCCATGTCAAGGTTGATGGCAAGAAAACTAGTTTTCCCTAGTTCGCGAACTCTGCGGACAGGGCAACTGGCATGTGGTTCAAAAGTAAGAGTTATATAAATGGATGGCGTTACCCCACTAGCTACCTGGCCCCTAACAGTCTTTTCGAAGTCGAACCTAGTCATTTTGTAGTTTTCAAACAGCAGAAAACTGATGATGATAGTTAAGCCATCGAAAGCTGCTCTTGAATTAAACAGTATCGTTAGCAATGACAGCGCCTTGAATTATTTCATTTTAAATGCCAATGACATTTCGCCGCTAAACCAATAGTTTTTTCGAAATTGATTAATTATTTCACGTGTCCGGGTACGTCAGCTGCTATGGGCATTAGTTCCGTCACACGTTATGTCAAACATTTACCGCTGACTGGTGAGATCCGGCGCCGACATACACGTCGGCTTGCTGTTTTCCTCCCAACTAGGTGTCTCCGACCAGCTACCCAGCAGGGACAAGCTTTAAGTTCCCGTCCGAACTCCCGGTATGTGCTAGTGTAGTGCAGGTAAGTGTTGTGTGTAAGTGCAGGGTCAAGGAAGAGGAAGGAAAGATCGCGCGCGGTCCGTGGCCCGTTTGATAGGGTACTATTCCTCCATTTTTCTGATGTTGATCACAGAATTTACGGAAAACTACCAGTCAGAGCAGTCGGCCGCTAGAATTTTCCTCCGGACAGCGGTTGAATGCGACAGCAGTTGATTCCCTGTGTCACCTAAGCTGGTGTCTTTTCAAGAAGTAAATAAAGAAATCAGTTGATTATTATTGCTCGAAACGCGATTTTAATTTACTTTGACATTCCTGCTCTAATTAAAGAGGATTTTATTCAACAGTCACATATTGAAACTATTTATTAAGTTATATATTATTGCAAATTTTCATTAATAATATGGATTAATAATCACAGTTTTATTCAATAATTTCAGGGTTAGAACGACCTTTTTTTCTTTCACTGTTAATCACTTGAAAGTTACCCGAAAGTTGATTCTTTCCGAGCACAGAGGAACCAATTGGTATTATTTAGTTTTTGGAAAATAATAATTTATAGTAAATAATTGGTCTTCAAATGATAATTTATAAGTAATATTAATCAGAATAATCACATCATTTTCATCATCATCATTATCATCCATTTTTACATGTAAATAAAACTAACCCACACATTAAAATTAAATTAATAGTAATGCTTGTATACAGTTCAAAAGTTTAAAACAAAATTTATAATAAAAAGGAAACGAAATCGTCTAAGAACTGATGAAGCAGTAACGATTTTCTCAGCAAAATGACATAAAAACGTTTGTTCATATAATTTAGAAGAGAACAGTTGTGTGTTTTCTCCTATCTGAAATGAGTCACTCCAATTTAAGGTAGCGCCTGCCTTCTGAAATATATACTCTGTAAATGTATTATTTTATAAACACAACTTCTTCACTCAAGAAAAAATGACAGTTTTCCAGACGTAACACCTTTCTTTTACATCGACAATGTAAAAGAGATTAGATACAACTCGACAATTTCCCCTCGCATACCTTTTCTCTAGTGTCTCACTTATCTTCATGTTCGAAATTACTATATATGAAACAATGGAAAAATTCAAGACAAAGAGCTTGTGGGGCGAAGGATCATTTGGAGATTATTTGTATGGAATGTTTAAAAGAGAAGAAAATTAGACTAACTGAAGTTGGGGGAACAGTCCCTACATTGTACGTACATATACATTTTCATAATAAAGTGGTGACTCACGATTAATTAACAAATGGTTTGTTTTCATTACATAAGTACAGTTGGCGTTTATGTTGCCTTGGGTCACGTAATGGTTTATGCAGAACATCCCAGAGATTGTGACACGTCACTCAGATAATTGTTTATTAGATAAATGTAAAAAGGGTCGAGTGGGAGCGATTTTTCAGTACCATTTTAATTTTTGCACCATTAATTTAGTAACGACAAATCTCAAATGAAAAATAGTTGAATACAACCTGAATGCAAATTATTTCAAATATGCCCAAGAATACACGACGACGCCAATTATAAGACATGCACGTCAAACCGCGTCCGCACGAGCCTGGGGAGCTCGGCGCTCCTATGGGCACTTCCCCCTGACGCTACACTCATTTCCCCTTAAAATCTTGAAAGGGGCGTACATGTGCAAGCTAAAGCGGCGCGAGGTGGTGAATAGTGGCTTAATACGAAAATATGTTTGCCAGATTTTTTTTCTATCAAATAACAGGGAACTATATTATTTTTATATTTTTCACTACTTATTACTATTTGATGTTTATTTTCTTACTACATTCTTCTTTCTATAAACATTTTTACTATGTGACAGAAACATGTTTGAACCCTGTTTTGTTTTGTGTTATTAAATCATTCAGTAATTTATTGCGTTTAGCAATAGTGTGAAATACATTAACAAGTCTCTAAAAGTTAATAATTCTCGTTTATGGACGGACAGCGTTTGTAACAGACAAGAATAGTTATCTGTTAAACCTACTTGATCGTAGAAAATGCATGCATTTATATCATTCTTAAGTAAATAGTACTACAAAATCAATATACTTGTTATTGAATTTCTTAAAATTTTACTCTCAATTGAGAATTTGAAACCTGACTGATGTATTATTTCATTTTAGTGGATAATTCTTTGCTTTAAAGAGAAAATAGAAATTAATGTAGCTAAATTTGGGGCATTACCTGGGAACTGATTTCTCGTAAAGACAGTCATATACCAAGTCTTTCGTGTGCGTAATAAAATGGATGCAGCCTTGATGGCGTAATGAAGAAAGTCGTCGCGCGATCGATTTGTCATTCAAACATGCTGTGCAGTCTTCAGGAAGGGAAATGAAATTTTGGCAAAGAATTAGATATTTCAAACACAATAATAATCCTCGAAAAATCTTTACACATTTAAATTTTTCAATTAACACTGTTATTTACATTACGACGTACTACATATCTTTTAATCCTCCCATGCATGCATGGCCATTTACCCCTTTGTATACTAATTGAAGTCATTAAAAAATCTACAACAAAACTTAATCTTCTTACTATTCTCATATTAATAATGTCCCCTTTTGTCAATATTGTGTTTAGAGTCCACTGCCTTCTTGACCGTAGAATTCCACGTAAATTCCAAGTTCCATTCCAGCATAATCTAATCACACCATTATCATCGACTCATCATGGTTGCAATTTTCTCATACCGACACAAGATTTTTACTTCTCCGACTTAAAGGATTTGGATCATTAACAATCCCAACTAACTTACACCATCCGATAACTTATACCAACGTCAGAACAAGTTCCCTTTAGCTTCATACTCATACATCAGAACGTCACTGTGTTGGAATAGCGTCTCCCGTTTTATTCATAAAACGCCCTCTTTCTTTGTTTACCTGCACTGAGCGCGTCCTTTCTCTCATGCCCTCTCTTTTCTGATTGCTTATCCCGTCGAAGCATACTATACTATTTATTCTTTGACTACCAGATTATTTCGTTCTCTTATATAATTAACTAATTTCCATGTGTCCATTTCAGTTTATAATCACAACGAATTCCACTATTTTCCCAGTCTTTTAATCACACTATTTTTCCTCTTATTCTTATTATTTACAACATCAGTACATAAGTACTTCAGGCTCCCCATTGTTGATGTCGTGTACATTTTTAAATGATATGTATTTCTGTTATATTTAATTTTCGCTGTGATGATTCATCACAATACTCCTACGAATTTCGCCTCTGAGGAACAAGGAGAGGCCGCCGATCTGCTTTTAAGCACCGAGACAGGGCGGCGCTAATCACCTTGTTCATTATCCCTACCTCGGAGGAAGGGCCGCTGATACGTTCCCGGCGAAGGGACGGCAAACAAAGCGGGGAAGGTGACATGTCTGCGATCGATGTTCTTGTAGAGGCAGTGGGGGAGGGACAGTGTCAGGGATAGGTTCAACCCTCACACACGTGTAACGTGGTGCAGTCCACATGGCACGCACCGAACAACAAGGAAACGTGGGTATTTCCTGTGTCATAGTAGAGGATGACAAACTGCTGACAATTAGCATGGAGGGTGTATATCTCTTCCCGCTAATAGGAATCAGGTCGCCGTAGCCTACCATCGAATGACGTTCAGTAACTGCTGGAAAGGTTACAAGCCCAGTGCGGACTTCTCGGAAACTTGCTTGAGCAATTAATTTTTTGTGCAAAAGTCCGCCCCCCCCCCCCAGTGGTATTGCGGAGTGGAGATGCGTCGATCCAGTTTATCTTTCAGAAAAGTGATAAGTGGGGAAAATAAGCGTCACACTGCGGCTGCTGACTGCAGCGTCTCTGACCGGGTAGTTCTTGGGTTTGAGTCCCGAAGGTGGATTTTTGACTCCAACTAGATAGCTAGACCGAGCAAAGTGGCTCAGAGTCTAACGCACTGACTTTGCTGTCAAAAGGCTCGGGTTCGATCTCCGGGCCGGTCATCCTGACCGGAGTTTTCATGCCTTCTGTCAGTCATACAGACGAATGCTGGGATGGTTCCAAAATGTCACGATCATCTCTCAATATCATATTCCAGAGGGTGTCATCCAACTGCTTTGAATGTCTTCTTAGGGCGATTACCAAGCATCGCAAGCGATCTAAGTATTACTACTAGATAGCTAGATGAAATTCAGCCTTTTCTGGAGGAAAATTCTAGTAGCCGACTGCTGTGATATCTGGATTTTCATCGATATTAAGGGATTGCAAAGCAGTACCTTAAGAAATGGGCTGTAGACAGTGCGCGATCTTTCTTTGGTCATCCTTGACACATTTTCTCCAATTACATACACTCTTACATTTACATGAACTACACTACCACACATTTCGGGTGATTAGTTGGCGGCTTCGGTCGCGGTCGTAGTTGATTTAGGCCGAAATTTATGCCGGCCGACGTCGGACGGACGAAACCAAACGAATCAGATCTTCGACCCACAGCCAATGTTTTCGGACGCCGTCAGAAGAGGTCGGTTGGATTCACAATGACCATGTCCATTTACCATCACGTGCTTGAAAGAATAGGGCAAATCGTACAAAAACGTTCAATGTCGATCGACCGAAATTTCAGCCAAAACTGGCTTCACTGCAACCGCCGCCTTAGATCGTACCCGGACTGTGACGGTGTGCGTTTCAACACAATGCCTCCGGACAAGCAATACGTCCAAACACCCTCTGTGTAGTTTCAACACCAACCCAAATAAATCAATAGCCAAAGTATTTACTTTAAGGTATCCTGTCTTCCCTCGCCCCTTATCTCTGAACTCTTCTATCATTCCTTGGTCTCCTCTGAATTCATCTATTCGGTATCTCGGGGTTCTGATGAACACAAGACTAAATTGGCACAGTCACATCTCCTCCAAAGTAATCGAAGCCAATAGAAGGTTAGCTATTTTACGTCCCATTCTCAACCGTAACTCTTCTTTAAAAATTCATTCCGCTTTAACCATTTACAAATCCATTCTTCGCCCGGTATTAACTTACGCATGCCCTGTTTGGATTTCAGCTGCTCCATCCACATTAAAGAAATTACAAATCTTCCAAAACAAGATGCTAAGAATAACAGTAAACGCCCACTGGTTTGTCAGCAACAAGACTTTTCACAACGATCTTGCAATAGAACCAATTACTTCCTTTATTACGAAGCTGGCACATAATTTCTTCAATAATCTAAGTAATGTGCAAGGTGCAGTCACCTACGAAATAGGAACCGATCAACCCCCACTCTCCCGCCTAAGAAACAGACTTCCATTCCACATTTTCCTTCAATATCTCTCTGACATTAGATAAGGTAAGAACATTTCTTGCATTTACCTGTCCGTCCCATAGTATCTCCTTTTCCAAACCCTATCTCTCTATATTACTCTCTAACAAAATTTCCTCGCAACAACTTTGGTTGAAGGTATAATCATTACCAGGGAGGTAACACGAAATTACCCCCTTCACGCTTTGCTGATACAAAGTTGCTCGCCCAATCAACTGAAGAGCCTCACGGCTGAACGTTGTAACGTCTGCCAATGTAAAATAAATAAATAAAAAAAGTTTCAACACCGTCAGAACGTAAGATCTGTCATTAATATACAAAATTTTGTTACTTACAATATGATATCTTCAACACTACAGATAGTTAAAACTCCAGGAAACATGAAATTAAAATCTTAACCTTATGGAAAAAAACCTTCACTTATTCCTTGACCCCTAATTTTCAATATACGAACAATAAATTGCTTTCAATCGACAATACTAGTACAATATTGTAATGATTTTCAAGACCCAGAACGTGAAAAATATAAAAGGAACACAACTTTATTGGCCAAAGAGAAATTAAGTATGCAAAGAAAACGTAAAGGGCGGAAATGGGCAACATAAACATTGGGTAGAACCCGATTTTGAAACAGTTTAAAGCAAAAATCAAGTAATTCGAGCCACGGGTTCAAGAAATATCAGAAAGTGTATGAATTGTATGTAACACATTAAGAACGAAGAACATGGCACCCATTGTTGTGAAAAGAAACTCAGTTTTTATTGAATATTTCAAGAACGCTTGGACGGATTAACGTCAAACTTTCTGGAATTATAAAACAGAAGATTTGGATTAGGGCAAAATTAGTCACGGCACGGGGGAATTTGTACGGGACTTGAATTATTTCAATATTTACATTTATAATGTGGGGGATTAAGAAAGAAAAGACGTTCGCAAACGATGAAAGTATGAATTTCTAACATGTTGTACAGTGATGGGCGGGTGTTTTGAGAAAAAAGAAAGTTGTCGGATTTTAGACCAACAATGTGAAAAAGCTGGTAAGCAGGAGAACGAGTTGAGTTTTGGTCGCGAGTACCCACGAAAAATTCGTGCTGAAATTTTCTAGACTTTCTCAAAATATTTGGTGCATGTGTTTTTTCGAGAGTTTTATCGAGTAAAAAAAGTCATTGGAACATTGTGGAGATAAAATTTAAATTATTTTTTTGTTAAATTCACGAGAAAAAATGTGAAAACATTATTTCGCGTAAGTAAGACATAGGAAAACATTAACGGGAATGTCATTAGTCGCGAGAAACAATAACCGGGTCTGTAAGTAACGGATTTGAAAGTGAATTAGTGCCGTCCAGGAACTGGTGGCAGCCGAATTGGAATTTCGTCCACGGGCGGTGCGTGATACACCGGGCAACGACGGGCGCTGACAGTGTGTGACGCAGCAACAAAGGGAAGTTGCATGAGTTGCATATATACTTATTTTTTTTATGCTCGAGACAAAAATACGCCAGGATTCTGTCGAAGATCAAGTTTTGGTAATTAAATTAATTAAAATTACAACCATAAGATGAGGTCACGACAGAATGCGCATTGCTGCGTGAATGAAAAGTTTGTTGATGTTTCAAGTGTGAATGGGATTCTTCTATGTTGTTTGTATTTATGTTTTTGTGTTATTTGTTTTTTTTCTTTTTTGCAAGCCAAGGGTTCATTTGTAAATGTGTTAAAATTTGCTTGCAATAAACAAATAAACATTTAGTACGGCTCATGATTGCCTCGAATATGTGTGTTGTTTCTTAGTAGTTCTATAGAGATTGAACCAGGCACGAACGTGAGGTATCCCGTTTCAAGTCCGTATGGAATGAGCACGCGATTCACGCCCAGGTAAGTTTGAATAATTATAGTGAGCTAAGCTGAGGTACGGGCGACTGAGCAAGAGCAAGGGCAAGGCAAATGGGGTGAATATAAGAGAAATCGGTTGTATTGTGCGCCCAGAGGTATTAAGAGAAAGGGTATTAGGTGTGTGGCGACATTACAATATAGAAATAGATAAATAAAATAGAAAATAGAAATATATAAAATAGATAAGAAAAAAAGCATCTAATTAGAATAAATATTTTCATGGAACGTCAAACCTCTACGTTTTTAATATTTGTCATGGATACGTACGCAAAGCAATATTCACTTACGGAAGAAGACCAATTTTGATAATCTGTGATCTGTGTACGTAATATGACCACTAAAAATCCAAATAGAGTAAACACTTCTTCTTCTTCAAAATAGACATTTCCCACAAATAAATACGTAATATTTTCAAACAAATGTATACATCATTTGTCATCCTAACTCTAAATGTTTTCGAATGTAAATGAAACACCAGATTTTTTATTAGAATGTGAACAAAATTCTTCCAGCAATTTAGTTTGAAAAACGTAAAATAACGTTTCCACATAAATAATCAAGCAAAAATTACTGCGATCATTTTTCTGACCGATAATTTGTCTAATAATACATGAACTAATATTTTCATGTTTGTATTCAGTTTTTGAAATAATATAATTTACTTTTATTATATGGATGTACTCACATTGTATTATTGGCTGTAGTATCATTGTAGATAATAATACTCTCAACTAGAATTGCAAATGAATATTCACATACATGAACTTCAGACAATGTGCGCGCAACACCAATTTTATATTATAATTACAAAGAAGTAGTCAAGCATTAAATACAAAATTAGTTATTAAAATCATTAGATTAATTAATACAGCAAGTAAAGGTCACCAACAACGACTAAGCAATCACCAGTATAGAAGAACGTGTAGTAATGACAATTGCAGACTTTCGGTGTCAGACACTCTTGAAGTGAAGTTCAAACATGTTGCATTCGGCTTTGTACAAGGTAGTTTGTTGGCCTGCTCTCCGAATTGACTAAAACTTGATTTGAGAAATTTACAATGAAATCATGAACCACAGTGAAAATAATTTAATGTGGCCATGCAAATGGCAAGCAGAAGTTAAAATAATTTAATCGATAACTTACAGTAGATGGACATGGTGAAATTGATGAGTTGCTGTCGCTACGTGCTAGAGAACTCAACGTTACAGACAAGTACCCACCGAAGCCTATGTTGTTCAAGGAGACGTTTGAAAGACGGCGGCCCAGCGAGATTTTAAAAATTGAACAATCGTTTACAGTCTCGTGTAAATAGCATAATTGTTAACCGTTTATTTTTGTGTTTGTGTTATTTGATTAATGTATTTTAATAGTCATAGTTGCTAGAAGTTAATATCTTTTTGTACTGGTGTCCGATTTTATCAACATAATGCAACCAAAAAGAAGAACGAAATATTATTAAAGTTAAGGGTTTCTTAAGGATTTTACTGCTCGTCGACTGTTAACAGCTGAAACGAATATTTTTTAGTAAAAGGTAACGAATGAGTACTACCATTCAAAGCAAAGGTATTTTATTTAAGATTTTTCTCTGACAAGGTGGTATTACGAAAAAGTATGTAAGGATACAGAGTCTATAATTCAAATAACGAAATACGTTGATCATAATTCCCCGGCTATCGCCTCGATTTACAGACGTTATTTGATTTTCATAATCTTTTCAGCTTCAAGAGATGTAATGAAATCTCACGTGTGTTCATAATTGCAGGAATTTAATATTTTTTAAAAGGAGAAAACGGATTTCTAGGGGGCGGATTAAATTAAATGTCATTTTCTTCTTTTCACTTTAGAACAACGCAGTTCAGAATAGAAATTCATTTTATGTTAAGACAATAGGAAATGACCCATTTTAATAGGTCATTATTTGGAATTTTTTTTGTCGATTTCGACTAATAAATCATTTTTTTGCCTTTTTACGTAATTTTTAATGCATTTGCCTGATTTCATCGATTTTAATGTCATTTTAATGGTACTTGATTGAAATAATATTTACTAGATGCAACAAATGTTCTTCACAGAATTATTTATTTATTTATTTATTTATTTATTTATTTATTTATTTATTTACGTCAAAAAACAGTTAAAAACTGCGTATGACGGGCTATGGGGAAAAGTGAATTGTGTGCACATTTTCAAAATTCTGTGATCCCTACACTAAATCATATACTACTTAAGTTTTGAATTTTGAAAGGGAGAAAAAAAAAAAAAAAAACTCCCATGTAATAAAATCGATTTTCAAGGATAAATAAGCAATAAATTTTGAATTTTGAAAGGGAGAAAAAAAACAAAAAAACTCCCATGTAATAAAATCGATTTTCAAGGATAAATAAGCAATAAATTTTGAATTTTGAAAGGGAGAAAAAAACCAAAAAAACTCCCATGTAATAAAATCTATTTTCAAGGATAAATAAGCAATAAATTTTGGCTCTTATTACTTCCTGCCGCGACAACGTGGAAACGATAATTTGAATAATTGTATTCCCCACTGAATTCTAGAAGACGTGCACAGAAAATGAAGTTACATTTACGTCCAGAAGCAAAACAAGGGGCCATCTCAGCATTTGCTCAATGGATCAGGGAAACTGGACGAAAAACCTGATCGAGATGGGGGTCATTGACCCGGAAGCTGTGTTACAATAGTTGTTACAGGTTGTTTATACTCATTTATACAGTCCAAATGGTAATTAATGCATTATGTATCATTGTTAAAATTAATGTTACTTTTCTTGTGATGCTCAGTATAGTCTCTAATTGTATAGAAACAGTTATGCAGCAATTACTCAATAGCCTATTCAAATTGTTTGCTCAGAAATTGTTTCGACAGCAGTTGTGAGTTTGTAATTATAGTGAATCAGCGCTGTTGCCGGTTCGGCCTATTTCGGGGGAAATAAAGACAGAGATTTCCTGATAAAGAATAGTACAAATCAAAAGTTTGAAAGCCGAGTTCAAGAAGCCTCGATTACATCAGTAACATATCCAACAGCTTTTGTTCATCCAAACTGATTTTGTTAGAATTTTTTACGTTATTTTTCTTTGTTTTTAGGGCATTTTTAAAGCATTTTCAGAGCATTTCATTGATCATTTTTGGCAATGTTTTAGGTCATCAAAATCCGCCCCTACTGATTACATTCACCAAAATTCTGGATGGTTATATTACTTCGAATGCGAAAATCGTACGATACTCAGTTAATCTCTCAATCCTTTTATTTTAAATAAATTTGAACGAGGTATAAAGGTGATATAATAATGAGTAAGTTTATGGAAATAGAGGAAAGCGCTTCATTTCACAACGTATTCGTATTATTTATTTCACGTCTGATAAAGACTCATCGACAAGCAGTAAATAAAACATAAGAGATAAGACAATTACCTTTAAATAAATGAAAATAGAAGGCTCAAATCAATGCATAACTATTTGGAACTCCAATCGCATTCACACCTGGATGAAATGAGAGAAATCGCCGCTGCACCTGCAACTGCCCCGATCGACTTTCCTTTCCACGCTGTGCCGGACGCAACTGCCCGGGGAGGGTGAGCGCGTGGCCGTGCTCCAGCAGTGTCGCAGGCGGACTAACAGGTGGTTCCACACGGCACAGCCGCCACCGCGATGCTAGGACACGCACGGTGCCCCCCCCGCCCCGCCCTCACGCCACTCGCCCACGCCCTGATGCGCGACGCGCGAAGGCGGGCACGGCACCCGCAGCGCAGCCAGGCGCCGCGCCGCCAAACACAACTCTGCGGCAAAACTCAAAACCTCCCTTTTCATTGGGATCTTTTTGCGACAATTTGCCAAAGAAGTCATTCTAGAGTTGTTTTTTCCTAGGGCTTTTATCCAGCCGACAGCCGGTTGCCCTTTACGTCCCGAAGGGACGCATATTCGACCATACACTAGACAAACACTCTGGCGGGCTCCTCTGATCTGGAGTCAGCAGAACGCGAGGCCCTCCGCGACAACACACACACAAAGTCAAGGGACAAACAGCCATTCCCAAGGCGGGACTCGAACCCGCGACCCTTCGGACCGAAGCGCTGAGTCGGTACTCGCTCTTAGCCACCTCGGCCATCCAGGTCGGCCTAGAGTATTTAAAACGTTTATTTATTTGCAAATAGAATCTCGGGACGAGAACCTGCTTCGACAATTCCGCCTGAGAAGTCTCTTTGCTCCCAAAATTATGATGTGAAATGAAATGATTCAGTTGTACTACTAGGAAAACAAAAGTTGAGAAATTAAAAAAAAAGTACTTTGAGTGACGATAGATGGCAGATGGCCAGAGAATGAAGCACAACCTTAAAGCCAGACCACACCAAGGAAATTAGACCAATTTGGTACGAGAGAGTCTGTGCCATTCTGTAGCGCCTCTAATTTAGAATATTGTGCACTAGCACCCCAAACCATTTCTTCCGCGCATCGCATTGGATTACGCGAATATTATTTTAACTCCCATTGGTTTTTGTCGAAACACTTTATTAAATTATTTTCATTCCCCAACCAAATTTGATCACGTGTTCATTATGTATCTTAACTCTGTTACAATATTGTTTATTTTCCCAGTTGTTTCCATGGACATTTTCTAATATTACTGTTTAAATGTTCAAGTCTATGCATTCTTTCCATTGTTGCTATCATTATATTTACTTTCGTTTACAATTATCGTCACTTGTAATGATCCATTACAAAACACGTGTTCTTTGCAAGAGGCATGTGTATTATTCTTAGACTGTACTCCTAAAATTCATAGTGGTCTTGGGGCATAACACATTGATTTTATCCGATCAATTTTGGCTACTAATCGCGAGTATGTTAATCAAACCACAAATCAGTTACATTTTTTATGAAAAACATTTTTTTACATAAAAAATAGTGATGAAAGTAAATACCCAATACTGTTGATGTAGTTGATCTGGAGGCAATGAACTGTGACAGGTGCAGATCTGTAATTAACCAACTACATCATTTTTCCTTCGGAGGGCCATTATTTCTGTAAAAACAGAAAAAGTACAAACCTCTTTCTGAAATTGAGTGATTCCAGGAGATGCTGTATTTAACAGGAGATCAATCAAAATCATATGAAACTTAATATGTATATTGTAAGAAAAGAAAATTGAACATTACAAAATTAAATATTCTCTGGTGAGAAAAAGCAGTGAATTGCATTTACTATAATGGTATCATTTGAAGTTAAGTTTGGATTATTCAGAGCAAACGCTCATTTAGTGGAACTGCAGTTCATGAGCTGAAATAAAACATACATATACAATGTCAGCTGCGATGGCAGACAGCTGACGCCTCTAGGCGAGCGCTGGGCTGAGCGCAGGCGCCAGCGTCAAGGTATGCCTCTGAAGCAGGGGGGCCGGCGCCGAGCCGCACCGAGGGGGGGCGAACTGATCGTATGACGCGCCTGGAGTCGGATGTGCAATACCATTTGCACTGAACTGAACCACGTTAGCTCATGAAATCAACACATAAATGATACAGCACAAGTTAAGACAATGGCACAAGTTTAGACATTGCCTCTGCCGGTAGCATCATGTGACTGCGTATGCAATATGTCCCACTGAAATGAACTTATTGCCGTTTGGTTGAAAGTACATGGCATGAAAGTGTAATAATGGGCAAGAAGACAACACATGCGTTGCATAATGCCAGCATCTGTTCATGACTTACAGTTGTTAGTGACTTGACATGTAATTGTAGTTATGCGACACATCGCAATAAAATAAGCTACAGTCAATTAGTGCATTGTAAGCGTCTGAAATGATATCAATTGAGCCATTTCTACGGAACGTAAGATCACAGATTCGCACACGCTCGTAGCCTACTCGCAATTTACTATTCCAATGTCTTTGCTCGCAACTGGCTGTGATGCGTCGCATGTTAAAGCGCGAGAGAGTTCGCGCAGTATTTGTATTGGACCAATAGGAAGCCGCGTGACTTATAGCTGATAAAATTGAAAATGAAATATTTCTTACTTATAATTGAAATGGATTACATGACTTTATAAGGTTTTGAATCTTGAAAATTGTCATGCATTATATATAATGAAGTTATTGAGTTGTGTAATTATTGCAAAGGAATTGAGATGTAGTATAGGCTGTTCTAGGTAAGAGCGACGCGTTGGGAGCCGTCTGAATTAGTATATTATACTCTCTGTATAATACAGTATAGTATACTCTCTGGTCTGAATACTAAGAAATGTTCACGCCAGTTTGAACTCGAAACGATTCCAAGTAAGGTATGGGATTGGTAGGTGGCATCCGGTTGCAAATGGCCTGACTTACATGTAAAAATACAGAAAATATTACATGTTGCATTTAAAACACAATAAAACCAGTCGTACTCTGAACAGGTTGTGCGCGTAACTAGAATGGATAATGCATTTAAATTATATTTAAATAAACAACTTCCTTTAACAACTGTTCAGCAAGTGAATTTATTTTCATTTTCGATTAGTGTTACAATGTTATTCTAACACATTATATAAAAATAAACTATAGAATTTTGATATACAAAACCATTCTATATTATTCTAAAAACATCAACATTTTTTGACATGAATGTTTCCGTATATTTCTACATTTCTTTTGCCCCCCCCCCAGGGATACAATTATAAATAAAATGTAGAATAAACCTTTTCACAGAAGGACTCATTTCCTTGAAGCAGCTGCGCATGCCATCTTCAAGGAGAAGTAGCCGAAAATCCTGTAACAATGGATTAATATCAATAAACAAGTCCATTCAAGTTCAAAAGAAAAATATTAATTTTACCCAGAAATCCTACCAACACAAACCTTTTCCATTTATATTTATCATAAAACTTCTTTTGTATAAGGTAAATAGGTGAGAGAAATTTAAGAAGTTTTTGATGTCTAGTATTTGTGGATATTGACTCTTCGAATACATACATTTGTCCTACATCTAAAAAATAATTATGAAGTATTCTTGTTTTGGGCTCTATGATACATATGTATCCCCATTCAATACAATACAATAAGAACAGGTTTTCTCAAAATTATTAATATAAATTCTATGTAGATCAATGCCGCAGACAAAATACTGTGCTAAAATTTCAGGATGTCAGAGCGTATAGAGGTGCAGAATGCGGAGCGAAGCACTACCTCTTTAGAGCAAAAATTGTTCTCCCTTGGAAACATCAACCGAGACGCGCTGTAAATATGATTATAGAAGGATGTGCTAAACTTTGTTCAATATAATCTCCAGTTTCTCAATGATGATTCGATTGGGTATTTGTACAAAGCTAGATTGTGCTCCAAACTGAATAATGTAACATATTCTGATGCAATAAATATATACAATGATACAATGATACAAGTCAATGAAGTTGGATTAGAAGCTCTTGGAGAATTGCTAAAATCTAATAATAAAAATAAATCATAAAAAATTCCTTGGTAGAATGACAATACTGAACAAATTGTAAATAAGAAAAAGAAAGCTTGTAAATAGGGGGCGGATTTTGATGACCTAAAACATCGCCAACAATGATCCAAGAAACGCTCTTAACGTGTTTCTATAATGCCCTAAAAGCAAAAAAAAAAAAAAAGTAAATAATTTGATCAAAACCAATCAAGATGAACAATTTAAGCTGTTGGATATGTTACTGAAGAAATCGAGTCTTCTTCCTTTCGTTATAGTGAACTCAGCTAGTAAACGTTTGGTTTAGACTGTTCTTTACCAGGTAATCTGTTTTTAGTTATCGCGAAATCGGTCGAACAATGGCGTTGACGGGAGTCATAGGAACCTTAGATTACATATTCACAATGACTGACACTACAATTTTTAAGCGAAGCAATCAAATAGGTTACGCGAATTCTATAAAGAACATTTGTTGCATATCGTAAATATTACTTGAAGCAAGCACCATTAAAATGATGTTAAAATCAAAGAAATTAACAAAAAATTCTTTAAAAATGACGTGAAATGGTAAAAATGACTTGTAAGTCGAAATTGACGAAAAATGCCAAATTAAATTATTACAAATTTAAAAAAAGTATTAAATAGGTGATTACCTTATGTCATAACAAAATTAATGTCTATACTAAAAAACATTTTTCTAAATTTAAAAGAGAAAATGACATTTCATTAATATCTGCCCCTACTTATAATGTTTGATTGAGAGCCACGGTTACAACCATGAGGATAGAAAATACTATTTGCAGTACTGTAGAGAAGTAAAAAAAGAAGTAATGAAAGCCAAAAGTTGTATGTGGAGAAAAATGTAAGACGAGCATTGATGAGCATGTGGGATCTAGAAAGGCCACTGAAGCATGGAAAATATTAAAATATCTTAAAACAAACCGAAAAGAGACTATCGCATCTCTGTCTCATTCCCTTAAAAGAGTTGAAAATATATAATCAGAATCTGCTAACTGTAGATCGTCCAAAATTTATTACACAATCAGACAATGAGATAAGTTTCCCAGACCGCATTTTAACAGAACGTCATCTCGGCCATTGAGGTAATGAAAGCTCTTAGATCCATGCAAAATGGACGCACACTTGGACCGAACGGACTCCATATAGAACTTGCTTTGGGACGGACTTGCTTCACGAGCTCTTAGGTCATGTTTCCAGCTGTTTTTTCAGGGATGGAATTGTTCCCCCGAGGGAAAACTGCTTATATTTCTAACATTTACAAGAAAGAGGAGAGACGAGCTTGCTTCAATTACAGAGGAATAAGAGAGTCAATCACAGAGGAATAAGGATGCGTTAAGCAACTTGAAGTTATAATATATTCGCAAAAAAATAATAAAAAAATATTCATAGTGATATTACCACTAATTCTAGATGCGCGATGTTGTGACCAAAAATATATGAAATTAATGTCACATGTTGTAATTTGTTTATTAACCAGAATGAATGATAAATGAAATGATGAATTGATGAAATGAATGATTACGCAAACCTTTCAATAGGGATCTTTCTTCATTTTGATAAAAATGCAAAGATGTGTAGCAGCAATACTGTCTTCTGACAATTGTAAACAAAATGTAAGTATAAACAGTAAGCGAAACATTATTTTACTGCCGGAGGAATTCCATAAAACACATAATTGTTTTTGAAGAGAGACAGAAAGGTAGGTGTTGTAACCATGTTAAATAATATGCATGAAAACGTCTGTATACCGTGAACTAAAATGTTTTGCAACCTCTAGCTTTGATGTAATTGAAAAATCTTCATTCTTGGAATTTTTCAAATCTTTTGTTATTATTATTTTATTATCTTTTTATTTTAGTATTTTTTTCTTTTCATTACTCGAACAAAATGTGTAATTCAAAGAAAATAATTGACAAATCTGAAGTGCTATGAAATGTCACAATAAAATGAAATATTCTTCAGAAAATACTTGATAATATTAGCAAGATTTATTTGAAATTCACCCCTTTTGATATCACAAACAATTTTTCCGCAATATGCTTATGAGTTAATGGCATATTTATTCATCTTGAACAAGATGAAGAAATATATTTTACATTATAAAATATTCGTTGTCTGTTCATAATCTGTTGTAAAGTCACCTGAACTCCGGTTTTATTAATTCATTGTCAGAAGGTAACTTTTAGAACATTTCATTCCTTAATAACTCGGAGTAAGGAGCAAATAATATGGTTCAAAACGGTGAAGGATTATATGAGGGATGGCGAAGGATTGTAAAAGGCCACAGTTAACGTAGTTAGCTACACTACAAGAGTCAGATGTGAAACCATTAATAATATTTTCCAATAAATGTTGAGGAAATTGTGACAAGTGAGAAATTTCACTCGTTATTAATGATGTCAAAAAACTAGGTCAAAGTTTAATAGTTAATGGCGATGCGATATGACCGTCTATAAAATATACGACGCCCTCATTTGAGTTTGTTAAAAGTGTTATTGCCTGAAATGTCAAAACGGAAAAAGGTCAGTGTAAGTGTTTGATACAATGAGAACCTTTAGAGATTTAATAGAAAAGGGGTAAAACGCATGAGTGCAATTCGCGTGCCAAATCCGAAGCGCGCTCGAATATCGATCTGAAGGATTCAGGCGCCACGCTGGGTCCAAAGCTGCTCTCGCCGGTGCTCACATCGTCCCCTAAAAGATTCAAGCAGCCTTTCTACCTCCATTTATCCCTTACAAGAAGTTTCGCTCCACTTAATTCGTTTGGGAGCGAGACAAATCCTTTTTCACCTCGAAGAAAGGAGTCATTTCATTACATTCACACTACCAGGAAATTCAGGTACTCCAAAACCGTTGCAGAGAGGTTCAGGCATATACGAATTTCTTTGTCTTACCTAATTAATTTGCTTATCAAAAAGTATTACAAGCACAATGTAGGTGTTTGAAGGACCAAGGCGTGAGTGAAAAAATAATTTTACCCATCCCTCTTCGTTTAGTTTGTCGAGAACGTAAAATAAACAGTTAATTTATGTTAATGTGTTCAAATTAGCTAACGTGTCAAAATTAACTTGTTAGACAATGAGAACCTCATTGTTACATATCATCGTGTAATTGTGGATTTCTAAATTAACCATCTTATAAGGACCAAATTAAGCAAGTGGATTCTCATTTGTAATCGTTTCCCAAATAGATGATATTAATAAAGACAGCATATTATTAAAACTGAATTGAAATAATATACAGTTTACAATTATTTGTTTGGATGATATCCATTGACATTTACTTCAAATCGTTCTCTCTTAATGTTCAAACACCCTCACAAAGTACCTATTAATTGGACCTCACCCTTTCGTATATTTACATATTTATCACTCGTTAAGGAGAGGTAACTGAATAATGGATCATATTAGAACCTTACTGCTGCTGGGAAAAATAAATCTGAATCGAACAGGATATAACCATCTCTTAACTATTCCATTAAAAGGCACTCTGATATCACTGTGATATATAAACGAAATGAAAGACAAAACAGATGCATTCACTGTACATTTTTCAAGGAATTTCTACATATCAAGAGAAGAGAGCTGAAGAAAACATTTTCCTTACGAGGAAACAATGATTAAAATCGATTCAACATCCAAAATGTGTGTGGTTTCATAGAACGAGTGTACTGAATTCAGCAAGGAAATGGAAGAGACGGGTTATATGGCGGCAAATGGAAACCTTTCTAAGGAAACAGACTCACCAAACAATGTGTTTTGAAACACACTGAGTTACAAAATTTCTCCATGATTGTGAACATTGTATGTTTCGTAAATATTTGATAGAGAAAAGGGAGTTCCTGCCCTTGTCTTTGTTACTCCTTCGGGCTCTCGCACATTTTTTATTCTCTCTTGAAATAAGTATTCCATACAACGAGGCACACTCTGCCAGCTTTGCGTATTCCGATCATTCATACTCCACAAACCTACGGAAAATGCACATTTGTAGAAGTTCCTCCAGTGTAAACAGAATACTACTACCAGAAATTATTTGAATATTTACTTTAAAAATGTATTTAAGTAGATATTTGCTTTTATTTCTGTTAATGATATACTTCCTACTAGTTATACTCTCTTCGGCCAGTATTTTTGGTATTTATTTAGTATAGCACAAAGAATAATACTAAAAAACTGAATACCAGACTTGAATTTATGATTGGAGTGACTAATGTTTAGATAATTTGAATTAACAAAATTAATCGTCACCATTCAATTACTAATAAATGTAACATCCCCTGTCTCTTTTCTCAGTAAAACAGTAACTCTTCTATTCTAAATGTAATTATGTTCTTGAAAGTAATTGTAAGATTAACGGAAAGTTACTCAACACATCGATATTTTTAGAGTTTGGATATCACTCTAATTATTTCCCGTATACACTTGAAATAAGACGCCATCATCATTCCAACCATTTTCTTCCAGACATTTGTTGCTCCCTAATGAGCTCCAATTATTTTGCTTCGACCCTCGCTCTCCTCCGGCAGCCGGAACAATGCCGTCATTTGCAGCGCCCGGCGCCGTCTCAGGAGCCGCTTCTTGCGGCGCTGCGCGGAGGGGAAATCCGATAGCGCCAAAGGGCGAACGCTCCGCCACGCCGCGCCCGCGCCAATAAACAATTGAAGGGGCTGGCGTTGCGGCCGCTGCTGCCAAGAGGAGCGGTAAAAGATTGGTTTTCCGGTAATTAAATGGTTAAAAATTCTATCGTCGAAGACTTTCGCGGCCAGTCATGCGAAGGACCGGGATAAACGGACTTCCGCACTTCATCTGAGGAAGAACGCGATGAGGCGGTCGAAACGCTGATATCACAGCTTTGGATGTGGCGTCACTCGGACGGACAAGTTATTCGCAGTTAAAAATCCTGGCTCTGGTTTTATTTGATTCAGCAGTTTTGAATAGACCAGCTTGTTATCAGGCTAGCGAAAACCGTTTACCGTTGTCTGCGAAGTATTCTATGCTTCTTTTCGTCCCAGGAGGTTGAAACCGCTGTCAGATATACTTGCCATTCCATAGAAAATAATCAAGAAGTTTACCTTCCGCCACTGAGTAAAAGGAGTGGTTCAAATTCCCCTCAATCCATGTGAAGTTTGTGGAGGTCAATGGATAATGAACAATGTTTTCCTGAGGGTTTTCTCGTTTCCTATTTCTCTCCATTTATTCATGACTGATTCCACCATTGCTCCATTATAATTCAGATCAAACTATTACAGATCAATCAGTAAAATTATTCATTTATGAAACATATAGCTACAAAGCTTAGAAACTGGCATCGTATTAACTAGGAACTTGTACACTTCTGAATTATTCTTGCTGGAGGTCGGATGCGCACATTGCCGCGGGCACATGTGACGCAAGGACTGAGCTGAATATATGTGGTACTGATTATTTGGAACTTTTGTCGCCAAATTGTTGTGTTGCTAAATTATTCTGATAGCATAGAGCTTCAAAGCGTCCTATCGTTGCATAGGAGCGATTCCTTCTATTAAAAGAAAGAAAACATTCCTCTTAACTGCACATGTCCCGTCAACTTCCATGCACCGAGACACCTCGCTTACAAATAACTTAAGGACGCCTTATTTATCCCCACATAACAAGGGATTGCGTTCTCGTCAACGATGCATATAAAGTAAACATTTGCATTAAAAAAAAACAACCAGCCATGCGACCATGTTTCCAAACAGTCCATTATTTTGGGCACGCCTTCGGCCAGACTAAATACAACCCTCTAGGGTAGAACATGAATTTGATCCGTCTAGTGAAATCATAACAACTGAAAATTACACCATCCAGCAACCAATCCAGAAACAGAAACTGTGACAATCTCGACTAATCAACCAATAAACCGCCAGTAATTATACTAACTAATAACCTGTGTACTAGCGGGAATTGAACAGAGTAGGCAACGAAGGGAAGCGCAATGAGATCTGAGAGGTGCACAGTGTTCGGGTTTACAATAATTGTAAGATAAAATTAAAATTTCCGATTTACCAGCACACATTTTCGATTTTGAAGCTGCCATTTTCCGCAAAAATAGAGCACAAGATCACTTAATTTAATAAATAATGGAAATTTTGTGGCTTTTGTACATTGACCTTTAAACAAATTCTGAATGAAACCTACAGGAGAACCGAATTCTCCCAAAGTTCTACTAAAAAAATTCTTACTTCTAAAAATCCTAATTTGTTTTTCTCTCTCAAACTCTTTCGCCATGAGCGAATCAAAAACTGATCACATAATTTAATAAATAATGGAAATTAGAAGTGTAATTTGTCAAAAATAACTCATCCTCTCCCTGACTATATAGTGATTTTTTTTCTTAATTTTCACAAAAATGTAGATTATGAAATGTTTGAATCTGAAAACAAGGACAGTTGTGAATAATATTCTTTTCAATTATTTACTTGTTGACTTCAGTGACGTTCTTTCATTTAGATTTCTTGTCTAAATCGCATTAATATCTAAATAACAAACGTTAAAATAATAATTTGATTGATTTTTTTGTTTCCTGGCACGTCAACGGCTCTGGACATTAGTCCCGTTAGTGTAGTGCATGTTTTTTCTCGGGAGACGGTGGTGATCTTCCCCCGCTGGATGGCGAGATCCGGAACCGACCTACCGTCGGCTAGTAGTGTTTCCCCCCAACCAGGACTCTCCCAACAGCGAGGCACTACCCCAGCCGGGACAAGCTCTAAGCTCCCGGCCGGTCTCCCGGAATATGCGGTAGAGTAGTGCATGTTAGTGTAAGTGTGTGTGTAAGGGGAGAAGATAGGACAAGGAAGAGGAAGGACAGATCGCCCGTTTGGTAGGGTACTGCTCCGGCATTCGCCGGGTGTTGATCGGAGAAACCACGGAAAACTACCGATCAGAGCAGCTCGTCGCTTGAATTCTCCAGACAGCGACTGAATTCGACCTAGCTGAAAAGCCAGTGTCGAAAATCCTGTCGCCGTGGGGAGTGGGAACCTAGGACTTCCCGGTCAGAGGCGCTGCAGTGACATCAGTTGATGCACTGAGCTACCGTTCCCTTACTTCCTAATTCCTTTCTTCCGAACTACCTACTCCCTAACGAAACGTTAAGATAGCTTTTCACATATTTAACCTATGTAAATCTTCAATCTCTGATTACAGTTTGATTAATTCAACTCTCTTGATTTATAATCTTAATATTTTTTGTACTTTCTTTAACTTCATTGTTATAATGAAGTAAATTTTTATCTTCGTTAAGTAAATATCCAATCAAATATTGAGAAGGAGATCGGAATGATTCTACGTTAGGATCTAACAAATAAGCCACATTTTCATCAAATCTCATATATTTAAACTAATACATTTGGAAGTATGATGCTCGAAAATCATCTAAAAACCATGTTGCGCGAATCTTGAGATTTTTTGATACCAGACCTATCAGCAATTTCAACTGCACTCTTTGAAGATAATTCTGTGATAATCTAAATATGCAGCTCGTTTGCCTCTAATGTGTATATTTGAAGAAGTGGAAAAGCATAATTCTTTGGAAAATCAATACACACGGAGATCTTCTGTTCTTTGTCCTTTCGACTGACGACAAAGTTGAGCAAAATTCTTCGAATGCCCCACTGAATTATATGGATTTTTGTTGATAAATTTTCGGTCACAATATTCTGTTCATTACTATTTAATTAAAAAATTGCCAACTGCTTTACAGATACAAATCTTAAAAATTGTTAATTTCTTCCTCATGATAACCACTAGCATTCAAACTTGAACACATTAAGTCCATTGTGTGTTGGTAGCAGATGCAGCACTGTGAGGTGCCGTGCTGCGAGTGCGACTACATACGGGGATCAGAACGGGTTTCAGGGGATTGTTTGCCTTTAGGGGAATGACAGACAATATGCAATGAGTATTAATATAAATTTAATTGCATAATAATTATGAATACAACTGGTGTTGGTTCATAATAAGCCGGAGGACCATTGAAAGTTTATAAAGTTACTGACTACTCTTCTTTCTTGAAGTACACTTGGGTTTGGCTTACTTACAGTTTGTAGCAAGGAAGGCACCAACCCAAATCACTCGGCTGAGTGTGTCGCTGTCCGGGCTGAGGTAGGCTCCAGGCAGTTCGGTGGTGCGAACTGGCATGGGCGCGGACTCAGATGACCGGAGCTGGTGGTGGAGTTTGCCGTGAATTCGGCCAGGTGGCGGCCGGGGCTCGCGAGTGGCACGAATTTGAGGCAGGCTTGATTTGGCCGTACTAATCGCCTTGATAGGCGAAGCAGGAACAGCCGACCTTGATGAGTTTTGCTAGTCAGTCAGTTTAACAAGTTCGGAGCAATGTAGTTAGAGAAGTTCTGTTTAGTCTGTTCTGTTGAGTCTGTTCTCTTCGTCTCTGTCTCTCTGTTCTCGCAGTTGTCTGTTGTGTCTCTGTTTTTGTGAGCGAAGTCGCAGTATTTATTATATTGCGGGTGTGATTGAGGCCGTGGAGGGGAGAGTCACGTGGCTGTGACTTGGGCCTATGGCAAGGCGGGAAAGTTTGAAGTGCCCGCGATCGGCTCCCTATTCGTGATGCGCCTTCAGGCCTGGGGAGAGGAGTCACGTGACATTGGCGGCGATCGGAAGCAAAGGCGGTGGAACGTGGGGTGCCCGCGATGGCGGCCCGTTTGTGTTTGAGATTTCAACGGGAATTGAGACATCTGGCTTGCAGGTGGCTAAGGAGCGGGGCGGCGCGCCGGCAGTGCACCTGAAGCTCTCTTTGTCGGCGAGATACATTAACGGGCTTATATTTGCGAGGGAGGCCCGAAGCGATTCCCAGAAATGTTTGTACACATTTCTTGGTCGCTTGTCAGGTAGCGAGCGATGGGGTGAGGGCCCCGCGCGTCGGGGTGGCCCAGCCCTAGGCTAATGAGGGCTTAAACCCCAGCTGGCGACGCCGGATAGTGGCGGTGAATGTTCTGCGCTGGCGTGGGCCCGTGAGAACGGCGGTTTGCGCGGAAGACACTGTAAATGATTTTATTGCCCTTTTGTTGTATTTTTCGAAGTGCAGCGGCGTGCTGGCATGCACAGAGAGCGACTTGTGAGAGGTTGGTGAAAGTACGCTCTAGGTGGTCGCGCGGGAAGAAAGCTTTTAAGGGCTGCGCCTTGGTGGCGAGATTGAAAATTTGATCGCGAGATTGAACAGTGTTCATTGCAAAACTTTGTCTGGAACATCTGACAGTAGTGGCAGCGGTGGCTCAGTGGATCAACTGATATCACTGCAGCGTCTCTAACCGGGAGGTCTTAGGTTCGAGTCCTGACGGCGCACACTGGTTGAATCAAGCCAAAAACCTGGCCATAATGGAAAAATTCAAAGTGCACGTTCGGAATTCTGACTTATGAAATCACGTTTGGAAGACATTGGAGCACACTAATTTAGATCCAGAACGTTATTTAAATCATTTTTCTCGTCCTCACTGTTTCGTTAAGTTACCGTTGCTCGAAACACGCGAATTCATTGCCTCTTGTCGACTACTTTTGTTAAATTTTAAAAAAGTGTTTAAATTGTTTTTCTATGGATTCTTTTTGTGTTTCCGAATAGAAGACACTTTTAACTATAAATTAAATATATTTTTAAGAAAAAGCGTCTAATTATTTTATGTATAATACGGCTGAATTCTAACCTATGTAGCGTGACAATGTTAGTCATGTATATTGTGGATTATATTTTTTGTCCTGCGTATTCCTGCCTCAATCAATTTTTTTATTTATCAAGTAGAATACCCTTTATCAGAATAACACACATTTAGCTGCACATACCTGCAGCTTTTTATTTTATAGCCACTATACTGCAATGCTACATAGTAAGATTGAACACTAGATATCTCGGAAGTGTCTTCGACGTCACAGATATTTATTTTCTCGGTATATTATTTTGGATATCTTCTTCTGATAATTACTTTTAATAAGAAAATAACTGATATACATTTTTTGAATGAATAAACAATAATAATCCGTGCCACAGTGCACTTTAAGATTTTTAGTGTACTTGAAAGATTCTTATTTTCTTGTTGTAGAAACCAAGACTAAGAGTTCTACGGGTGTAAAAGTGAAGTTAATGATGTTACCGCACACTACAGTTGACCATTTTTTCAATACCATATAATATTTTTCAATAAGTAAGTGCCGACGAAATTACGTCTATACAGCATTGATTCCCAACAGATGGGTGACAATTGAATAACACATAATTATACACATAACTTAAAATATTGATTATAGTATAATTATACTACTATAAATGTATATAGCACCAAATTTCGCATTTTCAGAAACGTTCAATTGCAATTTTTTCCGAAAGGGTTCCAGATTTTGGCTTTACATTTTTTGTAGGGATAGTTCTAAATGGACTTAATAACACGACATAAATGCCACTGTGATGTATTCTTTTATAGTTTTTTTAAATTAAACAAAAATGTTTTTTGAAATATTTCTCATGTCGTGAATATTTACTTTGCGGGCATTTCTTATACATAATCGTATTTGTGAGTATAGTTACCTCAAATAATTTTTTTGTAAATAATTGTTCGCCACATGATACAAGGAAATGTGTGTCAGCTGCATTTTCGACAGCCCTTTTGATGTTGAATGACGGCATGTTTTCTTAAGCATTTCCGTTCTCGAGTATCTGACTTACAGTGACGCATCGAAGTGATGTTTCTCTTCCAGTGTCATGATCTTCATGCTTAGTTTGGATCTGCCAGGAGTCTCCAGTCGTTAGTAAATACACTTCCTACATTATGTGTCTCTTTTCACTGCCTCTTTCCCTTTATGTCAAAAGAATGAGGAGATATATAAATACCCATTGATAGTTAGGATTTGCACATATATTCTAAAATTACCTCGATTTTGGACAAGATATTCCGTCAATATCGGTGTATTTAGGATAAGACATGAAATCATAAATTTCCATAATAGTGTGTCTAACGCAATTAAGTTTCAGTGTGAATGACAAATTCTAGAGGTTTCTTTTCAAAGGTTTCTTACCAAAAACTCCCTTTTTTCATAATTCAATTAAGAAAATAGTATAGAAAAAGGAAGGGGATAGAGATTCCAAAGCACAGGAAAAGATGCGCAGATGCTACTTCACGACCATAATGATTGTTCAGTTTTTATACGTTAAGTAAATCAATGAACCAAGGAAGTCAAAAACTCTCTTAAATCACACTTCCCTCTAAAAAATTCTTTATCCTTTAAAATCCGATATATCTTTTTAAAGCAGCGGTTTTGAATTTCATTGCGATATTTGTATTCAGCAACTTCGAAAATAGTACTTTACGTATAACCATATTTTTAAGCACAATCCCTTCACGTTCAAGCTTCAATTTTTAGTTTTTAAATTTAATTTCGATATTCGATATCAGCGACCGCGAGAACCATTTTATCAATATTTCTACGCTAATTGAGTTCATTTTTATGAGTCAGTTAGCCATTTCGAACGCGCCATTTTGAGTTTTGAAATTTCATTAAGATATTCGAAATCGGTGATCTCCAGAATCACCATCCAATAAAATGAAACTTTATTGCAATTCAAAGCTTGGAACAACAATACACGTTACTTGAACTTCTGCCGGTTCCCAGCCTCTCCTTGCCCGTGCAACGTACCGGTAGCGGTAGTTCAGTGCATCAACTGATGTCACTGCAGCGCCTCTAACCGGGAGGTCCTAGGTTCCCACTCCCCACGGCGGCAGGATTTTCGACACTAGATTTTCAGTTACGTCAAATTCACCTGCTGTCTGGAGGAGAATTCTAGCGGCCGGCTGCTCTGGTCGGTAGTTTTCCGTGGTTTCTCCGATCAACACCAGGCGAATGCCGGAGCAGTACCCTACCAAACGGGCCACGTACCGCGCGCGATCTGTCCTTCCTCTTCCTTGTCCTATCCTCTCCCCTTACACACACACTTACACTAACATGCACTACACTACCACATATTCCGGGAGACCGGTCCGGAGCTTAGAGCTTGTCCCGACTGGGGAGGTGCCCCGTTGGTGGGAGAGTCCTGGTTAGGGGGATACCCCACTTGCCGACGGTAGGTCGGCGCCGGATCTCGCCATCCAGCGGGGGAAGATCACCGCTATCTCCCGAGGAAAAAACATGCACTACACTAACGGGACTAATGACCAACGCAGTTGACGCGCCCGGAAACACGAAAAAATCAATCAATCAAACCCATGCAACGTCATTCCGCGCCACGCCGCTTCACTTTCGCACGCGCAGCGCCATGCCACGATGCTGCCTCGTGGAGCTGACCGCTGTGCGATCCTCTCTTCAGCACGATCAGAGGCTTGTCTCCCATGACGTCCAGCTCTGCGGCCTCTCGTGTTGCCTACACGTTCCTGGCCCGTACTTGGGCCGTCCGGGTGCGAGCCCTAGGCTCCCTGCTGCTCACGAAGTCCTCTACACCACTGCACCCCGCGGTCGCTTCGCGCTCACTGAACACAGGTTCCACCACCCTCCTCGGCCGCCTCGTCGCTTGACGGTGCAGCGCTTCCCCCGTTGACACTCCCCACTCTGCTCTCATGCCCACGCTGGGAACTACTAGGGCTCCAGGCTGAGACTGCCACTGCGACTGCGACTCTGACTGACTGCGAATGCGACTCTGACTGACTGCGAATGCGACTCTGACTGACTGCGAATGCGACTCTGACTGACTGCGAATGCGACTCTGACTGACTGCGACTTCTCTCCCTGGGGCCTGCGACCTCCTTAAGTGGAACACCAATTGAGTATTTTTTCCCTTTTAGTTCAATTAGAAAATGTATTTACAAATTCTCTCTCTCCCTTCTCTTCCCTCTATCTTTTCTTCTTTACTCTACCTTCACCTCTCGATCTTACCCCTTTCCTGTTCACTCTCTTTTCTACCCACAATCCTAGCCTTCTCTTTCCTCGTTATCCTCACCCTTCTTACTCTCTCTCCCTTCTCTCTTCATTCTCTCATCTTTCACCTCTCTCTCCTCTCTTTCTCCTCTCTCCCCTCCCTTTGTTCACTCTCTACTTTTTCTCTCCTCTTTGTACTTCTAACTCCAATTAACCGCTTTACGTTATGTCTGATTCATGGACAAATGCATTATCTTTATGTATGGGAGGCCGCAACTTTTGTTTGAAATAAGGGACCCCCATGGATCAAGTTTTCTTTGGACGCCCCTGCCACCGCCCCTTTCCCCCACAACTAGCTGACGTTATTGTCCTAAGCCCTACGTGCGGCATCGTCTTCACATATGACGCCTACAGAAGAAATCTTATATGTACGAACATGAGCTTCAATCTTTACAAAAACACATCGTAACTATGTTACTAATGACTCCCAAAAGTTCAGTAACGCAATTACTAAATACCGTTACATAAAATGAATATGCACAAATTTTCGAGGAAATAATATAAAGTCCACACAAAATCTATATTTAAAAACTACGCACCGTTGATGCTAGAAAGCGATACTTTCTCGTTTTCACTTTTACTCAACTGCTATTTCTTACGCAACATCAATGATAATTTTCTTCATATTTTTTATTATTATAGTTTTCAAAGAAAGTTTAACAACAGAATCAACAATCATTAAACAAAAATATAATTTTTACTTTCTATAAGCAGTTATACATATTTCGGTGTACAAACCTACACTATACAATAGCAATAATTATTGGATCGGATAATCAAATATTTCTTTTCAATAAAGCAATTCCATATTTTATTCATAAGATGGCCCGTTAGTCGTCCATTAAACCCCCAATTAGTTCAATGAGAGGATGTGTTTGAGTTTAGTGGGAAATAATTGTTTTTTAACAACAGAACAATCAAATCAAATACTCGACTAACAAAGAGGCAAAGATTAGTCATTTCCAATTTACATGCGGCGCTGGCGCCGGTGCCCAACCGACAGCGAATGTTATATTCCGGGATCGAAAACTCTGAATCAATTGACAGCTGAATGAGGGATAATGAAGATGGGAATGTCAATGGAAACCACTAAACATTACATTGTTATTAGGGAGAGAATGTGTACAGAGTTGTATTACAGAAACTCATTCGGCGTAATTAACTGGTGTACGTAATTTTATTCTTATTTTAATTGAAAATTTATCTCTATGAGTCGAGAAGTGTTGAAGCGGGAACGATCCAGTTCAGATTTCAGAACAATATTAGAGTAAATAACAATGCAATATGTACGAGACATATTCGTAACATTTTAAAATTCACTTCATAATGAAGGGCCTTAGAAATATTTTTATGCATTTCATTAATCTGCTTCTGACCACCCTCTCTCTCTCTCTCTCTCTCTCTCTCTCTCTCTCTCTCTCTGTTCAATCTCGCGATCAAATTTGCCACCAAGGCGCAGCCCCTAAAAGCTTTCTTCCCGCGCGGTCACCCACCATTAAAAACATACTTTCGCCAACCTTCTCAGAACAAAAGGGCAATAAAAGCATTTGCCCAGTGTCCTCCGCGTAAACCGCCGTTCCCAAGGGCCCACGCCCGCCGAGAGCATTAACCGCCGTTTCTCGGCGCCGCCACAGATGGGTATTAAGCCCACATTAGCCTAGGGCTGGGCCACCCCGGCGCGCGGCATCCTTCACACCTCCATCGCTCGCTACTTGACAAGCCACCCAGAAATGTACACAAACATTTCTGGTAATCGCTTCGGGCCTCCCTCGCTATACAACCCCGGCCAAATCAAGCCTGCCTCAAATTCGTGCCACTCGCGGGCCGCAGCCGCCACCTGGCCGAATTCACGGTAAACTCCGTCACCAGCTCCGATCATCTGAGTCCGCGCCCATGCCAATTCGCACCACCGAAAAAGTTCCTCCGAGGCGCGCCGCGATACTTATGATACTCGCGCCTGGGGAAATTTTTGGAGGGGTGCATATTCTCCTCCTTTCGTAACCTCTCGGAAGAAACATTACCCACTAGTTCGGGCGTCGCAGTTTGAAAAGCTGTGGGCAGATGGCGCGTTTACCGGCCATCGCTCCGCCGCGTACCCTAGTCCTCTCTGTTAGTGGGCTACTTTACATAACTTGATGGTGGCGTTATGGGGTTGTCTAATCCCGTGACGTCACAATATATATATATATATATATATATATATATATATATATATATATATATATATATATATGAGTTAGTTAGGTAAACAGGTTCACGTTTTTATAATTTGCTTTAATATTTTGGGAACAAACCATTATTGTGTCTACAGTTGTCAAATATATATTGGTTTATAAATATTCAATAGGACAAGTTAACCTAATTGATAAGGTTCAGTGGACCGGAAATTGAAATAAATTGGGAAAATAACATTGACGTATTAATGAAAAAAAATCTTTTACACATTTCCATTACCATTTTTACACATAAATGCAGAAAATGAACAGCGAAAATAGTACTCTACTAAATTCACTTTAAAATAAATCATGTTTTTAAATATTTCCCTGCCGTACTTCAGCTGGCATGGAAATTTTGTAACTATATCTACTGTTGAAACAAAATCATTTTGGTTGGTCCGGGAGAGATAACTCAGGGCATGAACAGGTGTCTCTTAATTGCAAATTTGTAAATACTACTTTCGAAAAAAAAATAAAGAGGGTAATTGGACCGGTCCCCTTAACCTAACACGGCTGTCCAGTTAACCCCACCGCACATATTTTATTTATATGCTCGAAAACATACAAAAAACGAAACGTGTGCCCCACATCCATTAACTCACATATTCAATTATTTCTTGTGCACAGGAATATTTCCAGACATTTTCAAAACAACAAAAATTAAGCTTCTTTTTAAAAAAGGGAACAAAAAGGAAATTCAAACTTACCGGCCAATTTCTATTTCCTCAGTTTTCTCAAAAATATTAGAGAGGCTTTTCTATACGCGAATGGAAACTTTTCTCAGGAAAAACAGGTTTTCAGACTTACAACACGGTTTTAGAAAATCAAAATCTACGGAAACTGCCATTTTTTCCCCTTAAAGATGTTGCTTTATCAATGGACCAATATGAAGAACCCATTGGGATATTTTTAGATCTTTCGAAAGCTTTTAACGTTATTAACCATAACATCTTACTCTCAAAATGACCCAAATAACCTCGTACCTTAAACATCCATCTCTAAGAGTAGAAATACCGTACTGGTACCAAAAGGCATTATTTACTTATCTTTCCAATTCTTTGCCAATTGAACATGGGGTCCCACAATGTTCGATTTTAGGACCTATCATCTTTCTGCTGTACGTAAACGATATGCCCTCATCTATTAAAAATGGAAAAAGTTCTATTTGCTGATAACACGAATGTTATTTGCAAAAAAGAAACAATAAATAGTACAATTTCAGAAGTTGCAAATTGGTTTTGTGATAACAAATTAGTAGTTAACGAAGGAAAAACTGCCTCAATGAAATTTTGCGATTTAAATCGGCAATCGTATTCTCCATTGAAAATGAACAATATGAAATGAATTTGCAATTAGCTGATGTTAGGGTAACAAAATTTCTAGGTCTCTCAATTCAGTCAAACGTCAAATGGAATGTACATATATCAGAATTAAACACTAAATTAAGTTCATTATGTAATGCATTCAGAATTATTTCTAATTCTGTCAGCCTTCATGCAGCTCGTTGCGTGTATTTTGTAAATGTACATTCCCGCCTGAGATATGGCATAATATTCTGAGGAAGCTCATCCTTTAGTTCCCAGACATTTAGATTGCAAAAGAAAATTATCCGAATAATGAAAAAATGCCATCCACGTGATTCCTGCATGCCTCATTTCATTGAGATTGGAATCTTACCATTTCCTTGTCTATTTATTTACGAATCTGTAGTATTTGTCAAAACTGACTTTCTTAACGGTGGAAACATATTTTCATGTAATACTTGTATTTATAGTTACAACACTACGTAACAATCATGTTCATCAAGTGTCAGTATCAACAGCTCACTACAAGAAATCCACATACATGTACTACGTTACTTTACAACGCATTGACAGATGAAATTAAACAATTACAATTGGTACACAAATTTAAGTTAAAAGTAAAATATTTTCTGCTGCAAAACTGTTTCTATACAATTAGAGACTATACTGATCGTCAAAAAGGAAAATAATATTTACTTTAGCAAAACAATAGTATAATGAATTAGTTTACATTTGCATTGTATAATTTTTTTAAAAGTCTTAAAATACCTGTAACAAATAATGTACTTCAGCTTCCGGGTGAATGACCCTCATCTCGATCGGGTTTTTGTCCAGTTTTCCTGATCCATTGAGCAAATGCTGAGATGACCCCTTGATTTGCTTCTGGACGTAAATGTAGCTTCAATATGCGCACGTTTTGTTGATATTTCCTTTTGCTTGGAGTGGTAGTAGTGCTTAGGGTGAGTTTCTATTTTGTTAGCAATACAGAAAAATCAAATCTGTTCGTTCGTTTACGATTACAAATAAGTTTTCTATAATTCGGAAACGAAGATATCTAGTTTTTGAAATGTTAATCTCTCGCTTTTTTAAATTTATTATTATTATTATTACTATTACTATTATTTTTCATCTTTCAACTATTAATAGTTAAATTGTTGGGAAGGGAATCGGAAACTCAAGAAAGCGTATGCAGATGATTAAATAAATAAATAAATAAATAAATAAATAAATAAATAAATAAATAAATAAATAAATAAATAAATAAATAAATAAATAAATAAATAAATAAATATTGGATACTGAAGAAATACAAACGGATTTAAGAGGTTTATCACAAAAGACAATGTGTAAAATATTTTTGCAAAGTATGTCTGCACCATACAGAAGATACACAATTCCAATAACATTGTTGTGTAAGTACAGATATTTTCATTGTAAAAAATGTATTATTCTCTTGATCTTGCCTTACTCTAACGCCTTTGAGTTGACCTCATCGATTTCTTTCAAAGATGGCTTGAGAGGCAACAGACTTTTGTCAGAGGTAGTAGCTACGTGTCGTCACGAGGCAAAATCCCATTTGGAAGATTGAAAGTTGCACCATCTACGACTTCACTTCAGTTTAATATTCTGAGAAGACAAGCCTCCTTTGACAAGGCTTCAAGTATTAAATCATGGTCACATTAAATATCTTTCGAGTTAATATGCACGTCTGTTTAAGCTGGTATTTTATCTCCACTGACCAGTCGTCAGTCTAATGCCAATAAATATCTCCTCAAACTAGAAAAGATAATTATCAAAATAAACCAACAAAAATTTAAGAAATGAAGCTTAATATTTAATTGAATGTTTAAGGCAAAGAAATAATTTTTTAAATATAGGGATAGTATTAAGCAGTCATAGTAATTCCTGTATTCAAAATACAGGAAATTTTCATTCAAAAGTAGGCGTATTTCGGGAATGGGGTAGCGTGAGAAGTGACCCCACTTTCTCTGTGGCATTCGCAAGCCAGCGACTCCGATTGGAGGTGGACGCACCCGAGGGACTTCACTACAGCTGAAAGCGGTGGCTGGGACTCGGACGAATATGTAATTATGGGGTGGTTACGATCAGGAAGCAAGTGCAACCTTAGCAGAGATAGCTTTACAAGAAATTTAGGGATAATGTGTTATACCTATAACTTGCTATAAGCCGATTCAAGTATTAAAAATAAAGAAGTACTAGTTAAGACACGTGCCCGTTCAACTATCACTAATAAAAAGATGATATTGCATGCTACGTACTGTTGTGTAACTTAAATTTTGTCAATAGTCACATTATCATGAGCGTTACGTTGAAATTAAAATCTGATGAAAGTATTATTAGGAATATCAGGGTTTCTTTTCTCTCTTTCTTGCAAGTTGGCATCTCTTAGTGAAGGAAGCAACGCGTAAGATTACATAAAAGCAAAATAAAAAACATCGTGATCGTAAAAGAGGAGCTCAGAATATTAAATAACTCATGAGTGCTTATTCAAAATGTCTAGCGTAATTTACTGGCACAAGAGGCTAATAATAGTACGTCAATAATTTACTTCGTGTTGAATTTTATAATTAAGGGTTTCTTGATTGTTTTTACATTTATGTTAGTAATAAATGGGTATTGTTAAAAGACATTATACCAATTTTATACATCCATGCTAACTACACGGTTGTTACCCACATAAAGAATGCGTTGTTCTCTCTAAAATTTCATAGAAGGTTTACGTGTGCTACTGCCTGAAGGATTTATCATGTTCACAAGAAAACAGGAGTTCACGGAAAGTTGCGTCACAGTATACATACTATATATAATTATTAATTAAAATTCAATTGTATCAAACATTTTATAAATACGGGAATTAATGCACTGATGAAGCAACCGTGTTAACATCGCATGGGCAAAACAGATTAAGAAATAGTTGAGGATATAAATTTGCTTTTGTGGAAATACTTATTGATTTTTCTCTTAATACATTATGCATATCGTACGCACTGTTCTAGAGCAAAACCAGGAGGTTCTCCATTAGAGAAGTCGATGATAAGCACACTAAATATACTATTACAAGTAAAAAGAATGGGTTAAAATGCGGTATGTAAATTTTGAGTCAAGGAAAATAGATTTTTAAAGAAATTATACATAACAGGGCAGTTAACGGATTTCAAGGAAAATATTTTTCATTCATTAGACATTAATATTACACGATTCCGTCGTGATTTGAATTTCTCATTTAGTGCAGTAACGTTTTTGCCACTGTAGATGCACTTACGAAAGTGACACTCGTTTAGAATATGCAGAGCAGTTACATTTTTCAAAATTATTAAAATGTTCAAACGTTATTCCAAGTACTATATTTCCGATCAGTATGTTTGACCATTCTCTGACGGGTGATGATAATGGATCAAGTAATTACACAGGCACAACAAAAAAACTTCACGGACCTAAAGACTTGACATATGTCTTTCTATGTATCTAAACACACTGAATGCGAATCTGAACCCAGAATTGCGCCACCAATATCCAGATTCTTTTAAATCGCGAAAAAACACCGTGAAATTGTAGATTATAAATTTAAACGTGTTTCTTGCGATTTAAAAACACTGGAGGGTGGTGGCGCAATTTCTGGGTTCAGATTCGGATTAAGCGCGATGACACAGAGAAACATGTGTCAAGTCTTCGCATCTGACAACAACCTCGAAAACAAAAATTACTATTTGACGATGATTTTTGCGATTTAAAAAAGTGGAGGGTGATGGCGCAAATTTGGCATCAGATTCGGATTGAGTGCGTCAAAATACATTGAGAAATTGATCAAAATACTATAATTTTTGGTTACGTCAAGTCTTTGAGTCCGACAACTTTTTTGTGTGTCTCTGTTATTATCCATCTCACAAGCTCTTTGATTTAAAATTAGCTGCAGCTAGTGCAGCTTGCACTTCAACACTTACTCTGAAAATACTTCAAATATGTAATAAAAATATGCACACTTGTGGCTTTCAGCAGCAAAACTATCGAATGTGTAGAAAATGGGATCCTGGAGGAGAAAAAAATTGTCTTTTCTGAAAGGGCACACGTGAGGACTGAAACATTTCTTTCTCGTCGCATGACGTCCATTGTTGCATAAGCAGTGCCCATTGGGTATGAGAATTCAGTCGATGTGCGTAAGTAAGAGAATAGGCAGAAGAAAACAATCAACATTTGTATTTTACTGTCAGGTCGTAACTATTTCATTATTTTGTTTTTTTTACGGAGTTCCTGGGAATCTGGCTAAACCATTGACTCTTCTCTCATGGCCACAGTCAATTTATGCATATATTCGAAAATAGTAATAGAGATGATTTAGAACTGCAGTCAAGTCATTTTTATTTTTAAAATGGATTTCTGAACTATTATTTCCAGGAGGTAACAATACAATGTCTCGAACGATTAGACATACGAAAAATCTAAACGAAGAGTTGGAATTTTTTTAATATGATTTGGGAATGTATAGAAGTGCTGAAGTTTACTTCCTTGCAATTGTGTTGGTGTAATAGTGTGTCAGTTGAAAACAAACATTTTGATTATACAGAGACCAAAAAAGACATGATGGAAAGCGCGTTGAGGCGAGTATTACCTTGTTCTGGATCTGCTTCGCTTCTTAATAAAGATTCTTCTTTCTTGAGTAGAAGAAATTAATGTACAAGGAATAATATTACAAGAATGTACAAGAATTGAATATATTGTTTCACTTTAACTATACACAAGAGATTACAGAAAATTGTCAGGAGAAGTTTCGCTGCCTGTTTTCATCCAGGTTATTATTCCGCTTGTTATTTTAAATTTATTTCAGGGGCAACGCGTCGTCATAACATTGATCGTCATGTACGGGTCTCCACAACACCTCGTCCATGCTGTGGATGGACGGGTCGCCACACGTAATCAGGGTCTTGCGCTGGACGGATGGCGACAGTCTTCTGCCTCTCGGGCGACGGGTGAGGGGGGTGAGAAGGAGGGAGAGGAGGGAGGGAAGGGGAGGGGAGGGGAGGAAGGCTGCAGAGCGCAACGAACGACAACGCGGGGGTGGGGGAGGATAGCGTCCCGCTGCGCCGGCCAAACAGACCGGCGGTTGACTTAATAGTCCCCCGAGAGAAGCAACTCCACGTCCTTTAGCCGCGCGCACTCGCCCGTGCAGTCCCTGGCGGGCAGAAACTGGGCGGAAGGCGCACTGAGCAAGACGCAAATTAATACAGGGCAAGGAGAAAAGCAATACACACGAGAATGCGAAAAAGGGAGATTGCCAACTTCGAGGTAATGTAGGACAAGTGAATGAATGTGTTCGTTCATGAGAATTACTACGTTATTGTAGTAAATTATAAGTAGATCGAACGGAAGTAATGATTGCACAGTTCCAGGAAAAACTAATGCAAAAGTATATTGTGTGTTAGAACAGTAACATACGAGGATCGTGAGATAAGAAACCAAGAGTAGGGAGTGAACCGTTGATATAATAAAGAAATATAACAGAGGATGTATATGAGGAACCCTATAATACTACATATAATTTATGTAAAACAGATCATTTTCAGATGAAAAGTTTGGTGTCTATCCTAGAAGAAAATTTGAAGATAAGAAGAGACCGATAAAGATATACAGCAACGATCTTTGTTGTATATATTCTATAAAAAACAGAGATGCTTGCTAATGTGTACTATACGTTTCTGACGAACAGGTCCACTTCGTTTTAGTAGTTGTGCGTACTAAAATTTTGGCTATTGACAAAAAGTAGCGTTTTACTCCAAGGTTCCTGATTTTAAAATCTTATATGAACGTATCCTAATAACCTGTTATTTTTTGTAAACATATTATTTCCATACCCTGCATTTTCCACGAGAATTAATAAGATGAGGGAAGGCGAAGTCGGTCGGCTTTCTTCCTCTAGAGAGGAAAACCACCAGGAGACGTATATAAAGAAGATAGAGTGTTGTCCGGGAGCAAGCTTCACTCAGTGAAAAGCATTGCGGTCTTTATAAAGTGTCTCGAAGATTCCTTCAATGTGTATATTATTCTATTTTTCACAGGAGAGATGGGAACGTTCAAAGACTGCCTGGAGTGGCACAAGTTTGCCTGCATCACCAATTTCAAAATAACAAAAAGCAGCAGCCAATGCAGAATGAAAAGCGAGAATTTTTGGAGGTCATGGAGATTCGCAATGATAAAAATCATTAAAATGTACGAAAAACAGGTAGATAAGACTAATAAAATTATGAAATGGAGACCACTGGAGGAGGAAGAGTTTGCCAAGCAGTGAACTGCTGAACGTCTGGGTTGTTTACTTTAGCACTTACCTTGACAAGTCAGTGTTAATTTAGATCGAAGGACCACTAATCATATTTTAAAAGGCAGAATAGACGCTTTGTGCTCACCTTCTAAAATGTGCTAGTAAAAGGAGCTAGAATGGAAGGAAATTCATAAGATATGAAATAAATTATGACTCTAATATAATTAAAGTTAAAGTGAATGATTACATAAATTACCCATGACAATTAACTACCGAATAGTGACTGATTAGAATGTGAATAATCCTTAGAACTGAGTAAAACACTTTATACTTGCATCAACTGATTATTATTATTATTATTATTATTATTATTATTATTATTATTATTTATTTTTTACATTAAAACAGTTAAAAACGATATTTAACTTCCTATGGGGAGACATGAATTCTGTACCCTATTTCGAAACTATGTGATCCCTACCCTATGCTACATACTACTTGAATTTTAAATACAGACAGAAAACAGAGTTTTGCCAGGTTTGTCAACAAAATATTATCTCCTGTGTGTTCAAATATATTTTCAAGTGTAAATCAACAATAAATTTGGGCTCATATCCTTCATCATATTCTTTGTCAAGAAATAATATTTCCTGCAGTGACAACATGGAGAACGATAATGTAAATAGTTAAGAATGTTCAGAATTATACAGTTCAAATGGTAAATAACACATTAAAATCTCCGAAAAAAATAATGATACTTTCCTTTTGATGCAATACAGTTTCTAATTGTTTAGAAACAGTTATGCAGTAGAAACGATTTTACTAGGGATTTAAACTTTTCTATCGTATTTAATCGTTTAATGTCATCTGACAAAGTGTTGTAAAATAATTCACATGTATTGTATGCGAATAGTTATAGACATCGTTTTTTTCTGAAAATATATTTCCGCCCTTAAGGAAGTCATTTTTGATAAAAACCAGTGAACCAACCGAAAAGGTAATGATAAAATTCCTAGATTATAAAGAGAAGCTTACAAGAATCACGTGGGTGGGATTTGGTTATTATTCGTACAATTCGTTTTTGTAATCTAAAAGACTTGGAGCTATAAGATGTATTCTCCTAGAATATTACGCCATATCTCAAGCACTGGTGAACACAGCTACTATTACTGATAAAAATAATTTAACAGAAGTTGAAGTTGGCTCAAATTGAATAAAAAACAGGTTTCAACACATAAGCATAATGAATATGCAGTTAGGTTTAGATGAAGTCCGGCATCTGTATTATGCTACAAAACAGAGAAACAAACAATAACAATTGATACCAAGTTTTCCGTTGTCCGAAGAGTAGGAACGCCGAGAGTATGCTACTGGGATTGTGGTACTTCGATTGACACCCTTAGAACACTTGAAGGTGGGCAGGGGATCAGCCCAATGTCGAGAGACGTGGGTTTATGTCCAGATAACACACACGACCCACATGTTGATATTGACGTAAAACATCGCAGCTCACCGGATATGTTAATCAGCATCTCGCCGAAGATCGTAAAACTTAACATCACAGTAAGCATCACTAATGCAGAGGTTGTTGATATAGTTGATAGTCTGCGCGGCTGTCAGCACTGGTCATTACGCGAGTAGTTAACATAGCTCGCGATGTGAATTGCAAGATTATGTAATCGTGATATGATACGTGCGTACTAAGTTCCTTTCAAGCAGTTGCATGATGAGAAAACTAGTGTTCAGTTAACAGAATTTCACATCAATAATTATACTTGAAATGCGATTATTGTGAGTACCCCATAGTTCACTAGGTCAAACAGGTTGAAAAATGTGCAAGTGCATGAGACTACGTAATGCAACGATTCGTAGATTGTGCACTGAACGCTTGATTACAGTCAATAAAAGAACATATTAATTAGAGTGAATGTTACACACACGCACATTTTAAAGACTGTGCTGCAAATTTAACACAACTCAGAAATGTACGAGTAGGAGCGAGTCAGGTGCACGTCTGCCAAGTGTGAATACCACTGCTCGACTGACGAATTCGTTATATGCAGTGGGCGAGGCGAGCAAATCTTTTCACGGTACGAATCCTTTTCACCAATAACAAGTTAACTTTGATTTATTGCAGTTTAGAGATATTGATTGATTGATTTTTTCGTGTTTCCGGGCGTGTCAACTGCTTTGGTCATTAGTTCCGTTAGTGTTGTGCATGTTTTTTTCTCGAGATGGCGGTGATCTTCCCCCGCTGGATAGCGAAATACGGCGCCGACCTACCGTCGGCTAGCAGGGTTTCCCCCTAACCAGGACTCTCCCACCAGCGGGGAACCGCCCCAGCTGGGACAAGCTCTAAGCTCCCGACCGGTCTCCCGGAATATGTGGTAGTTAGTGATATAATCAGGGGCGGTTCTTTATAAGGTTCACAGGTTCACGCACAACCCAAAAAATTGAACATAATAGAATATTCACATCATTATTACAATCACATTAATAGTATGGCATGCTTCTCTTTTTAAAATATTCATACCAGTATTACTTTGACGAACCGATGTGGCTACATCGCTTTTCACGTTTTTGAAACAACACCTCGCTCAGACTTCCATTTTCCTCGTTCCAGAACAATTGGTACCACATGAATTTGCTTCTGTGCTTTCTTTGGGAGCTTTCACCGGATCATATTCACACTTACGCAGCGAACTCCGCTTGGTGCAGCACTATCAGGCTATCGCGTCACCCAACTCCGAGACGAAATCTCCGTCACACTGACAGTGAAATACAGTCTCCGATTTGATACTCCGAAAGGTCAGTTTTGGATCTGATGTGGATGGTGAGAGTGGAATTAAAATCAGTGTAAAAGAGTGTTTTACATCTCGGGTTTGAATAGTGCTTCACTTCTGTGTCTATGCATCCTGGTATTCAATTAAGAAGCTCGGTCCGGATCAGCCTGTTCTATACACTGAAACAACTTTGGAATCAGCAAAACGAGAGTTTCGTCAACGATTAATTGCTAATATTTATTCGACATACAAGTTGCAACGTGGATGTAAAAAATGCACTATTTTGTTTTCCTTGCGTCTTATTAACAAGGAGGAAAATGTGTAGACGAATACCGGTTATAATGACATGAACCATCTCTGTGAGAAAAAGATCAAAAGACATCCCCATAAAAACAATTGTGTTGAACTGGCTTTACTGTGACGCGTGATTCTTGTGACAAAGCTTGACGACAATGATCGTCTCTCTGTAAAACGACCTCAATGAAATGCGTAAGAACAGGGTATTCTGGACACACTTATTAACTGCCAAATTTGGTGGCGCTTTTGAGCTTTGAGGGCACGGCGAAAGTGAACAATTGGAAAACCCTGGGATATTTCCAGGGTTAGGATTATTATATAGACGGAAATATCGTCATATTTCCCTGCCGAAGGAGGGATTTTGCCTTCGCGTACGCCACGACGAAAAAATATTTCTAAGCGGGGTTTTCCGTCCAGAATTATTGTCCATAGACCAGTAAATATTTATCATTTTAGCAACAATTATTCTAACATTTAGTTATCGATTTGTAACTCCTGACAAACTGCAATTTTGAGATGTTAATTTCAGGCACAATTTGCGGAGCCTTCCCGGCCGTTCTAACGTATATTTCAAATTTGTTTATAAAATTATTAATTGTTGCAAAATTGTTAATTCGCGCTTTTTGGTTCTCGGACATCGGGAGGCTCTCCTTGCTTTAGATTTGCAAAATTTTGAAATTGTTTATAAATTTGCAATTGTTGCAAATTTTTTCTTGTCTAATCTGAATGGTGTTTAAATGCGATGCAAAATTCCGGAATCCTATCGGTGCTATCATATTTCGTTCTCGAGATATATGTAAATGTTTATAAGAAATTGACATCTTAGTGGACCCCATTTGTTTGCTCTTAAGTCATTCACTCTATACAAGTATACTGAAAAAACAGTTCTCCAATGCCGCGCTTTTGCCTGCCACATACGCTTACAATGCACTTGCTTGTAAACAAATTCTGTGGCCAATTTAATTATGCTATATTCGTATTTTTACGGCGATTATGAGCATAACTTTTATTTTGTTTTTACATTCTCTTTTAAGTCCTGCAATTTGCAAGTCCTATTTATCAAATAGGAAAGAAATTGATAATAAAAAATATTTTTCAAGTTGCATTACGTCCGAACAATTGTTTCTGCTTTTCTATCAAAGGGATGTTGAGCAACCGAATAACTGTATTATTAATTTTTTTAAAGTCCCCTGTTAACACCGAGAGTCAGGAACTATTTGTTCCTCTTGTTTAACCATTACCATTAAAAAGTAGGGAAACATACTGTTTAGCTGTTTGCTATAAACTGCACTGGATTGGATGAATGTAGTGTTAAGGTTTTCAAATACAGAAATATTCAATTTTGTGTTTTGAAAGATCACATGAGTAGAACCACACATCACACAATACTACTTCATTTACACAAGTATAGATATTTCTAAATGAACGTATATAACTTTATGTTAATATTTTCCATTCAATTTATCATTCAATAATTCGGGATCATCGTTCTAAAACAGTTCATTTGATGTTTTATGTTATAATATAGGAATGCGAATGCATGTGAAATCGTGTTACATTCCCTCTTCCTCTAGATTAGTAAATGCATACAAACAGATTTTTTGTTACAAAATTAAACATCGATAGCTGACCTCCTAAGTATCAATGCGAATTTTAAAATAGTTGTTCTATATAAATTCAGTAAAATTGCACAATTTTTAAATTCTGTCGTTAACTAACAGAAATTCACTAGCGAACCTCCATTGCAATGTGAAATATCATAGCAAATTCTCAATACATATAAAGTGACTGGCCAAGGTTAAACTATCTTATTCAATAGATGACATGTCATCCGCAAAGAAATTCCATTTAAAAATTTTATGGCATTAACTGCAAATCAGTTACCAGTGAATGATCCACATTTACTGTTAACCTGATGGTTTACACAGCTTTGCCACCTGACAGACATAATGCAAAACCATTGGCTGCGAGAGGAGAGGGAAGGGAATTTGCGGGGCGTGTTTGTCAATGGTGCCAATCAGAGCGAATATGACCCTCCGCTTTCTGCTCTTAGGCTTTGACGCGGATGCAGCAAGAAGTTGGTTGCAATAGCCGCCAAAAGTAGCCGCACCGACTGCAATGTAAATACTTTACGCCAATTTGAGGTTACATTCATTTGTACGTTTGCACATAAACGTAAGCACGTTTGCAGGACCGACATTACATGCCAATGGTGAGGCCAGACGTTATTCTAATCTGAAGAGACGTAAAACTTTCCTGAGCCATATGAGTTGAATTGCAGAAGTAATATCACCGCTGGCAATGCTCTCCACCGATCGTGACTCCATCATCCAAATTCCAGACTTAAATGTGTTGTCACAAAGATACTCTACTTCAATCGAGGAAAGGCTTACTGATTTCAACTACAAGTAAGTGAAAACAAGTTGTCTTTCTTTAATTCAAGTATATTATAGTAATGGGAATAGTTTGAAGAAAAATAAACATTCCAAATATTTTGGTACAGTATTTTTTTGAAATTTCCATTTTATACGTCTGACGTAGAATCCAGCTGCCCCCAGTTCTTTTCAATCTCGTTTCTCCTAAAAAGAAGATTATGTCGCAGGTATGCTACATTTATTGTTGATATCAGACAAACAATTCAAGTTAATTATCTTCATTATAGACTTTCTGGTATGTTAAATGTTTTTTTAAAATTTGTTTTCAGTAATGTGTAAGTGCAAGTATGCATTTTTTCCTCTAGTTGGGAACTTGAAGAATAATTCAGTGATTTCATTTAAGTATATTACTCTTCTAGCATTCAGCTTCAAATATCATTTACTAGCTGACCCGGCGAACTCTGTTCCGCCTTAACAGCCGGTCCCACGTTTTCCTCGCGTCGCACTCACTGTGAGAAACTGTACTATCTTTGTTGCACTGCGTACGTGCAAAAACGTGCGTTCTCACACAGGAACGCCGTCGAACGGGATAAACAGTATATTATGTCCGTCTCCTGGCTCTAAGCTTCCTGCTCACCAAATCGGTACAGCCGTTCGTGAGTTATAAATAGTGTAACTAACACGACTATATATAGATATAACGGAGAACGAAAGGCGGCTATCATTATCGCCTTCTGTTATCAGTGCGGCGTTACAACAATGGGTTACAACAGGCAACAATGACCGCTAACATGCGAAATCACGCGAAAACGTGCGAAAACGTGCAAAAACGTGCGTTCTCACACAGGAACGCTGTCGAACGGGATAAACAGTATCCTATGTCCGTCTCCTGGCTCTAAGCTTCCTGCTCACCAATTTTCAGCCAAATCAGTACAGCCGTTCTTGAGTTATAAATAGTGTAACTAACACGACTTTCTTTTATATATATAGATTTTGGAGGTTTGATATAATGTTTATTTGCTATTAATACGTTATTGCTTGTTATTGCCTTTGATAAGGAGCTGCATATACACTGCATAACTTATCTGGATGGAGAGTATCGTGATTACGAGGAAAATATAAAAAACAACAAAATGTTCTCTTATGGAGGGAAATAGAGTAAATTATCAAGGGGAACTATGGGAGGGAAATACGAAAAGACAAAACCGAGTCAAGCTAACATCTAGTTAACTAGTAAATCTGAATAATTAAAATTACGGAAAAAAGAAAATCTTGTATGTACCACGGGCGTTAATTGGTACTAATGATCGAGCTCCGGCAAAATGCCCGGGGATCTTTTGTCGCCACTCGATCATTAGAACTCTCATAACGTCCTTGGTGCGTAAATAATTAGATGACATAAATGCATAAATAATTACTATATCTGCATACATTTTCTGACCTAACCCTACAACCTAATGAACCTGACACTATAATTTCGAACGTAATGCACAATTAAATATATGCTCCCTGCAACTAACATAGCATAGAAAGAAAATAAAGGGCCTTCAATATCAAGAAGGTTTCAATGATGTCAAGTCCATTGCTTTAACCAAAGGACACTTTAAAGCAGGGACTCACAATCGGGTCGGTATCGACCCCTTGTAGGGCAATGAACTTTTGAAGGTGGTCAACGATGATCAAGGGCTCGATTGGGGGTCTATAACCGAATATGAACCTGCGATTGATACGTATAATGAAGATCTCATTAATTAAAAAAAATATTAAATGAATTTTATAATTGTTTTCTAATAGAGAGAAACAAAACACTTTTCTTATCTAACGTTATTAACAAGGAGAGAGGTACACCCGTGTAATTCAATAGCGTATTGTTTATATCAAAGTGCAATTCGTCACGTCTCCGTGAAATTCTCTTTCTTTAGAGGTCACATTTATGAAGATTGGTTGTGTGTGAGTGCCGCAAAAGTATGTATACTATGAAATGATAGGAGGGGATAGGATGGACTCGAGTCCGAGGAGGGACGGGGAGGGAGAGCGGACGGTGTTTCGGGGAGGAGCGTGGGGAGGGGGAGAAGTGGAGGCGAGACCCGCGAGAGGGCGACGGAGCGTTGGCAGGCGTGTGTGTGAGTCGCCGCAGGTCCGGGGCGACGCGACGCGACGCGACCCGATCGATCGATCGTCGTCTGACAATAAGGTGTTCACGAAGTGAATGACGTGCCCGTTCCGCAATCACGACCGTTGGTGCATCGGCTGAGTGAGTGCCGATATGCCTGTGCTAGAGATACGATAGACAGGCCGATCGCAAGCAGGTTGGTTCGTCACCGCAACAGATTTCACGCAACACTGCTTCCGGGCTCACGCTGTCGAAAACAATTTGTATTGTTTAAGCAATCGGATTTTTGAGATATTATAATTGTCTAAGTGGTTAATAACTCTTTTCCGAAAACTGATATTTGTCAAGGACCCTAAAACGCGATATCGAATTCAATAAAACACTTTAATTATTGATGGAATTCATGTTACCCATGTATGAATAAAACGAGTTACGAAGCAACGAGTGTTACGTCTTGACGATGTACAATTGTTTTTATTTATCGAATAAGTTAATTATGTGCATCGTATTGTTATAACTTAAAATGTATAAAAGTTCAAGTATAATAAACGTATGATGCACTGAAAGACGTTTTATCTACATTTGTATTTAAACGTCAATCGACACGACGTTGTGTTAAAAATCAGATTCAAACTTTTCTTTATAAATACTACGTGAAAATAAAAAAAAACATGATAAAGAGTGTTTTACAATGTAGCAAACGGATTCAAACTTTGGCATAATATATAAAATTTCACGTAGAGGATATAATTGAGTAGATGTATTTTTAGTTTAGTTTTGTTTATTATTTTTACTTATAAAATGAGTGAAGTTTAGGGAGTCAGAAACCCCAATTGGAAAAAATACAAATATTCTTTAGTGAGAAAGTGAGTGAGGAAGTCCGGATATTTCGATAGAGGGACGGGGCAGGGCGGAGCAGAGTAGGGAGACAACAGTATAGATAGAAATAGGCAACGTCGCAGAGCGGGAATGGATGAAATTTCTCTTTGTGTCTAATAAACTATTATGATAAATACCCCGGTAAGGTGGGGTTCTTCAACAAGTTTTCCTTCTAGGGCTTTATCCAGCCGTCAGCAGGTTACCATAAACGTCCCGATGGAACGAATATTCGGCCATAAACTAGACACCAACACACTTGCGAGCTCTTTTGACCTGGGGTTAGGTCAGCAGAATGCGAGGCTCTCCGTCACAACACATATATGAGAGACAAGGGATAAACAATTATGCCCATGGCGGGACTATAACTCGAGAGCCTTCGGACCGCAGAGCTGAGTCGGTATACTGTCTCAGCCACCTCGGCCATCGAGGTCGGCACTTGAACCAGGAATATCCTAAAAAGAGACATTTCTAGGCATAATCTATTTGAATGGCTCAGTGTTACAACAAGCGATGCCTAGAAATTGAAATCGGGCATTTATTATTTCCGCAAGACATGGCAACGATCGAGAATTTTACTTTCAAAATACAAACATATTCGTAGATTTAATATTATCTCAGATTTTTAATGATCTTTCTTTATTCAACAATATTTCAGTATTATTCACTTTACAGATTCTTATATGGCATTTCTTTTCACTGCAGCCCACAAACAGCATCAGTTTATACTGCAATCAGTTAATACTCGTATATGTCATTTTACATTTAATCTTGTCGGTCCGTTTCAATATTACATATTATTAACGTTCCTTTTCTCCATCAGAGATTACGAATATGACATGTTCTCTCGAGAAATTACCTCTAACAAGTAATTAGAAGGATCTTTCCAGTGTCCTGGTTCCTTTTCGTGGACGCGACCCGCATTCAAATAATTATGAACCGGTGCAGGAGAGCAAGCAGTCTGCCGCCGTTGCCTGGATCCCTTGTGAGCTCGCTGCTACCGCTGCTTTTCCAAGGCCTTTGCCGCGAGGCGGGGTGGAGCTAAGCAAGCCTAGGTGGGATTGGGCGACCGAAGCGCAGCGGTGATGGGCGGCTTGGAACGGAGCCGGATGGCAAGGGGTGGACGGGGTGGAACTGGATGTGACGGAAGTGATGGGGTGTGACGAGGAGTGATGAGATATGACAGGATGTGACGGAGTGTGACGGGGTGTGTCGGAGTCTGACGGGATGTGACGAGGTGTGACAGGGTGTGATGGGGTTAGACGGAGTGTGACAGGGCGTGACAGGGTGCGACGGAGTGCGGAGGAGTGTGCCGGAGTGTGGCGGGGTGTGGCGGACTGAGGCGGGGTGTCGATTGTGACGGGTGGGTGGGAGTAGAAAGGGGTGTCAGAGTCGGAGAGGGTGAGACGGGGTGGGAGGGATAGGGTTAGGAGTGACGGAGTGTGACGAGGTGAGGCAGTGTGGTGCGAGGTAGAGCCGGGCCTTGGAGATGGATCTTGATAGGAAGCGGTGAGTCGCAACGGTTGAGCCGCGCGAGGCAGGTGGGGGCGGAGAGGGTAGAATGGGAGGGTTTCCGTTAACCTTTGCCGACTGCGCCGCCGTCCCCAGAGAAGGGCTCTCGGAGAACTCGAGTGTTCGAGAAAGCTTTGGGTCGGAGTGCGTCGGAGCGCAAACACACACTCCCTTTCACACACACACACACACACACACACACAGGCACACACACTCTCCTTGCTACCGCGTATCGATGCCTCGCGTTCGCATAGACCCCGCCTGGTCACTTTCATCGATTCTGCAAAAGAATATTAATCGAAGATTGCGAATGAAGATCACGTATACTCCGACTAACCTCTATTTCAATTTGATTAAATACTTCCTCTGATACTATCAGTACATGCTTCACAGTATAAGAGAATTTTACGTGGTATAATAATTAATACGTGTTAGATTGATTGATTGATTGTTTCGTGTTTCCGGGCGCGTCAACTGCTTCGGTCATTGGTCCAGTTAGTGTAGTGCATGTTTTTCTCTGGAGATGGCGGTGATATTCCTCCGCTGGATGGCGAGATCCGGCGCCGACCTACCATCGGCTAGTGGAGTTTCCCCCTAACCAGGACTGTCCCACCAGCGGAGCAACCGCCCCAGCCGGGACAAGCTCTAAGCTCCCGACCGGTCTCCCGGAATATGTAGTAGTGTAGTGCATGTTAGTGTAAGTGTAATGGAAGAGGATAGGACAAGGAGGAGGAAGGAAAGATCGCGCGCGGTCCGTGGCCCGTTTGGTAGGATACTGCTCCGGCATTCGCCTGGTGTTGATCGAAGAAACCACGGAAAACTACCGATCAGAATTCATCTCCAGACAGCGACTGAATTCGACCTAGCTGAAAAGCTAGTGTCGAAAATCCTGCCGCCGTCAGGACTCGAACCTAGGACCTCCCGGTCAGAGACGCTGCAGTGACATCAGTTGATGCACTGAGCTACCGCTCCCGGTACTACGTGTTAGAGTTAACGCTGATGATGGTTCTGACAGTAATAGTGTTGGTTCAGATTTTGATTGCAATTGCAACGGTGATGCTATTTATTAATATTATTGTAATAGTAAAGCTGATAATAATAATTATAAATATTATAAAAGTTATTATGGGGACAGTTGTCTTTAAATTAAATTTTTAAACCAACTTGTTAGAATAAAATTATAATAACAGAATATATTCAATGCGTATTGTAAAAGAAAACTAGGATTCAAATGCAACCTGAGAAACCCCAAGAACACACAAGGTACTTGACATTCAGATAATCACTTTTTATTAGGCAGCGTCTTCTCGCTATTTTCGCTGAATGATGTTCTAAATTATTCCTATATCATCATATATACAGCTTTATCCAAACCCACTGACTAGTTCCCGACTTAGACATATTTTTGAACTTAAACCGCTACATACTGCGACGGCCCATTTGTATGGCTCCGGTCGGGTACCAATTGCAACCGCCAACTTAGCCAGTCCCTTCCGGATGCCGATTGAAACCGCTGACCTGTTGCGCGCCATCCTGCGGCGGTGTACCTGTCGGAGGCCCTGAGTGATCGCTGTTACGATCGCCGCTTTGTCTGGACTCCGCCGTCAGCAGCCATAAACCTACACGTGGACTCCAGACCAGCTCAAATCGTGTTACAAAATGTAAATATAGAACTTGGCACAAGTGTATTAACTCGCGAAAGATAGAAGAGTTAAGAAATGTAATGTGTTGTTACGAAGGCAAGTTTGTTTTCGAAGATGATGGCCAGAGTTCTTACGAAATGGACGAATGACGATGAAGTCGTGATATTTAAAGTGAAATATTTGTTTAAATACCCAATTAGTAGCGTCTTCAAGTGTTTAGAAGATTGGCGACACCTTGGAGAATGTAATAGATAGTTATTAGAAGGTAATCGATGGTTCAAAAATACATAACAAGATAGCCTGATCTGATTAGCCATCCAGAAGTTAGGAACAATTTATTTTATTTTTGTTGGAACATTTAAGTGTTTCATTTTAAATTACCTCAAGAGTGAGGTGAACCGACAGAGACGTTGGGTAAGTGTAAAGCAGCGTCAGCTCAATTATTTTCGAAATACGTTCCCGGGCGCCTATGGAAGCATACACTGTTACAGCACGGAGTTCATTAGATAAGCAACAAATCGGGATAGGTTTATTTTCAGGGTTTCTTGGCTTGGAAAATGTAGGGTCGATTACCTGGCGTTGAAATAATATCATGAGGCGTGATATGAGTATATTTATTCACCGCAGCAGCGCATTGTCCGCAAAGCGCGCGATCGCAGATTCTTGACATGGACACGGAATAGTCGTTGTCGGGCACTGCATCATGAAGCGCCGTCAAGTGACGGCTGATAAAGTTCCTACGTCGTCAGTCGTTGCTCGTCTGCTCGGCGCGCTCCGCTCCAGGGCCCGTTCGCTCTCCGCCATTGTCCACGCTCACATCAGGTGCGGCATATACGAATTGTCTCACATTGCTCACATTCAGCAATCTGTTTCATGTCATATCGCGGCTCATCTCGTGTTGTCACACTATGTCGCGAACTCACAAGAAGGTTTGTCTCCTGGAGCTTCTACCCTCTCGCGTCCGTCTCCTCCGCTCCGAGCACTTAGAGCTTGTCTTTCCGCATATGACCACTACTACCACTACCACTACCACTACCACTACCACTACCACTACCACTACCACTACCACTACCACTACCACTACCACTACCACTACCACTACCACTACCACTACCACTACCACTACCACTACCACTACCACTACCACTACCACTACCACTACCCCTACCCCTACCCCTACCCCTACCCCTACCACTACCACTACCACTACCACTACCACTACCACTACCACTACCACTACCACTACCACTACCACTACCACTACCACTACCACTACCACTACCACTACCACTACCACTACCACTACCACTACCACTACCACCACCACTACCACCACCACTACCACCACCACTACCACCACCACTACCACCACCACTACCACCACCACTACCACCACCACTACCACCACCACTACCACCACCACTACCACCACCACTACCACCACCACTACCACCACCACTACCACCACCACCACTACTACTACGAGGAACGTAGAGCTCTCTCACGCCTATGACTACTACGAGAAACATATAGATTCTCTCTCACGCCCCTCTGAGAAATTTAGAGAATCAGTCTTTTCGTCTCTCTGCTGTTCATCTGCACTCGTCTCCTCCCCTACTTGGCTCGTGTTTTGTTTCGTCAGTGTGATTGGTTCACGTCTTGAACAGTCGGTATGATTTGTCGAATTTAGTCACGTGAAAGGTGAATCCCAGAAATTGTCGGTAGAATCTCGAGAATGCCTTGTCAGTCATTTGTTGTGGTTCTCCGGCAATTAATCATCGGGGATTCACTTCTACGTTTGACAATGTCATGCACGGGAAATGCCTTGTGTTTGCCACCGTCACAGACGAGGAGTTTCTATCCGTGCCGAGCAGTACGATCGGCCGCATGTCGGTCGATTTGTCACAACCCATTACATAAGATAAACTAGTGGTGCTTCAACAGCACATATTTTCTCAATTATTTCTCGCTGCTCCGCTGTGTTATACTACTACAAAAATCTGCAAGAGTGTTTATAAAAGCAAATTTCTTCCGCACAGAGACTTGGACTCAGGTCTTCTGAGTTAACACGCAGTGAGCCTTACCTCTACACTTGTTAAATTTAAAAACTGGACTGAACTTGTACCTCAACAAATTTCAGCCGAGAAGCCATCTCATCCATCATTGGAAGACCAAAATATTGTATAACCTAGATGTAAGGCTTAGTTTTTAAATTTAATCTAAAGTGCCACATGTAATTTATTTTTTAAGTGGTTATAAATCAAGATCTGGTGGTTAAAAGCCAAATGTTGTAATTCTATGGCCATAGAAAAGTGTTGAAAATGCTATGTGATGGTACAAAAAGCTATAAACAGCAATAGTTTGGTCACTAATCAAAATTCATAATTAATGACACAACATTTTGGCATTTAAAAATATGTTTATGCTCATTGTAAAGAAACCAGCCATAGAAATGTCTTCTACTAACAAAATCCCAAATTTAGAGCATTTTTGGGATTGATTGGTACCTTGGTGCCTTGGTTCATTGATGCCTTCAAAAAGGTTGAAAAAGCTGTTTTTAAGGCAAAAGAAAAATTATTTCCATGTACATGCTAAGTTTCCACTGGCGCCCGCTAGAATGCACTGAACAATAGGTACTCTGGTTGTAAACGCCTGTGTATAGGCAACCTGCACGTTTGAAATTTTGCCTACCAAAAAGGCGCTACAGCTTACTTTTTGAACGAAAATGAGCATACAACTTTCTGTTTATCGATTAGTACTGCGTCACGCCCCAGTGACGTCTGTTATCGCTTCCCACTACTCTGGGGAAGCTATATAAGGGCTCTCCGCCCTGTGTTACGTGCCCCCCAGCTACCATCTGCCACGTTAGCCACAACTTCTTACCTGCGTCGTGTGTGCCTCGGCCTTGGGCCGATAGGGTTTGTTATGTGTTTTTTTACAGGTTTTTCTTTTGAGACTCCATTGTAAGATTCAATTTTTGTAAGTGTCTTAATGTGCCACATCGTGATGGAATTGGATTGGTTAATTTTCGTATGATACGTTAATGTTTACGTATGTTCCGATTTAATTTCGCCTTCTCTTACAGTGTCTTTTTTTATATGTATGTAAATGGTGCAAATGCACGTTATGTAGGAACTCGCGTCGAGCCTGACAAGCGGCGTTTTTCACATCGAGCTGCATAGGGCGTAATGGCGGCGCAGTCTCATATGTCAATGTAAATGTACTGCATGTTCTTATGTATGTTTGATTGAATGTTGCAGTGAACAGTTCCAAGTCTTGAGTAAGACGATTTTTTGCATTGGAACTTTGGAGCATCAACAAGACGAAGGAAGGGCCCATGCGGCAGTAGGAAGCCGTGGCTTACTTGAGTACTTCGTATTCTGGCCCCGTGAGCGGCGGAACAAGGTCGCTCGGGTATCAAGCCACAGTTGGCACTTCAGGTGTTCAAACGGCTTTCGCGACAGGTGACACTGTAAATGGTATTCGTGGTAAAAGGCGTAAATCTTAGTTATGTAATCAATCCAATTCCATCATCTACGCTATACGTTGTGGCAATGTTGGAGTTCTCATTTAAGTATTAATGTTTGTTAAATGTTTTAATACGTAAAAGGTTAGAAACATTATGTTAATTACAGCTTATAATTCAAGTTTTGTGTATTATTTTGTAAGGAAAGGCTTCCGAAATCGGAGCTTTTGTCATGTTAATTTACGTCAGCCGTTTGCGGTCCTAAAGTGGATCAATTGGCAAAATCACGTAGTAAATTGACGTAGTAATTCTGCGTAAAAGTATTTCCAAAGGCATTTGTTTGCCTGCCATTTTTTCACTAAAGTCTTGTTAACATTATTTATAATTGTAATTCTGCATTGTTCTCTTTACAGCCGATGTTTGTGCAGCAAGAGGAATTTATTATTGTTGAGAAAATTGTGGTTTATGTAATTGTTCCCATGTTTTGCAATAAATGTATACGTTATCAAGTGAAGTTGGATTGCATATCTACTGCTTAGATCCCATAGTTTGAAATTCACTTGGAATTCCCGAATCATGTGCCTTTTCTCCTTTAGAAAATAGCAACTTCATGAAAGTTTGATGCCTAGGAAGTTTTGTGTTAATTCCGCTCCTCTTCATTAGGATCATACATGGTCATAACTTCCTTTATAAATTTGATTCGCTGTTCAGTACAGCTGGCGACCGTAATAAATATGATAATTCTTAGTTATCGGCTTTTGTTGACAACAAGACTATGGAATCTATGTGAGTTTCTAACTCGCGCTGAAACCTAAAAATGTAATCATCACAGCACAATATTTACCACACGCCATTTTCTAAAATAGAGAGATCAATGAAAATGAAACCATCATTATTTTAAGTATGCCTTTTTTAATGTATAGAAAAATTTAAAGAAAAAATACCGGTTCTTCAGAAAATACTCTTTTTGAAATTTGCTTTGATTTCATCCAGAAATTATGTGCATGTTTCTTCAAAACAGTGTGTTTGATTCTCTTTATAGAGATGACTTTTGAGAACAGATTTTGTTTCGCGCAAACATTTCCATGAAGTTTGTAACTTCTTGGCTGCCCGGGTGGCGCCGCGTAGTGAGCTGAGAGGTCGACGTTTCGCCTGACATGTCGCAGGCTTCTTCAGGGCATTGACATCGCGATGTTGTGCATCGGGTGTTATATATTGTCCAGCCTGGGCGGCCGGGTGGGGTGGGTGCGCCGTGATTGGCGGAGGGGTTGCTCTGATTGGCTGGCTGTCTGTGCCAACCCGGGCCTCGCACCAAG